>CM076569.1:549897590-550497590 GCA_034641835.2 Pinus albicaulis
GGGTTAAATGGGTTAGCCTGGTTAGGAATTAGGGTTTAAGGGGTCAAGGGTTAAGGGGTTAGAGTTTTAGGTGTTTAAGGGGTTGAATGGGTTATGGGTTGGGAATTAGGGTTTAAGGGGTTATAGGTTTTGGGTTTAGGGGGTTAAATGGGTTAGGGTTGGTTTAGGGGGTTAGGGGATCTAGCAGTTAAGGATTTTAGGGGTTAGAAGTTAGTGGTTAATGGGGTTAAATGGGTTAGGTTTTTAGGGGTTTAGGGTGTCTAATTGGTTAGGGGTTGGGACTTAGGGTTTTAGGGGTTAGGGGTTAAGGTTTTAGATGTTTAGGGTTTAGGGGGTTAAATGGGTTACAGGTTTAGAGGTTTAGGGGGTTAGGGGATTTAGCAGTGAAGGATTTTAGGGGTTAGGGGTTAAGGTTTTGGGGGTTAAATGGAATCCACACTTAAATGGGTTAGGTTTTTAGGGGTTTACGGTGTTGAATTGGTTAGGGGTTGGGAATTAGGGTTTAAGGGGTTAGGGGTTAGAAATTAGGGTTTAAGGGGTCAAGGGTTATGGGTTGGGAAGTAGGGTTTAAAGGGTTAGGGGTTTTGGGGCTTAAATGGGTTACGGGTTAACAGGTTAGGGGTAGGGGTTAAGGGTTGAGAGGTTTAGGGTTTAGGGGTTAAATGGGTTAGGGGTTTAGAGTTTTAGTATGGGTAAATGGGTTAGGGATTAAGGGTTTAGAGGTTTAGGGTTTAGGGGGTTAAATGGGTTAGGCATTAGGAATTAGGGTTTAAGGGGTCAAGGGTTAAAGGGTTAGAGGTTTAGGTGTTTAGGGGGCTGAATGGGTTATGGGTTGGGAATTAGGGTTTAAGGGGTTATAGGTTTAGGGTTTAGGGGGTTAAATGGGTTAGGGTTGGTTTAGAGGTTTAGGGGGTTAGGGGATTTAGCAGTTAAGGATTTTAGGGGTTAGAAGTTAGGGGTTAATAGGGTTAAATGGGTTAGGTTTTTAGGGGTTTAGGGTGTTGAATTGGTTAGGGGTTGGGACTTAGGGTTTAAGGGGTTAGGGGTTAAGGGTTTAGAGGTTTAGGGTTTAGGGGGTTAAATGGGTTATAGGTTTAGAGGTTTAGGGGATTTAGCAGTGAAGGATTTTAGGGGTTAGGGGTTAGGGTTTTTGGGGTTAAATGGAATAAACACTTAAATGGGTTAGGTTTTTAGGTGTTTAGGGTGTTGAATTGGTTAGGGGTTGGGAATTAGGGTTTAAGGGGTTAGGGGTTAAGGGTTTAGGGGTTAGGAAATAGGCACTTAAATGGGTTAGGTTTTTAGGGGTTTAGGGTGTTGAATTGGTTAGGGGTTGGGAATTAGGGTTTAAGGGGTTAGGGGTTAGGAAATAGGGTTTAAGGGGTCAAGGGTTATGGGTTGGGAATTAGGGTTTAAGGGGTTAGGGCTTTTGAGGTTTAGGGGGTTAAATGGGTTAGGATTGGTTTAGAGGTTTAGGGGGTTAGGGGATTTAGCAGTTAAGTATTTTAGGGGTTAGGAGTTAGGGGTTTTTGGGTTTAGGTGCTTAAATGGGTTAGGGGTTAACGTGTTAGGGGTAGGGGTTAAGGGTTTAGGAGTTAAATGGGTTATGGATTTAGAGGTTTAGTGGGGGTAAATGGGTTAGGGGTTAAGGGTTTAGAGGTTTAAGGTTTAGAGGTTTAAGGTTTAGGGGGTTAAGGGTTTAGAGGTTAGGAATTAGGGTTTAAGGGGTCAAGGGTTAGTTTTCTACAATAACATAATTCTCCAATCCCATACACTTCTGCTTGGAATGTTACACTTAACATTCATTTCCTTTTCGGATAATATTCTTTATCCCCTTACATTCATACCTAGGAAAATAAACTTCATTACAATTTAATCTTGTGAAACTGAAGTGGAATATAGGAGGACCCATTCCAAGAAGGGCATCTCACTCAATGTTCAAATAATATTGTTCATTCCCTTACATCCATACCTAGGAAAATAGACTTCCTTTCAAGTTAATTGTGTGAAAATGAAGTGGAAGATAAAGTGACCTATTCCAAGAAGCTCATCTTACTTCAAAAATTTCTCGAGATTTCCAAGAATTTATAACGATATTAAGGTGTTATGCATTGTCTCCTTTATCACCTCATTGCATTTAGTCAATTGTTTTTTAAATTTAAATTTATTCATTAATTTCAAAAAAAATATTATATAAATTATATATAGTTGTTTTTATTTTTATTTATGTTTTAGAATTTTATTTTATTTATATTAATATATCAATTAGTTTTATATAAAATATTTTTAGTTTTTATATAACATTGATATTACAAAATATTGTAACAAATTTTATTTAATTAAATCTTCATGTATTTTTTTATCATTAATAATAATAAAATAATTTAAAATAAAATTATAATTTTATTATTTTGTATCATTTTTTAATTTTAATAAAGTACTATTTAAATTATATAAAGTACCAATTCTAAAAACTTAATAATTGTTGTGTTTTATTATAGGAATAAAACTTTCGGCTGAGAGTTGAAAAAACTCTAGGATGTTTTTAAAACTCTCATACGAGAGTTTTCTAAACTCTCGGCCGAGAGTTTCATCGGGTAAACTCTCGGGCGCAAACTCTCGTTCGAGATTTTTTTAAACTTTCGGCCGAGAGTTTGGTCGTGCGTTTAAATGTAACTTTAGGCGGGTTAAACTCTCGGTCGAGAGTTTTATAAATTTCTCGTTCGAGACATTATCTTGGCCGAGAGTTTCTGGTCAACGAAAAACACAGAAAATTTTGCAGTTTTCAGGAACCTGCAACTTTGGAGGGGCAGAACACCTAAGAAAACAAAATGTTATATGTCGGAAAAAGTACCATTAGATTCATCTCTGAATCTAGTTTCTGATGATATGAGATTTGTGGAGTTTCATTAAAAAATTCAATTTTTTATTAATTTTTTACTAAACTGTGTCACTGTGGAATTTCATTGTTCGAAAAATTGCACTGAATGAAAATTCAATAACTTTCAAATGAGGACACCAAAAATTCAAAAAAATCATACTGCACTTCCTCTCCCTGTCTACTTCAAAAGGGTACTCTCATTTTTCTTATTGACGATCACATTGAAAAGAAAATCAAAGGATGATAAAATGTACTGAAACATCACTTTTTTTTTGTCTTCGTCCATTTCAAAAAATAATAAAAAATAGTGATTTAATCCGAAAATTACCGAAAAATAGTCTATGCACTAGTGCAATATATGCAGATTATGATGCTATGGTTTTTTTCCAAAAAATGAATAACCTTCCCTAAAAAAAGTAAAGGATAATAAAGTGACTATTTATGTTTGCCTGAAAATTTCAAGTATATGCAGTTAGTAAACAAGAAATTTACCCCTCTATATGTCAATAATTTTTTTTAAAAAAAATATGGGTATGGAGGTAAGACAATTCTCTACAATTCTTGTTTTTATGTCAAAGCATAATTTGCAATAAAAATATGAGTTTAGTGGAGTTGAAGTTGAAAATCATAGAAAATTACAATTTTCAACGTCAAAAAAGGGCAAAAAGTGTTTCCCAACTTCACATTTTCACCTAAAAATGAGGAAAAGCGGCATAGGGAACAATTAGAAGTAGATTTAGGGCATAGGGAACAATTAGGAGTAAATTTAGGAACATGTGATGGTTGGGTGAGATAAAATCATATTTTAATAAAATAATGGGAATTTGTAGGAGAGACAAATAGTGGATATGACATGTATTTTGGTGAATAATCAAATTTATGAAATTAAACAATTAATTATTTTTGTATGTGAAAACAAGATTCACACCTAATCCTCACCTAAAAGACTAAATTAAACACATTATTATTAAGGGGACGAGGAGCTTTCTAGGTTTTGAGCTCCCCATTGTTAGATGAGTGTCGTAATGGCATTCCATGTATTTTTGTGAGAACTTATGATATTATGATATTCTAATTACGAAATAGTGATCTTGAGTACATGCTGAATAATGTAGTACATAGGAACTTTTTGATAATGGGAGATTAGGGAAGTGACCAAATTCCTATCAGTGAAGAAATTTTTCTTCACCTTCCTATAACTCCATTGTAGCTTTGGGGGCCAAAGCTAAGACGAGTACCTTGGAATTTCTTGGGTGAAAAACCAAGTAGGTCACCAACTTTGGTCTAGTGCATTGGAATTCATTAAAGAATTGGTCATTGGAGCTGCTTCAAGCTAGGAGTGAGCATCTTCACCAACCTACATTGAATATTTTACACTCCCTAGGGTGAATGATACTTTAAATTGATTGACAGTCTAAGACTTTCGAATTTTTCCGAATGCCAAATGATCTTACAAAGCTAGTATTTATAATATCCTAGTAGGTCATTCGGTGACAACTTTTACCGGAAACTTGAAACAAAGAGAATATATCCTTGGCTAGGACATCATGTAAGATGTCCGCCATAAACAGTAAAATTGTACTTAAACGCTGAGATTCGGGCAAGTGGGGACAACCACTTGTTATATCGTCCCTTGGAGGCTAGGCCATATGGGGACCGAATCTGACCTTACAAAATAAAGTGAAATAATTTGTACCATACGGTCAGAAAACATATACAAGAACAATTAATATACAAGAACAATTAATTTCATTCTAGAATATATATATATATCTAACATTTTTCATCAATGCACATGTATAGAAAAACTACTTTCAGTTGATACTAGAGCACGTGCTTGTACCCAAACAATTTGTAACATGTGCAAACCACAAATAACATAAGCAGCTCAATTTTTAGTTGAGTACTGGAAGTTTTATAACATATTTAATCCAAAGATAATAAATTGTTGGACACTTCACTCAAAAAATTCTAATGGAATTCCATCCTCAATAATCCGTTCATGATCGGATTTTGACATTTTCCATTTCTTAATTTTCGATTTTTTCTTTGATTGAACTTCTATCAACTTGATGCGTGCTGCACACACCAAGTGACTATATTGAAAACTTATGGAATCAGGTTCATAGTCTTCAAAGTAAACAAAGTCTCCACTTTGACGAGTTTGTTTGAAAAAATAACCTTTCAGTATAATAGACCCTCTGTCATACTGAAATCCGTGATCATTATAGTCTTGTAATAATTTCATTTTTCGTTCAGTGCAACGCATCAAATAATACTTCACATTTTCATCGTTTTCAATAGGTGCAATTATAGCAAAAACATCTCCTGCACAATAAAATGAATTTAACAAAATTATGCATATTTAAATTTATTTCTAGATCTTTAAATCATTAGAAAGTAATTCAAATGTTACCTTCTCTAACAAGATCAGAAACTCGATCACCATCGGATGATATTGTAGTTTCCTCTGATTGCATTTCTTTAAACATTGCAACAGACATTTTGCCCTTTGTATTTAGCTCTGTATGTTTCCAATCGTTCACATACATTTTGTTTTCACAAACATCATTGGATTTTGTGTTGTCTATGCAAACATCACAAAAATAATAATATTTTCTTTTATCCAATGCAAACACATTTGTGGAAAACTTTGTTTGAATTGAATGCAATTTTCGAGTCCCTTTTATTTTTTCAACATCATTTCCAATTGATCTATCTACGTCTTCGAATCCAATATGCCAGAAAAACCTTTATATGGAAAATTAGAAAAAGAATTTGTAAATATGATATCAAAATACAATTAAAAATAATCATTGCATGATAAATGTACAATGTTTAAAATTAGATTTCCAATATAGATTAAATTGAATGTACCTTCGCACTTCTCTTGATGGGTTAATCTCATGGCTTAGAGCAGTTTTGCACCATTGAACAACTTCTTCAGCGTTCACAAGTCGGCGTGCAAAGTGGTTCATTTGATATCTTTGAAGTACTCATTTTATGCATGCTCCTGCACCGTCATGTTCTCCTTTTCCATGGCCAGTCTCAAAGAAATTCCAACAATGTTTAATGCATGTTTTCTTATGAAGACAACAAAACCAAAAGAATGATCGTGCAGATTTGAATTGACCTGCGCATCCGTCTGACCATATCCAATGTTCATTGAATGTTATTCCACGATCTTTCAATGAATCATAAATTATTCCAAAACAATGTTGTACAAAACATGTATCATGTGTACGATCGTCACTGATATAAAAGTGATATTCTTTAATTATATGTCGATTTTCACTCGTTCTTTCTATATGATCGACATTTTGTTCAGCATGTCTATATAGAATATGGACGAGCATGGAGACTTGGTCAGAATGATAGTATTCACTCTGAATTTCTTTTTGTGGAACAAATGTGTAGTTTTATGCAAAATCAATCACTGACAAAATGGTCCCTGGTGGAAAAAATTCACGAGATTTTTTGAATTGCAAGTCTTGCCATCGAGCTCTATGGGAATGCTTGGTGTATTTGTAAATTTCTGCCTCAAACTTTCTCAAAAAGTCTATTAGAAAAATTTCGTCTTCTTGTAATTCGATTCTTTTAACACTATCTGCACCTTGAATCGATGTACCGATATATTCATATCTCTTCCATTTCACTTTCATGTTGGACAATGATTGATCATTTATATCAATACAATATTTGTTTTGAAATTCAGTCAAATTTCCACAATCATCGCATTTTTTACCACCAACACATTTCTTTTTGTAAAATAGTTCATCGCTTTCTCTTTCACATAGAATTTGAGATATGAATTCACGGATAGTGGAAGGAGGAGATGAATCCTTCCATAATGTTCTACCGAAATCAAGGAATGTGTCATAATATAACTCAAATTCCACATGATAACGGCAACAACAAGTGTCGCGTACGGTGATAGGTTTTACATACCATGGTTTTTGTTGAACAAAAGCATTGAGTGAAACATGAATTTGACGATTCTCTTTTTTGAACTTGTTGAATAACTCTATCTGAGTGGTTTCCAAGAGATGTTTTTCATGTTCTTCGTACTGATTTCGTGCTATTCTTCTTCGCATCACATGTCTTGCAGTTGGTGAAACATGCGAATTGTTCTTCCAATATTCATATATTGTTTTTTTAACATTTTCTCCAAGTCTATCTTCGTATGGTTGCCTACAAATAGCTCTCCAACAAGTGAGTTCATCATTTACATCTATTTGTAGTCGAAATTTTCGATGTTTGTGTAGATTTTTTCGCAAGGTTCCCAGTGCTCGTGCCATAGATGTTATCAAACGATTCTCTTGAGTACTTGGTGAAACTATTGCCATCTGTATTCCTCTACGTATATTTGAAACATCTTTATCTCTAGATCTCTTAATTGACTTTATAGCACTACTCATATTTTTTATCACCTCTTCATTCATTTTTTTATCTTTGGTTGATTTTCGAATACCCAATAGTGTCATCGCTTCTTTTAATTTCCTTAATGATAGGAGACATTTCAACATTTGAGCCTGAACTGTCACTTGCTCATTTAAGAAATACTCTTCAAAAATGCAGTTGACACGATATCGTATAACATGGTCAGGTTTTTTATCTCCATATGTGTGAGTGTCAACATTTTCTAACATCTCATTATCGATAGTGATTTCATCTGTACATATTCGAAAAAATAGTACATATTCAATAAATAACTAAATTAATAAATATGTCAATAAATATTAGGAAAATTTTAAATATATCAATAGATCATAATATTTACATTTACATACACGATTCAATTTCTGCTTGAGGTTGATTTTCTTCTTCAATATTTTGAGGAGTATCTCTGTCTGTTTACATTAAACAAAATATTTTTCAAACTAGTTCATCAAATAAAAATTAAGCTTCACATTTTACATTGGGAAAATTTTAAATATATCAATAGATCATAATATTTACATTTACATACCTGTTTCAATTTCTGCTTGAGGTTGATTTTCTTCTTCAATATTTTGAGGAATATCTCTGTCTGTTTACATTAAACAAAATATTTTTCAAACTAATTCATCAAATAAAAATTAAGCTTCACATTTTACATTGGGAAAATTTTAAAAATATATCAATAGATCATAATATTTACATTTACATACCTGCTTCAATTTCTGCTTGAGGTTGATTTTCCTCTTCAATATTTGAGAGGGCTTCTAACTTTCTTTTGCGATATTGTCTCGTTTCTTCTCTACGTGCCTCAGGGTCTCTTTTTCGATCATATTTTCTCGCACAAGTTCTTCGATTTCCCATGATAATAGGGTATGAAGTTTAAAAAATTAGACAATAACTCAATTACAAAAAAAATCACAAAAGATTTAATTTAAAAAAATTCAATGTAAATTTTTTGTAAAAAATACATACTCCAATCCAAAACACACACTTTAAAAAATTCGAGAGAAAAATGTTTTATAAAAATGAAACGAAGCTCAAAAGATTTACTTAAACTCAAAACACGTACATACCTCTAAGAAATGTCTTCCAAAAAATCAATTTGCTTCCAAGAAATGTTCTTAAACCCAAACTTTGAAGAAACCTCCAAGAAATGTCTTCCAAAAAATCAATTTTCTTCCAAGAAATGTTCTTAAACCCAAACTTTGAAGAAAATTTTTTGAACCCAAACCAAAATCTTTGTAAAATGAGATGAAGTGTGTGAAATGTGCGAAAATTGTGAATCATTTCGCGGCAATTTATATTGACGCGAAATGTGTTTTAGTAGGGGGCTCCGCAAAATTTTTTGGCCGACGGATAGTTATACAATAGTTCGGCCGAACTTTTGATCAAAAGTTCAGCCGAACTATTAAGACGTTAGATTTAACGAGCCTTAAGCGGAAAACATAGTTCGGCCGAACTTCGACTAAAAGTTCGGCCGAACTAACGCGTCACCAATTACGCAAAAACTAGGCTCTGAAAATGGTTCTGCAACTTTGGACTGATTAAACTCCATGAAAGGTTGTTAATTAACTGTCGGTACCAAGACAAACATTTTCATAATTGAATCTACTTTCAGGAAATATAACTTTTATGGAATTTCATAAACGTTTATTAATTTTAATTATTTTTCTAATAAAATGGGTGCAAACAATTTCTGAGGGTCATTGTGATTCAGTGAAATCAAAATTTTGTATCTCCCAAAAAACATTGTAAAAAGAATTGAAAAAATTATGGGGCATTACATTGGTCCGTCGTCTCTAATGGGTAGCTTTTAGATTTTTATTTTATAACTTATATGTTAAGAAATTTCTTGCGACGCGAAACATATCCAAAATACGCAGTTTTTCGTATTGGACCAGTTCAAAAAATTCTAGTAATTATGATATGCATCCATTAGCTTTGTAAATATGACGAAAACAAAGTAGACTCTGTCTATATTGTTGTAACACATTTTGTTTTTTCAAAAACACAAATTTTCAATGAATACAGCATTGCGACATAACATGACTTCTTATGAATCCTTTGATTGTTAAGAAACACACACTCAAAGAAACGCTAAGTTGACATATCAAATCTGCATAAAAAAATTTCAAAAAATAAGTAATAAAAAGCTAACAAAATTTCTCACAACTTTTATTTTTATCGCAAAATGAAATTCTACACAGAAAAATTGTTATAGTTTGCAGAAAGTTGAAGAACCGAAAAAAATGAAAATTTTTTCTCAAAAAAGGGCAAAAAGTGTAACCGAGCTTCACATTTTCATAGCATGTGCAATAGAATGTCAATAATTGTTTTAGTGAAATAATAATTGAAAATTATTCGACTCTCAAGAGTGACATCCTCGTAAATAAGCGAGACCAAAACATGTCATCATTCCTCCTTCTCATCATCGAGCTATTTAGAAAAGGCCTTGAGGTGAAGTTTCTTATTCTTGCATGACCAAAAATGGTGGTATTCCCATGTCCTTCTTCATACCAACAATCCAGGACATTCATCACCCACTACGAACATTGTGAATTTTTATTTAGAAAGGTAAAGACCCCTGTGATAAAACACCCAATGAACCAGAACTTTTATAGAGTAGAACTAGAACTTTGACATAGTAGAACAGAGACCCCTTATAATATAATTGAACCCGTTAAAATCAGGAATGATCCCTATACTAATAGATATCGAGATACCCCTCCTTGAACCAAAAATGTTACCCCTGGAGGTAGAATTGACAACCCACTACTCTGGCATACCAGCAGGACACCCCGCATAACCCTATAGAGAACGAAAGGTATCGGTATAAGAAGAGTCGAAGCCCCCCACATTACAAAAGGACTGAGTAATTTCAACTCTGGATAGAAAATTTTACCGAGCAATGTTGAGAGGATGGTCATTCAAGGCCATGCAATATAATTCATATGCTTGGGAAGACAGAAAAATGTTTCATACAGAGCAGGGGGTAGAGTGCATGGTGTAGGGGAAATCGAAAGAAAAATAGTCAGAGTCCACATGAGGCCGAGAAAAAAAAAATGAGACATACAAAAATTGAACAGAGCCTATACCTTATAACATCTACTAACAGACTGCCCAAGGGAACATGCAAAGCCGCAGTGCCCATGCACCCAACATCACAACCCTGAACCAGACAATTATCATTATAAACACAATTGTAGAACCCAGACAAAATAAAATACTTCTCCTTGATGATACATGAGGTATAAAACACAGGACATGTAACCAGGTTGAAAACCATTGAACCATCATCATTCAAAGAAACATACATAGTGAAGAGACGAAGCACATACCAGGTGAGGGTATGCAAACGCAAGGTTCCAACCTACTCCGGTGTGACAACTCTATCTTCTCTTCCTTCCTCCATAAACTACCGGGATAAGATACCACCTTTTCCCTCACCGACCTTCATAACTCCCTTGAAAGGTCGATGTTATTTCCCATACAACTCTGACAAGGTTATTTTTCCTCCACCATCATTCCTGTCTGTCGTCATTATATTGTGCAAGTGAAAATACCTCCCCCTAAAATCACATGCCCTCATCGAGTGGTCGTGTGGTACGCACAACCATGTGCCACCTCTCCTCTCCCATCACCCACTTGGCACTCCGATCGGGGAAAGTATAATTAAATAAATAGTGGAGATGAGATAATAGGGACCTAGATGAAAATTTTGATTTAAAAATTAAATAAATGATTCACAAATATAGTTGGTTAGAGATAAATTTTGGGGAATAAAGAGGAAAAGAATTAGTTAAAGAAAAACTTCATAAAGAAGATATAAAAAAGGGAGAAATAGAAAAAGGTGGGAAGATAGAAAAAATTAGGGAAATTAAAATAGGTTACTAGAATTCAATTATAGAGACAAAATAGAATTCAAAATTAAATTTTAAGATTGAATTACACAAAAAAAATTCATGTGAGAAGAACTAAGAATTAAGAAAAATATAGATATTAATGATAGATTTCGAAAATTAATATTAAAATTTTTAATTAAAGATGAGATTAAATTTATTTGAAATTAATTAAGATAAGAATTAGATATTAGTATAACATTTTGAATCAAGGATTAAAGAATATTGATTACAACTCAATACTTAAATGAAATCAATATATGAAAATAGAGATTAGAGAGAAAGAACAACCAACAAGAAGATGTCATAATGATGAAAAAGAAAATTAAAAATGTTAACTTAGAAACAAGGAAAATATGATTTAAAATATTAAAAGAAAGGAAGGGAAGGAGGTGTGGAACTAGTCAGGGGGCTTTATTAGTGAGATGATGAATATTATGTTTCCATGACTTATTAAGTTTATAGAAATCCTAGTGATTAAAATTATCACGATGTGTTTTTATTCAAGTGCTTCTTTGATTATTCAAGAAGAGTAAAAAGGAAGAGGGGCCAAAATTTGGGTTTTATCAAGACAAATGAGATATGTAGAATTGTGAGAGTGTTTAGTGATGGTTGATTTAAAGGTTCGATTATGAAAATTCTCTGCAACGTGCTCTTTAATATAGTTTTGAAATGATAATTCAGTGTGGCCTATGTATGATTTTCTATAGGAGTAGGGGATTGATAAACTCCTAGACCTAAAATAGGATCAAATTTATTTTTAACAAAATTAGTGTTTTTTCTAAAGACTTGGTGGGTTAGGATTCCATTGGGTTAACGTGAGACAAGTGCATCATGAAACAAAAGGGACTTGGAATGTTGAATTTCCATAGTAAATTGAATTTGGAGGGAAATTTTGTTAAGATGGTCTAGAATGGAGTGTAAAGAAGATCATGTGGCTGGATTACAAAGGTATCATCTACAAATTGATATGAGTGTTTGGAATTTAAATGAATGCTATCAAGAGATATAGTCTCAAGGTGTTCCATAAAAATGTTAGCCACCAATGGAACTTGGAAGATCCTATGGTTATGCCTTCAATTTGCTGATAACCTGTTCTTTTACAAGTAAATAATATGAAGATGAGTCTAAGTTTTATAAAGTTAAGGGTCTCTAAATCTACCAATTCAAGGACCTAATTTTTGATAAATAAAAAGACATCATCACACTATGATATCATATTCATTAAGGTGAAATTATATAATTTTTTTGGATAAAGTTTCATGCATTTTTAATAAGTTAGGATTATTGAACAATAAAAAGCCTAGGCTTATGAAGAAGGGAACACTAAAGAGCATGAATGGGCGTGTCATTGGCATTGACAAGAGCATGAATGGGGTGTCATTGACAATGAGTATAGGGAAATGCCTTGTTAATAAATTTTAGATTATCGAGGATAAAATGAGTCTTAATAATTCAAAATATTTAAAAATAAAAACAAATAAAATTATGAAAATATAGAATTGTTATCTAAATTATGTATGAAATTATTAATTTGTGTTAATAAATGTTATTCTAATTCCTTCACTAAGTTAATGGGTACATAATGATATCTTCGATTCAGAGAAACAATATTGTAGGTTTTTTCCACAAGGTTTTTCCACATCTCTCATATATCTTTTCTTTAGTGTAGTACAACAGCAATTTCTGTAAATCTGAATCCTTTATTATTTCTTCAAATTTCAAATTTCAGGGTGAGTATAATATCTAGCTCTATCCACCTCCTACTCGCAATCGTTGCACCGGATGCAAAAAGATCTTAATGATCTTTAAGTAATATTATTTCTATGAACGTATTGGTTGACTTTTTCAATTCAGTAGCACATACACACAATCATAAGAATAGAGGATAGAGGGTGGTGCTGCTGTTTGTTTGCTTTCTTTGATAAATAGAATTCACGTAACACACCCTTATCAATCTAACGCAGAATATTCCTATTATTGGAATAGAATGGATCTGAGCATAGTTAGACGGCAGATTCTGGAATTTTAGTGAATTAGATAAACTCTTACATATAGGCAATATTTAAATTCAAAGTTTTCGTTTTGAATTGTAATTAATTCCTTTGCATAAGTCAAATAGTTCACAGTTTATTTATTTTTTCACCAAAATATTTTAAATATTTTGAAATTTGCAATACTAAAAATTCTGGATATCACAATGTTTAGCTGCATATCCAAAAATGAATACCTTAAGAGTTTATCTAACTGGAAAATTTCTCCTTGAAATTTTTATGGCCATATGGAAATTTTGACCAAGCTTAAGGGTCATTACATTATGGAAAGAATGTACTGTTTATGTTATCACAAATCTTCGTAGTTTCAAAGTATAAGAGGAGGTTATGAGAGGACTCTTGGCCATTGGGTGTATAGGGCATTGGTACTCATTCCACCTCCCTTGTCATTGCTTTCCTGATTTTTTTTTTAAAAGCCTCCCTTCTTATTGCTTACGAAAAAAATGAGGGGAATGTATGTGAGAACCCATTTCATTTAAATTTGTAATATTTATTTATCTATATTGTTATATTAGAACATAATGGTACTTTAAATTCCATTCAAATGGTTGAAATTGTTTTTATGAGAAAAATCATTTGATTTGAAATTATTTTTAATTAATTGAAGATATTTTATAATATTTTTTTTTAATAATGAATTTTAGAATATAATAGAGATTCAATTTTATTTAAATAAGAGAAATTGTGATTTTAATTATTATTATTTCATTGGATTATTAAGTACTTTGTTAGAAATTGGTCTATATGAGTGTTGTCATTGTAATTGTTGTTGTGCAAATAATTTAAAGAAAAATACCATTTATGTAGTTGGTTATACCAAGTTAGAATGAGAAATGATAAAAATATTATGGATGAATTAAGTTAATAAATATTTTTCTTAATATATTGTTAGTGGCTATGTAAACATGTAAAACAGTAATTTTGGAGGTTACAATGAATTTGAATATAGTGTAATAAGATGAAATGTAGAAAATTGAATTAGCTTTTGGAATATATAATTTGTTTTTTAGGATTTTTTTGTATGAATATGTCAAATTTGAGTTTTTATAACATTAGTGATATGTCTTTTTTTATGGAAAAGATAATGTACATATTTTCATTAGAACAAGTTAATTATCTAAATTATAAATGTTTAGATAACTTTTATTAAAATTTATAGAGTTAATTTAATATAATTTAAAATTAAAAATTCAATATATACTTAAAATTACAAATACTTGGATTAATACCACATAAAAGAGTCTTTGCCTTTACATTAACCCATATACATATATATAAAGAATAAAATATGTATTTCATATTTTTAAAATATATCAAGAAAAACATATATTGAAAATAATAAATAGTAAATATATTTCATTTGTTTAAAAATTATATATTTGGAGATATAGTTGATATAGTATATGAGTTTTGTAGTTTATTAAAAATGGATTTACATAACAAATATAAACATAATGTCAAAAAGGGGTTATTGAGACGTATTTGAGAAATGTTGAGATTTCTTTTAAATTATTTTCAGAGAAAATCTCATGAATGTGACAACAATAGGATTTGTTGCTAAATTGACTCCATGTAATCCTGATGTGGAGTTATTGCATCCTATATTTGTTGTGAGTGAATTTATGAGTTAGTTTCTACTCCCAGCTATAAAATGTAAGCCCATAGAGGCAAATGAGCATGATGAGGAATGTGAGGTGAGTGGAAGATCATATGAGAAACTCTGCTATTGTAATTCTCCTTTTACTGAATGATATTTCTGATGCCCTGTTTGGTGGATGTAACCCAGATTGGTTGGGTGAACCACGTTAAAATCTGCTGTCTTTATGTTTGTTTTTCTGCTGTGTGGATTTGATAGTTTATTTATGTTTTCCACTGCTAAACTCAACATTTGATATCGGAGCAAGTTGAGCTGAGTGATTCAATATGACAAAAATTTAAAAGGAATTGTGGTGATAATCCTTGCGGTGCGAAGGCTGATCGACGGCCCGTTGTGGAGACAATTTTTTGAAATCAAGCTGCTTGATCTGTAGCGTGAAGGAAAATCAGGTTGCGGTGGAAGAGCTCGAGTAGCTGGTGAGATTGCTGCACAGTGAGCCGTGGCCAACTGAGAGGCCGTGAGGCTAGATTTGCTGAGCGTAGTTTGAAGGAGGCCGCATAGAAAGTCTGTTGTGCGTTGAACAATGTAGTGAATCAGACCCATGGTGATGCACAAAACATGAGCTATTATCATGCTACTGCGTGCGTGCTGCCAATCTGCCTTTGCTGGAGACTGAGCTGTGAGCTGTCGTCCTATTGAACAGTGTTGAACTGGCTGCATTGAACGGTGTTGAACTCGCTGCGTTGAACGAAGTTGAAGCTAGAGCGTTGAACGATTCAGATTTGAGAATGATCTCCAACGAGCAAAGGTCGATGAATATTTTTTGCTGGAAAATGGCTGTGAAAATGCTAGTAGCAGCATCAGGCTTAGTGAAATGTTAAACGAAGGATTGTAAATGGCGAACGAAAAATTGTGAATGGTGAACTGGTTAACGGTGATATGCCATTTTTTTTAAAAACAAAAATCGATTTTCATGTTTTAAAGAATCATTTGAAATCGATTTGTTTTAATGCACATTTTTTTTTTTAAAATCGATTTCTATATTGAATTGAAATGGTATTCAAAATCCATTTAAAATCGATTTTTTATTGCAATGTTTTTTTAAAATCGATTTGCATTTAAGAGTTTTAATGCAATTTTTTAAAAATCGATTTGTAATTTAAAATGCCATTTGCATATGTAACAAGGGAAAGGCATTTTTTAATCAAAATTAATATTTTTTTATTAGAATAAAATCTTCATTTATAAAGAGTTGGAATTGGAGATTTTGTGACACGAGCTACTAAACATGGAAAAAACACAAAGTGCTCAGTTTGAGATCGAGAAGTTCAATGGGAAAAACAACTTCGAGATCTGGAAAGTGAAGATGTATGATCTACTCGTGCAACAAGGCATGGCGAAGGCGCTATTGGGAAAAGCCAAACAACCTTACACCATGACAGATAACGAATGGAGTGACATGGATGAAAGATAACTGAGCGACATTTGATTGTGTTTGGTAGATGATGTTTTGTTTAACATCGTGTTAGAGAAAACTGCTGCTAGTTTGTGGACAAAACTTGAAAAGTTGTGCATGACAAAATCCTTAACTAATAGGATTCTTCTGAAGCGAAAGTTGTATAGTTTGCGCATGAAGGAAGGTACGACGGTAACTGATCATCTGAATACCTTTAATACTCTCTTGGTGCAGTTAGAAAGTATAGAAGTAAAATTTGAATAAGAAGATAAAGCTGTAACTTTATTATGCTCGTTTCCCGAGTCATGGGATCATTTTGTTACTTCTATAAGCCTTAGTTCATCAGAAACCCTTGAATTTGATGATGTTGTTGGAGCTTTGTTGTCTGAAGAAACAAGGAAAAGGTCAAATTCAAAAACCTCTACATCAGAAGCAATGATGATCAGAGGCTGTTCTAAAGAAAAATGCTTCAGTAAGCTTAACAACTCGTGTTCAAAATCGAAAGGGAAGAAGAGTAAGGTAAAGTGCTGGTTTTGTGGCAAATTAGGACATTTGAAGAAGGACTGTTGGAAGAGACAACAAACATCCAAAGGAGACTCTTCAACAGAGAAGAAAGAAGAAAACACGACATATACAGGTTCGGCATCCATTTCAGGTATGAGTGATGAAGTGTTATCAGTTGGTTTGTCTAATCATGATCAACATTGGTTGTTATATTCTGGTGCGTCAAATCACATGTGCATTCATAGAGAATGGTTTAAAACTTATAAATCAATCAATGATGGAGTTGTTTACATGGGAAATGATGTCTTGTGTAATATTGTGGGAGTTGTAATATCCCCAGAGGGGAATAACCAGTAATATAACAGAAATATGCCAGACAGATATAAAAAAATGCAATGCTGAACCAGATCACTGAATCATGACACATGTAATACCAGAAACTGAGCCATTTTATTAATCATAAAGTACATAGAGAGAAGTACAAATAAATCAGAATCAGTGCACCTATCCTTGCCCTAGGCAAGTGATGACCCTCCCATACAAGAAAATGGCTGCAATAAGGACAGCGTCCTAGCTGCTCTGGAGATGAACTGCGCTGGTACTGGGGCTGATCCTTAACTGCAAACCCTCTCTACTGGAAAACGCTGTCTCTGCTAGTGACAGCGCAGAAACAGATGAAGTACAAGGCCCTCAATCCTCCAGACAGATGAACCTGCTACAGAATGCTGGAAAACGCTGATGAGCCTCTCTCACAATAGCCTGCTCCTCAGAACTGCGTCTCTCCTGATGGATCTGAAGCCTCCAATTAGACCTGCGTCCTTCCCTTCCTGATCTGCGTCCTCCAATATCAGATCTGATGCCAAACCCTCAGATCTATACTAGATCTGGAACTATCTCAGTCTACGGCCTCTGGTGAGAGATGCGGGTATTGTTATTCAGCCTCTAGGCTGATCCTCAATATCTTCTGAGGATGTCACTCCTCCTTGGATCTAGTGTCAAACCTCCTTGCCCCGGATACGCAGCATAGCTGACTAGATGCAACATACAAGACTAGATGCGCAGAGATCTATCCTTCCCTGGGCGGATCTAGCGATAAACCTCGAGATACGCAACCCTTACCTCCGAGGAAATGGACGCGTCCTCACTCCCCAGGGCTAGGCAGTGATGTACGCACTCCCAAACAGCGTTTTCTTTGCCAGACTGGAACTGCGTCCTCCTTGGACAGCGTCCTCCCCTCCTGATAGGCACAGCGTCCTCCTTCCAGATGAGACAGCGTCCTTCTCCTTCCAGAAACAGCGTCCTTCCTCCTCTTCCTCTGCGCAGCCACAAGAGGGCTTCCTCCTCCTCAGATATACTTCAGAAATTGCTGCTGCTTCACTGCTGGAACTGAAAAGTGTACTCAGAACAAACCTCACTAGGGCGGCTACTCGAAGTCCCCCGAAGCTAAGGGTGAAACCAGAAAAACCTTACCAGGGCAGGCACTCGAAGTCCCCCGAGGCTAAGGGTGAGATCTCCGACCGGAGACACTCGTGGACTAAACAGTGCTGCAGACCGACTAAACAACCGGCGTGCTGAAGCAGACAAGAGTCCAGCTATCAATAAGAATATCAAATCATGAATGATCAAATGAGGTGAGAGCCTCTCCTTTTATAACACCAATCTCCCTCCAAAACTCAACTCATCCTGGATCTGCGCAGTTTACCTTGGGTTAACCTTATGTCTCCTTCATCATATCCACGTGGACCCCCAAGGCCCCCTCTCTAAGTTACAACGTCAAGCTACTAGGAAAAAGAACACTTTATTATAAAGTGAGTTGACTAAAGTGAGGTGACCCCTCTTATTTCTCACTTTATTTATTATTTCTATCTAAAGCAGCAAAATAACACAAAAATGCAATATTCCAATTAGCAAAGCTAATTGGGAATATTACAGTCTCCCCCGGCAAAATGTTGCTTGTCCTCAAGCAACTGAAGTGAGGGATGCTGCAAGATCTTCTCATCCTCCCAAGTGGCATCCTCATCTGGCAGATTCTTCCATCTCACCAGGAACTCTCTGATCTTCCTGCTACGCAACTGTCTCTCCCTAGTGTCAATAATGGCCTCTGGCTGTAATACCAAGTGCCCCTCATCATCTGTCGGAGGTAGCTCCCCGGTGACTGTCACATGCTGGCCCAGTGCCTTCTTCAGGCATGATACATGGAAAATATTATGAATCCGGCTGCCTTGGGGCAACTCCAGCTCATATGCAACCTGTCCGATCCTACGAATCACCCTGTATGGTCCATAAAAACGAGGCTTAAGCTTCTCTGCCCCCTTCTGTTTGAGTGAAGACTGGCGGTATGGCTGTAACCGCAAGTAGACCAAATCCCCTAACTCAAAGTGTCTCTCCACTCGGCCCCTGTCTGCATATAATTTCTGCTGATTTTGTGCGGTGGCTATGTTGTCCTTGAGAGTCCGAAGGATGTCTTGGCTCTCTTGGATCCACAGTTTGGCTCGTGGAGCCCTGCTAACCCCAAACATCACATCCACAAAAGACAAGGAATGATATCCATACAACGCATAAAACGGTGTCATGCCGATAGACATATGATGGGTTGTGTTGTAGCAGTACTCGCCCAGATGTAGCCATTTCAGCCACGCTCGCTGCTGCCCACTGACGTAGTTACGCAAGTAGCCCTCTAGCCACTTGTTAACTATCTCTGTCTGCCCGTCCGTCTGGGGATGATAGCTGGTGCTCGGTGTCAACTCAGTCCCTACTAGTCGAAAGAGCTCCTGCCAAAATCCATCCATAAAGCGGCTGTCCCTGTCACTAACAATGGTCTTGGGTAGACCATGCAATCTGAAAACCTCCCGGAAAAGCAACTCTGCAACCTGTGCTGCTGTGTAGTGCGCCGAAATGGCAAAGAAGTGGGCATACTTCGTTAGCCGGTCAACTACTACGAAGATGCAGTCCTTGCCCTGCACTGTGGGCAAACCCGTGATGAAGTCCATCGAGACACTCTCCCACTTCCCCTCAGGAATGGGAAGCGGCTGTAACAACCCTGCGGGATGATTCATCTCCCCTTTGTTCCGCTGGCAAACCTCGCACTCCCTGACATGCTGGAGTACGTCCTCCTTGAGGCCCTTCCATGCAAATCTCTCCCGGATGGCCCTGTACATCTTGGTGAACCCCTGATGGCCCGCCAATGGTGAATCATGAGAGGCATGGAGTATCTTCCCCTTGAGCTGAGATCCCTCAGTCAAGAAGATCCGATCCCTGTAATAGATGACCTCATCTGCCACCCTGTATCTGCTATCTGCTACCTGTCCATCCAACACCTCGCATGCAAATCTATCCTTGGAATACTCAACCAGTAGTCGAGCCTTCCAATCGGCGTCCAAGCTCATGAGGGATAATGTGGCTGGTCTACGGGAAAGGGCATCTGCTACCACATTGTTCTTCCCTTTGACATACTCTATGTCAAAATCGTAGGCCTGGATCTTGCTGATCCACTTCTGCTGCCTCTCCTGTAACTGCTTCTGCTCCAGAAAGTACTTCAGGCTGTTATGATCTGTCCTGACTCTGAATCTACCGCCTACCAAGTACTGCCGGAATTTGGCCAATGCATGCATAATGGCCAACATCTCCTTATCATAGATAGGATAAAGTCTCTCATGTGGAAGGAGCTTCCGGCTCTCGAATGCAATCGGATGACCCTCCTGCATCAAAACTGCTCCAATCCCTTCCCCTGATGCATCGCACTCCAGGATAAAGGGCTGAGTAAAATCGGGCAATGCCAGCACCGGACAACTACTCATCACCTCCTTGAGTTTATCAAAAGCTCGCTGGGCGGTATCCGTCCAACTGAATGCCCCCTTCATCGTCAGCTCTGTGAGGGGTGCAGCAAGCTGTGAGAAGCCCTTGACGAACTTCCTGTAGTAAGTACAGATACCAATGAACCCTCTACACTCTGTCACATTCCGCGGCTCTGGCCAGTCCCTGATAGCCCGGATCTTCTCGTCATGGACTCGCACTCCGTCCACTCCTATGATGTGTCCCAAATACAACATCTCTTTGTCAACTGACTTTACATGAGTTTGGCAAGCTTCGCTCCTCGAATCGCAAGCGGGTCTCGATGTCTTTTGAGTGCTCCTCCCAGTCTGCTTTATATATGAGAACCTGTGTGACAGCACAGGCTAGGATGATCCACGAAGATATGGTTCATCGGCTGAAAAGTGCGAGTCGTTGATCGGTCCAGTAACTTCTTGAAGCAAATGTGCCCATATTACTGACGAGTCTTGGGAATGTCTGTTCCCTCACGTATCTTGATGGTACCGGACCCTCAAATCAATCTTTTGAGAAGAATCGTGCTCCTCTCAACTCGTCCATCAATTCATCGATCCTGGGAATGGGGTACCTGTTTTTCAAAGTCCTCTTGTTCAGAGCTCTGTAATCAATGCACATGCGTAATGTGCCATCCTTCTTCTTCACCAGCACTACTGAAGAGGCGAAAGGACTGGTGCTGGGTCGAATGTGCCCAAGGGCCAGCAGCTCCTGAATGGCCCGCTCTATCTCATCCCGATAGGCCTTGGGATGCCGATAAGGGGTGGTGATCACTGCCTGTATCCCCTGCTCCAACTCGATCGTGTGCTCAAACCCCCGATCAGGTGGTTGTCCTGGTGGAATGTCTCCAAAAACTACTGCATACCTGTCGAGAAGAGTCTGTAGATCAGGGTGCACCGCCCTACCTGTATCTACTATCTCTGAAGCCCGCAGCTCGACTGCCCACTCTATGTCTCCTCTGCGGAATGTCGCATCCATGCTGTGTGCTGATACTGTCTGGGGCGGATATGTGTTCTGGCCTCGGATCTTCTCATGCCTCCCCGTCTTGGGATCATCCCACTCCATTTCCAAGGCTTTCCAATCTGTTGTGACCTTTCCCAGAGTGATAAGCCACTGCACTCCCAATATCACATTGGTATCTGGAATGTCCACCACAAAGAAGTGATCAGTCAGAGTATAGGTGCCCATCGTCACTGATAACTCTGGTACATATCGAGCACAAGCCATGGTCTGGTCTCCTGGGACCAAAACAGAAAATCCATCAAAGCTCTCCGTGGGTATGCCTCTCCGTGCTACCATCTGGGCATCGATGAAATTGTGGGTGGCCCCACTGTCAACTAGAACTGAGACACACTGTCCCCGCACTGTCCCACGTACGCGCAATGTCAGATACTTGGGGACTCCTCGTAATGCTGCTAGAGCTCCCCCAGTAGGTGCAAATGATGCCTCTCCTGCATCGGGTGGCGGAGGTGGTAAAGCACTCTGCGCTGCATAACACTCTCCTGCCTCCTCATCATCCAACTCATCCTCTTCTCCACTGCCCTCGGAGAAGACCTCTATGAAATGTGCCGTCCCTGCTGTGCACTTGTGTCCTGGTGCCCATGGCTCCTGGCAGGTGAAGCACAATCGCTTCCGTCTCAGCTCTCTCCTAGCCTCATCATCATACTGTCCTCGTCCGGGATTCGCCTTGGGAGGCGGAACCCTCGTGTCCTTACCCTTAGGCTGGAAAGCCTGTCTCTGGGGGTAAGGTGGCCGAGTCCTAGGCAAGACATCTTGTAGGTCACGGGCCCTACTGATAGCATCCTGAAGGGTAGCCGGTTTGTTCGACCGGACTAGACCCCGAAGCGGTTCTGACAGCCCATCTACGAACATCGTGATCAACCGAGCTGCTGATATGTCGGGTACCATCACTGAAACCCTCAAAAAGTCTGAGATGTATGCCTCTGCACTACCTGTCTGTTTGAGCTTGGTCAGCTCGAGGAAAGGCTGATCCGGGTCCTTCTGATCAAACGTTTCACCACCCTCCTGGTGAACTCAGCATATGTAGTCACTGTGGAATGCCCCAGTGTTGTCAACCCATGAAACCACCAGTTCTGGGCCTCACCCTCTAGATGTAATGCAGCCATCTTAATGGCCTCCTTCTCTGGCATCTGGTTAAGCTGAAAATAGAGGTCTAGTTTCTCCACCCAAGACCTGGTTGTGGTCTTTGGTGACCCATCAAACATCGGCAAATGAAATTTGCTGGCTGCACGGTTACTATCACGGTGGGAACCCCGTCCCTTATTTCGATCATGAGGCTTACTGCCGCTTCGGAACTGCAGATATTGATTGAAAGGGAGAGCATCCATGAATTCCTGCCCCAGGCTTCGCCAATCTGCAAACCAAACTGCATGAAGATCGGGACCCTCATCTCTTGATGCCGTTTGCTCCACTTCCTCTACCGGAAAAGTAGGCATGGTAGGTCGCGTGTCCATGGAGTCGGCCTTCTGCGCTGTCCCAATGGGAATAGCATCTGGTATGCAACTAGACGCTCCTGATCCTTCCCCTACCTGAAAGACTCTAAGGGGCTCTTTCTGCGTCCCTTCTGCAACCTTCTTAGTTACCTCCTGCATGAATGCATCCATCTTTGCATCCATCTTCTCAGTCATCTTCTCCGTCCACTTTGCCAATATGGCCTCCATTGGATTCCTCCGTTCTGTCTCTGAATCAGAATCGCTTCCCCCGAGGAGAGTGGGGCGACCCCTAGGTGCCATAGATTGCTAGCACCACAGGCTGAGCCAGATCTAAGCTCCGATACCACTGTAATATCCCCAGAGGGGAATAACCAGTAATATAACAGAAATATGCCAGACAGATATAGAAAATGCAATGCTGAACCAGATCACTGAATCATGACACATGTAATACCAGAAACTGAGACATTTTATTAATCAGAAAGTACATAGAGAGAAGTACAAATAAATCAGAATCAGTGCACCTATCCTTGCCCTAGGCAAGTGATGACCCTCCCATACAAGAAAATGGCTGCAATAAAGACAGCGTCTTAGCTGCTCTGGAGATGAACTGCGCTGGTACTGGCTGATCTCTAGCTGCAAACCCTCTCTGCTGGAAAACGTTGTCTCTGCTAGTGACAGCGCTGGAAATAGGTGAAGCACAAGGCCCTCAATCCTCCAGACAGATGAACCTGCTACAGAATGCTGGAAACGCTGATGAGCCCCTCTCACAATAGCCTGCTCCTCAGAACTGCGTTTCTCCTGATGGATCTGGAGCCTCCAATCAGATCTGCGTCCTTCCCCTCCTGATCTGCGTCCTCCAATATCAGATCTGAAGCCAAACCCTCAGATCTATACTAGATCTGGAACTATCTCCTCAGATCTACAGCCTCTAGGGCTAGATCTGGTGTTATTCCTTCAGATCTGGGCTAGATCTATCAATATCTCCTCAGATCTGTCACTCCTCCAGCTGGATCTAGTACTAAACCTCCAGATCTGCAACATACAATACTAGATCTGCAACATACAAGACTAGATCTGCAAGATCTATCCTTCCCACAACTGGATCTAGCAATAAACCCTCAGATCTGCAACCCTTACCTCCAGAAATGGACAGCGTCCTCACTCTAGGGCTAGACAGCGTCCTTCTGCCTCCCAAACAGCGTTTTCTTTGCCAGACTGGAACTGCGTCCTCCTTGGACAGCGTCCTCCCCTCCTGATAGGCACAGCGTCCTCCTTCCAGATGAGACAGCGTCCTTCTCCTTCCAGAATCAGCGTCCTTCCTCCTCTTCCCCTGCGCAGCCACAAGAGGGCTTCCTCCTCCTCAGATATACTTCAGAAATTGCTGCTGCTTCACTGCGGGAACTGAAAAGTGTACTCAGAACAAACCTCACTAGGGCGGGCACTCGAAGTCCCCCGAAGCTAAGGGTGAAACCAGAAAAACCTTACCAGGGCAGGCACTCGAAGTCCCCCGAGGCTAAGGGTGAGATCTCCGATCGGAGACACTCGTGCACTAAACAGTGCGGCAGACCGACTAAACAACCGGCGTGCTGAAGCAGACAAAGTCCAGCTATCAATAAGAATATCAAATCATGAATGATCAAATGAGGTGAGAGCCTCTCCATTTATAACATCAAACTCCCTCCAAAACTTAACTCTCCCTGGATCTGCGCAGTTTACCTTGGGTTAGCCTGATGCCTCCCCCATCATATCCACGTGGACCCCCAAGGCCCCCTCTCTAAGTTACAACGTCAAGCTACTAGGAAAAAGAACACTTTATTATAAAGTGAGGTGACTAAAGTGAGGTGACCCCTCTTATTTCTCACTTTATTTATTATTCCTATCTAAAGCAGCAAAATAACACAAAAATGCAATATTCCAATTAGCAAAGCTAATTGGGAATATTACATCTCACAATTCAACAACAACTTGAGAGGAGAGGCTAGCCTTTTATAATTTTTCTTGTAATGGCTAGATAACACCTAGTTTAACCTCTCTCTCAAAATAATAATTTTTAGCTTTCATCCACATGTTGGAGACCAAGTAAAATACAATAACTTATTTTCATTACATTTATTTTGCCTACTTAGGGAGTTCAATTTGGTTCACATGGCCCTTAGAGTCCAATGTTCCACTTGCATTGACCCCCATAAAATGAAGAGATGAAGAAAGATGGTCCTTAAACACTGAATGTTCTACTCTAGATGCTCCAATGGCTAGCTTGGGTAGTTTGACTTGGGTAGACATGATTTTGACCCAGGCCTAAATTGGAGTTGCTAGACAAACATCACAAATTTCTGAAAAAATTATGGCTGAAATTTTGCTCATGGAATCAGTAAACTCAAGCTTTTAATTAGCAAACTGTAGCTTCAGTCCAGCCGTCTGAAGCAATGAACTAAGGCTTCAATGTAATAATCCGTGAACAGGGATTCAAATAATAGATTCAAAGCGTGATCAAGTGGGAAAGTTTTGGTTGTCTCCTGGACATTCCAAGTGTTAGAAAATATCAGTCAGTGAATCAGTGAAAATTTCAAACCAACAATTTTCATTTTTTCAGTTGAAAATTTTACAAGTTGGCAAGTTTTGTTTTTCTCCTCACTTGGAATCATAAATTTGGTATTTCCGAGATCAGAGTTCAAGATTCATCAAAACCGGGGTCTAAAATGAAAAATCTGGTTCAAGACTTCAACTACTGTGAATCTGGTTTTGACCAAGTGACATCAGATATGATACAGAAGAAATAAAGGTTTATTCACTCAATACTTATGTTGCCTGCTCTTGTATATGATTTTGTAAGCATACGATTTTGTATGGTGTCACATATATGTATAGGCATAAATTTTAAGCCAGGAACAAAATTTTCATGGGAGTATAATGTGACAAATTGCTGTGGTGTTCATGCAGGCAAAAGATTTGGGACTGGCACTAGCTTCAGCCAAAGAAGTTGGAGTAGATTCCCCTTTGACTGCTGAACTACATGAAATGTAAGTACTTAGTATATAGCCTATAACAAATGATATTTTGGAGGAGCAAACAACAAGCTCCAACATTAAATATCATTAAGTGTATTTTTGTATTATGCAATGATATTATGTAGTGAATTTAATTAATGACATGACATGCAACCAATAAGTTAAGGTCAATGTTAGATGGTTAAAGTTTAAACTATAAAATTGATGTGCACACAAGATTGCAAGGTCGGGGGGAGAAAGAGTTGATTGTAACAGCTGTTGATCAGGATGACCTTACTATGTTCTCAAAGAACTGCAAATATCACATCAGCCACTTAAGACAGGTTTTTGAGAGATGCAAAAGAAATGGGATATTTCTAAATCCCAAAAAAGTTGTGTTGGGGGTTACCGAACAGAAGCTAGTTGGTCATAATACATATACTGTATAAAGTGTTGATTTTCTAGTGCAAGTAAGAAAATTACAATTTTTGAACTTAATAACTACTTCCAATGATACAATTTGACATCTTATAGCATTTCAATCATTAAGCAGTTATACATAGAAATTTCAACCATTCACTTCCATCAATAGAGCAATAAAGATCACAATGAACAGTAAAACAAGAGACAAGAGACACCAAAAATTAGGCTAGCAGCCAGGGAAAAACCCACAAGTGGAAAACCCAACCAATCTTCCTTATGAGAGAGAGAATTCAGTTCATCAAGAGTACATCAGATTATTCCAATAGAAGATTCCAAAATCTGACCTCAATATATCCAAGTCAAAACCAATCAAAGGAGAGAAAAGAAAGTCAATGCTGATCAAAGTTCAGGTCTGCAACAGAAGGGCCGAATTTCAGCCTGAGGTAACTGAACAGAGGAACTGAAATTCGGTCTTGAAATTGCCTCAGAATCATAGTCAACGAACCAGTCAAATCTTGGTCAAAGTACAGAGTTGACCTGTGGTCAGCCTATAGTTAACAAGCCCAAGAAGAGGAGAAAATTCAGTCAAACAGAGTCAAAGTATCTCTGAAATATTCGACCCCCAAGACAGTCAAAGAACTCAGTCAAACAGAAGCAATCTCTCCAAGTCAACACTGGTCAAACAAAAAACTAGAAGATTGGTCAATGCAGAACAAATTCTCCTTGACTTCTTTGCACGTGTGGATGTTTCCTTGCTATTTCAAATCGAATGATGTGATGTGTGATGCATTCCAAACAAGCTCCAATGACATTGTATTTATATGTGTCTTAGGAAGTGGCATTTCCACATGTGGAGCTAACTTGTGCACTTTAGATCGACTTGGTAAAACATCAATAATTGAATTTTCTCCATTGATTTTCCAATGAAAATACCGACCATAGCTACCAAGGAAGGGATCTCAACATCAATCTCCCCAACCAATCCATAGGTGATGCAGGGGCATTAGGCAAAAACAAATTCCATATGTTTTATTAGACTTAAGGGTTTTTGAGTTTTCAAGAGAGTTAGACTTATGTAATGAATTGAGTAGGTTTTAATTCATTTTGATTAAATGCAGAGAAGAATTGTAACTGCCCTCGAATGATTAGAGGACAGGAGAAGTCGATTAGAATGTGAAGAGTCAGTTCAGAGCAGTTAGGGAGATAGGCTAAATTTAGGATTTGAGGAGTTTTGTTGAATCATTGTAGGAGCTGAATCGATTGACTATCCATCGGTATAATTGTAAGCCTCAATAGCATGCAAAAAGAGACCTGGAGATCTAGAGAGACAGAGTAGGAGGGCCATCGAACTGAAAATCAGGCCAGAACTAAGAAGGCTTTGTAAATTGAGGTTAGATGTAATATTCCTAATCAGCGACAGCTAATTGGAATATTCGATTTTGTATAGTTTTGCCGTCTAAAGTTTGTAAATAATAAAAAGTGAGTAAAGAGGGTCTAACTCACTTAAGTGAAATAAAACATCCTCCTAGTAGCGCAACGTTATGACTTAAGGGGAGCCAAGGGGGGCCAAACACCACGTAGAGAAGGGGACCCACGTACACTCTAGAAGCTTCTGCGCAGATGAGGATGAGCACGTGGAGGAGAGAGAAGCTACGTTGGTGTTTTGGAGGGAAACCAACGTTATAAAAGATGGAGAAGCCTCCTCATTTGATTCATTCTAGAGTTAATGATTTTGAGCTAGATGTTTGTCTTCTTGAGCACGCTGGCTGTTTAGCCCGTCTACAGCACTATTTAGTGCATTGAGTGTCTCCGATCGGAGATCTCGCCTTTAGCCCCGAGGGACTTCGAGTGCTTGCTCGGGCAAGGCTATTTTTTCAGTATTTTGTGAGTAGTTTTGTTGTTTGGGTTTGTTCCGGAGCTAGAGCTTATAGAGACTGCGTAGTCACTGGGAGAGAGGACGCAGTCCCTTTTGGAGGTGATCCGGATAGGGGTTTCTGCAGGGGATTCAGCCAAGATTTTGAGCAGAGGGTCAGCCTTTGCCCACAGGAGGATTTTGGCGGAGTTTGAAGCGGTGTTTCAGCTATTTCCATTTAGGCTCTGCGCAGAGCCTTGGAGGCCAGCATAATTCCCCGAGGAGGCATTTTCTGGTGATTTTCGGGGGTTGGCCATTTTTTATATGGTTTCTGGGTTTTGTCCGGGTTGGTGAGTAAAGGAGGTTTGCAGATTTTCAGCTCATTCCGGCAAGGGGATCAGCCCCTAGTCTTCAGTTCATTCCAGCAGTAGCAGCTACGCAGCAGTTTTCCAGCAGCTGGGACGCAGTTCATAGAGCAGCTGATTCCTGTATTTTCTGAGAGAGTTTCTTCACTTGCCTTGAGCAAGATTAGGTGTCATCACCCTGATCACCTATTGTACTTCATTATATTTCTCAGATTAATAAAATGGCTCAGCATTTCCTCTATATGTTTTCTGGATGAGTTGCCGTAATTTCTTTCTCTATTATTATATGTCTGTTGCACTGTTATTTATTTATATTTCTGAGCATTCTAGTTCTATACCACTTGGTGTGTTTATCTTTCACTCTTAGACAGAGTCTGGAAAGGGCCAGGTAGCCTCCGGATCTCGTCCTATTTCAGAGGCGGAATATCCGGTAAATGCCCTCCCAGTCCATCTCTAGTTGGAGTTTGTCGTGTTTTAGAGATATCCCCGAAACGGGATATTACAGTGGTATCAGAGCATAGTTCTGGCTCAGCCTGTGGTCTATGACACCGGGGAGGAGACCATATATTTGTTATAGAGGCAGGAAGTACAGAGACCGTGAGCGTAGGTTGGAGAACACCTACGGAGAGGGAGACTGTGTTCGGGTGGTGGACACAGAGCAGGAGAGAGAGCCTATGACAGACACAGAGCAGGAGGAGCCCATATTAGATTCAGAGTAGAGAGGGTCGATGGCAGATGACACAGAGGCCAAACAGTTTGGGGAGGCACTCCTCAAATCAGTGCAGGATCTAGCTAAACAGATTGAGGTGATGGGTCAGAGATTCACCGCTGTAGAGGCTAGACAGCGTGAGACCCCACGGGTTTTCTAGGTAGGAGAGGGATCAGGTACATCCCATCATTTGCCAGAGCAGGGTGCTGCTCAGCGTGATACTCCTTAGCCGATGGCTTCACGTGCACCTACCCGCTCTACCATGCCCACTTTCTTGGGAGCAAACACAGGGGCAGAAGCCCAGCAGGAGGCAGAGCCCGAACACATGAGCGAGTATTTTGCAGAGTATCAGGCCTATGGGCAGGAGTTCAAGGATGCTCTCTCATTGCGAGATTTTGTTCAGCTCCAGCGGGACAGTAGACCCCGTGACCATCATAGAGGTCACCGACATTACCATGATGGAGATTCCCACCGTACATCTAGCAGATTCCATTTGCCTACGTTTGATGGCTCATCAAATAGTTCGGCAAAGTCTTGGGTGGAGAAGCTGGACATCTATTTCCAGCTTAACCAGATGTCGGAGACAGAGGCCATCAAGGTGGCGACATTACATTTGGATGGTGAGGCCCAGGACTGGTGGTTCCATGGGATGGTTATGCTAGGACACTCTACAGTGACGACATATGCCAAGTTTACCAGGAGGTTGATGGAGCGTTTTGACCGGAGGGATCCGGAACAACATTTTGTTGAGCTGACGAGGCTCAAGCAGACAGGGAGCCCAGAGACATACATTGCAGATTTTTTGAGGGTTTCGGTGATGGTGCCAGATCTATCCGCGGCACAGATGATCTATATGTTTGTGGAGGGATTGGCAAAGCCACTTCGAGGTTTAGTCAGATCTACTAGACCAGCTACACTCCAGGATGCTATCAGCAGGACCAGGGACTTACAGGATGCATTGCCCAGGACGCGGACACCTTACCCCCAGAGACAGGGCTTCCAGCCCAAGGGAAGGATGTGAGGGTTCCTCCTCCAAAGGGGAATCCAGGACGACCATAGATAGATGATGATGCCAGGAGGGAGTTGAGGAAGAAGTGGCTGTGCTTCGATGACATACTCATATATAGCAGACTTGGGAGGAGCATCTCCCAGGATATAGAGGTAGTACTACGCATCTCGGACGTCTCGAAGAGCAAATGCTTCATTCTATGCTAAGCTTCCAAGTGTGAGTTTGGGAGGACGAGAGATGTTGTATCTCGTCTGCCATTATTGGAGTGGACGGAGTGAGGGTCCATGAGGAGAAGATTAGAGCCATCAGAGATTGTTCGGAGCTGAGGAACGTGACGGAACTTCGAGGGTTCATTGGGATATGTACCTATTACAGGAAGTTCGTCAGAGGTTTCTCACAGCTTGCTGCACCCCTTACAGATTTGACGAAGAAGGGGGCATTCAGTTGGTTAGATATAGCGTAGCAAGCCTTTTATAGGCTCAAGGAGGTGATGAGTAGCTGCCCAGTGCTTACATTGCCAGATTTTACACAGCCATTTGTCTTGGAGTGTGATTCATTGGGAGAGGAGATCGGTGTAGTATTGATGTAGGGAGGACACCCTATAGCCTTTGAGATCCAGAAGCTCCTTCCGCACGAGAGGTTGTATCCTATATACGACAAGGAGATGTTGGCCATCATGCATGCCTTGGCCAAATTCCGGCAATATCCGGTAGGGAACAGGTTCAGGGTGAGGATTGATCACAACAGCCTTAGGTTCTTTTTGGAGCAGAAGCAACTACAGGAGAGGCAGCAGAAGTGGATCAGTAAGATCCAAGCATATGACTTTGACATTGAGTATGTCAAGGGTAAGAATAACGTGGTAGCAGATGCCCTTTCACGTAGACCAACCACGTTATCTCTTATGAGCTTGGATACAGATTGGAGGGCTCGACTTTTAGTGGAGTACTCCAAGGACAGATTTGCATGTGAGGTGCTAGATGGACAGGTGGCGGATGACAGGTACAGGGTGGTTGATGAGATCATCTATTACAGGGACAGGATCTTCTTGACTGAGGGATCTCAGCTTAAGAAGAAGATACTCTAGGCATCACACGATTCTCCATTGGCAGGCCATCAGGGGTTTACCAAAACCTACAAGGCCATTAGAGAGAGGTTCTCATGGAAGGGCCTCAAGGAGGACGTACTCCAGCACATCAGGGAGTGCGATGTTTGTCAGAGGAATAAGGGGGAGATGAGCCATCCCGCCGGATTGTTGCAGCCTCTTCCCATTCCGGAGGGGAAATGGGAGAGCATATCGATGGATTTCATCACAGGGTTGCCCATGGTGCAGGGCAAGGATTGTATCTTTGTCGTCGTCGATCGACTGATAAAGTATGCGCACTTTTTCGCCATATCCGCGCATTACATAGCAACACAGGTGGCTGAGCTGTTATTCAGAGAGGTTTTCAGGCTGCATGGTCTTCCTAAGACCATCATCAGTGACAGGGACAGCCGTTTCATGGGCGGATTTTGGCAGGAGATTTTCCGACTAGTGGGGACGGAGTTGACACCGAGTACCAGTTACCACCCACAGACGGATGGACAGACGGAGATAGTTAACAAGTGGTTGGAGGGCTACTTGCGTAACTATGTCAGTGGGCAGCAACGAGCATGGTTGAGATGGTTGCATTTGGGGGAGTACTGCTACAACTCGACACATCACATGTCTATTGGTATGTCACCATTTTATGCGTTGTATGGGTACCATCCTTTATCTTTTGCTGATGTGATGTCCGGTGCTAACAACTCCTAGATGCAAGATTTGGATCCAAGAGAGTCAAGACATCCTCCGAGCTCTCAAGGACAATATGGCTACAACACAGAACCAGCAGAAGCTGTATGCTGACAGAGGTCGGGTGGAGAGACAGTTTGGGGTAGGGGACTTGGTCTACCTACGATTACAGCCATACCGACAGTCATCGCTGAAGCAGAAGGGAGCTAAGAAGCTCAAGCCTCGCTTTTACGGGCCATACAGGGTGATACGCAGGATTGGGCAAGTTGCGTATGAGTTGGAGCTGCCCCAAGGCAGCAAGATCCACAACATTTTCCATGTATCATGCCTGAAGAAGGCGTTGGGGCAGCAGGTGACAGTGACAGAGGAGCTACCACCTACAGATGATGAGAGACACTTGGTATTGCATCCATAGGCCATTATTGATACCAGGGAGAGGCGGTTACGGAGCAGGACAGTCCGGGAATTCTTGGTGAGGTGGAAGAATTTGCCGGATGAGGATGCCACTTGGGAGAGCGAGAAGATTTTGCAGCATCCATCACTTCAGTTGCTTGAGGAAAAGCAACATTTTGCCGGGGGAGACTGTAATATTCCTAATTAGCGACAGCTAATTGGAATATCCGATTTTTTATAGTTTTTCTGTCTAAAGTTTGTAAATAAATAAAAAGTGAGTAAAGAGGGTCTAACCCACTTAAGTGAAATAAAACATCCTCCTAGTAGCGCAACGTTATGACTTAAGGGGAGCCAAGGGGGGCCAAACACCACGTAGAGGAGGGGACCCACGTACACTCTAGAAGCTTCTGCGCAGATGAGGATGAGCACGTGGAGGAGAGAGAGGCTACGTTGGGGTTTTGGAGGGAAACCAACGTTATAAAGGATGGAGAAGCCTCCTCATTTGATTCATTCTGGAGTTGATGATTTTGAGCTAGACGTTTGTCTTCTTGAGCACGCTGGCTGTTTAGCCCGTCTGCAGCACTGTTTAGTGCATTGAGTGTCTCCGGTCAAAGATCTTGCCCTTAGCCCCAGGGGACTTCGAGTGCCTGCTCAGGCAAGGTTAGTTTTTTAGTATTTTGTGAGTAGTTTTGTTGTTTGGGTTTGTTGCAGAGCTGGAGCTTATAGAGACTGCACAGTCACTGGGAGAGAGGACGCAGTCCCTTTTGGAGGTGATCCGGATCGAGGTTTCTGCAGGGGATTCAGCCGAGATTTTGAGCAGAGGGTCAGCCTTTGCCCACAGGAGGATTTTGGCGGAGTTTGAGGCGGTGTTTCAGCTATTTCCATTTAGCCTCTGCGCAGAGCCTTGGAAGCCAGCGTAATTCCCTGAGGAGGCATTTTATGGTGATTTTCAGGGGTTGGCCATTTTTTATATGGTTTCTGGGTTTTGTCCAGGTTGATGAGTAGAGGAGGTTTGTAGATTTTCAGCTCATTCCGACAAGGGGATCAGCCCCTAGTCTTCAGTTCATTCCAGCAGTAGCAGCTGGGACGCAGTTCATAGAGCAGCCATTTCCTGTATTTTCTGAGAGATTTTCTTCACTTGCCTTGAGCAAGATTAGGTGCCATCACCCTGATCACCTATTGTACTTCATTATATTTCTCAGATTAATAAAATGGCTCAGCATTTCCTCTATATGTTTTCTGGATGAGTTGTCGTAATTTCTCTCTGTTATTATATGTCTGCTGCACTATTATTTATTTATATTTCTGAGCATTCTAGTTCTATCCCACTTGGTGTGTTTATCTTTCACTCTTAGACAGAGTCTGGAAAGGGCCAGGTAGCCTCCGGATCTTGTCCTCTTTCAGAGGCGGAATATCCGGTAAATGCCCTCCCAGTCCATCTCTGGTTGGAGTTTGCCATGTTTTAGAGATATCCCCAAAACGGGATATTACATTAGATGTATAATGAAGAATTTGCTTTAAATTCTGTGTCATATATATATGTATCCTTGGTCGAGTACTGTGTGAAGAATGTTTTAGTTTCTGTGAAATAAAACATGAGACTCTGCATACGAGGAATTTAGTCAATGTTTATTGCATACTTTGCATTGTATATACTAAGATTTGCGTATACTGGAAAGAACGCAAGGGATGTTCTTTTGAGCATGTTTACTCTGGTTGTTTGAAATCGATTGAATTTGATCCACTTTCGTTGGTCACAACAGTAAAGAAGTATTCTTACCCTCGCAAGTTTGCTTGGGTCATATGTAGTGGAATGCATTGAATTCCTGTGTGAAATGCGAGCACAGTCGATCGGAATATGTAATCTCAGATCCAACTGGGATGAAGAGCAAAGGATTGTTTGACTCTATTCGTGGTTAAGGGAGCGATGTTTCGTAGATAAACAATGTATAAACAAAGAGCGAGGGCATATTAAGTTATAACGCGGTGGAACCATATTGAATGGGATGGTGCGGAACCCTGAGTCAAAGGGCAACCAGAACCGTGAGAAGGAACAGTGGACATGGTTTCAACCCACAATACCGGCAGTATCGCGTGGTGCCTTAAGTAGTAAGCGGATTTGAGTTTTGGAACGTGATATAGGTCTTCACCTAACACGTGGCGATAAGTGGTTTTGAGAAACCACTTACATCGCGTAATTTCTGAGGATTAACCCTCGTGTTGTTTGGTTGCGCAATATTCCGTTTTGGTCTTTGGATCACCGAAATGGATGCGACGACGTCCCAGCCGTAGGATGCGAAGGGTGAGTTAAGGGTTGGGCCCCAGTTCATCGCGTGGGGTTGAGAAATAACCTCCGTGCAGTTTGATCACGCGACTACCGTTGGATCATTGAATGGTAGCACAATAGACTTACAACCCTTGGATGGGCGAGATAGTTAGTGCAAAGGTAAGGACCTTGTGGGACTGAGTATTATGTGAAGTTCAGAGTTATGTATATGTGCTTAGTTTAATCCAAGGTCAGAGGGATTAAAATTGAATTGAAATATCTGCATGGTTTAAGTAAATTGGTTGTCGAAGTATAGAGGTGCATAAGTGGGGCCCGAGGACTTTTAAATAATAGTTATCGTTTGGATATGCATTTGAATGAAGGGCGAAAGTTATATTAATGAAATATTAAGTGCTAGGGCCGAGAGTCCTTATTATATGGTTTAACCCATAGACCTTGATAAATTATCTTCCACGCTTTGATAGGGTTGTTGGACCTTTATGAAATATGGGTCTTAATACAAGGGCATGTCATATGAAATGAGGGTTTTTATAACCTTTGAAGAAATAGTGAAAAAGCTTCAGCATTAAACTGTTAAGCTTCCAGAGATATTGAATTTAAATTGCCAGTTCAAGAAATTAGAACATTGTGAGTTTGCCCAGATTGTTTGAGATTTAGTTGGGGAAAAAGTTGGGATGCATTTTTATATGCATAAAAGATTGAAAATGTGGGTTAAGTAAGTAGGCATGCCATCAATAGGTCTCTCAACAAATTCCTAAGGGGGAGATCACAAAATCAATGTCCCCGACCAAAATGATCTCTCATTCATCATTACCCAAGGGATCACTTCATGCCTTAGAACCAAGCTCCCCAACCAGACTCACTAGCCTCCTAGTGAACAGAGCTAAGGGAGTGACAATCTTCTCGACCAATCCATTGGTCTCTTAGCCGTAGCCCAAGGAAGATTGTCAATCATATGATGTTGTACAATCAGTGCTCCCTCTTTCTCAGTCGAAGAAGATTGTTCTCTGAAATAAGAAGAAAAATTCTACGACAATGGCTTTGTCAAGACATCAGCATCAATGTGAAAATTCCGCTACTCGAAATCCTACTGCAACGACTGATGAGAATTCTTCTATTTGGTAATTACTCACCAAATTATTTACCGTGTTCTATGGTAAATATTGAAACCCATACACTACAAACTTCACAAAATTAAATTGTGGAAAATAAATAAGTGTGGAAACAATATCTGAGCAAGAATAAAAAATAGACGCACGACATCATTATTTTTGGACTAAGTCCCCAGAAAAACCCAATGCGGGAAAACCAGTGCAGCAGCTGAGGGTTTGATATTATGCAGTAATTCTGAATACAATCTGGGATGCCTTACTAGCAATCCACACAAAGAATCTGACTGACAAAGAGCTAGTGAGGATTACCTCACACTAACACTGGAAAATCCTAATTGACCAAACACTAATCTAATGAGCCCTACGCTGCCTCAGTGTAGCCTCTGCGCAATTCTGCGTCACTCTGCGTGGGGACTGCATCACCTCTGCTTGTTGGCTCTTCTGCTAGCTGGATATTGATCTCTGGCCTCTCCGGTCTCACACCCCGGCACTCCGAAACTCGATCTGATGGATCCTCAGTTGAATCTTGGATCTCCTCAAGGCTGCAGCGCTGCCTCCGTGTAGCTGTTACGCTGCCTCTCTGCGTAGTGCTCTCTGTCTTCTCTGCAATGTATTCTCGGCTCAGGAAAATCTCCAACCGATAATTATCTCTACCCCTCTCTATAAGAATCTTCTCAATAGATCTTCTCCTTGAGCACTGCTCACTAGAGAATTCCGATCTCTAGACTCTATTGGTCTCTCAGTGTGTTTTCCAAATGCCCCATCAAGTCCTTCTTATAATATTTTCGTTGAGACTTCAATGGACGAAATTAAATTGTTAATCAATGGCTAAGATTAACTTGACTTGATCTCCATCTTTGTCTAAACATTCACACCCTGTTTTAATCAATATCCTTTAATTGTTTTAATTTCCTAAGTTTAGACTTAGGGTCCCATTAAAAATAATTAATTATTTTCATAAAACACAATCCGGGTGGAATTTCCCAAAATGCTTTTTGGGTTCTTTGGAATGCATGTGCCTAAGCCTCCCAGCAAAATTTGAGACTTAGAGCACATCCAATGCTACCAAAAATCAACAATCAGTAGGGGCATATTCGAGCCTCACAACTCCCCTTTGGACAATATTCTGGATGTGATGATATGTGATCTCAATGTGCTTCAACTTGTCATGAAAATCCCGGTTCTCAGAAAGCTTCATAAACTTTGATTTTCACAATATATAATGCTTGATTCCAACACTTGATTAAACAAACCAACAAACAACCTTCTAAGCCACACAACTTCACAACAGGATGAACATGCAACTATATACTCAGCTTCAACCGTACTTAGAGAAACAAAAGTTTTCTTTATACTAGACCATGAAATCAAAGCAGAGCCCAAGCTAAAACATAATCTCTTTCTAACATTAGAGCTTCTAGCCCAATCAACATTAATGAAACCATGCAACTGCCATTCTCCATTAGAAGCATATCTCAGACCATATTCAATGGTGCCACCTAAATATCTCAATATATGTTTCCCTGCATCCCAGTGTACATGATGGGGCTCAACCAAGAATTGGATCAATGTATTCATAGCATAGAAAATATCAGATCTAGTGTTCACAAGATAGTTCAACAAGCCAATCAATTTGCGATACATAGAGGGATTAATCAAATCAGAATCATAGTCACATATCTTCAAATTTGTCACCATCGAAGTGTCGATGGACTTGCAGTCCATCATGCCAAATATCTAAAGGATCTTAATAGTGTACTTGCCTTGGCCAACAAAGATTCCATCAGTATTTTGCCAAATTTCCAATCCCAAATAGTAATGCATAAGACTAAAGATATTTCATTTCAAATTCAGAAACCAACTCCCTCTTACACTAGACAATAAGAACTTAACCCCTATCAGAAACAGATCATCTACATATAGCAAAAACATCAACGGCTCGCCTTCAACAACCTTGAAGTACAAGTTCATATCAACATCGCTCTTCTCGAAACCAAGACTCAACAAATAGCAATCAATACGGGAGTACTGTGCAAGAGGAGCCTGCTTCAGCCCATACATGACTTTCTTCAATTTGCAAACATGCGTTTCTCTATCATGAACCTCAGCCTTGAGGCTGCTCAATATAGACTTCCTCTTTAATAACTCCATCCAAAAAAGCAGTCTTGACATCCATTTGATGCAATTTCCATCCTACAATAGAAGCAAGAGCAATGATAGATCTAATAGAAGCATACCTGACAACGGGAGTAAAAATGTCTTCATAGTCCTCTCCCTCTTTTTGGGAGAATCCTTGGGCCACAAATCTTGTCTTGCCTTGTACTTCTTGACACTTCCATCTGCTACATGCTTGATTTTGTAGATCCATTTGGAAGATAAACATATTTCCCTTCATCCCTTGGAACGATTTCCCAAGCATCATTCTTTAATATAGATTGGTATTCTTCAGTCATAGCATCTTTCCAAATTTGATGCTCAACTGCTTCATCATAGTTGGATGGCTCATACCCAATGATCTTGCACATCATTGTTGTTGAGATTTGAGGAGTGTTGGGGTAGCTTCGGATGTGCTCTAGCTCCCAAACTTTGTGGAGGGACTAGAGTACATGAGATCTCCAAGACCCAGAAAGGGATTTGAAAAATTCTATTCGGTTTGAGAGAAAACTAATTAATTAATATTTTTAATTAAGGACCCAAAGTCTAACTTAGGAAAATTAAAATATTAAAGGCAATTAATTTAAACATGTAATGGAAATGACTTAAGTCACACGGATCAAATTTTCTTTTAATCTTAGTCGTCGAATCAAGATTAGATCACGATCGTTGGTTTCCCAATGAGAAAAGTATAAAGGAAAGGCTTGGGATTAGTTGGAGAACACACACATGGAGGCAGAGCACTAAGACTAAGCTGGAATTCTATGGCGTGGTTTGCTAATAATTTCCTGAAGCATTTCAGCTGTAGCGAGGGGTAGTATTGGCTAAGGGGATAATCTGATCCTAGAGCCAAGAGTTAGCAAGAGGCAGAGAAGCAGCAGTCAGAGCAGCGCAGAGGGGGCAACAACTACACAGCAGTTGCGCAACACAGAGGGCTTCAGTGCTACGCAGGCCTAGAAAGGGTAGCGCAGAGGCAACAGGAGGCCATCAGGGCTTACGCAGGCCAACCAGAGGCAGCGCAGGGGCTGTCACCCAGTCTGGGGTTACGCAGCCCTCTCCTGAGCGGCGCAGGGGCACCAACAGGCTATCAGAGCTGACACAGAGGGCTTCAGAGCAGAGTTGGGGTTTATGAAGACAGAAAGGGGCTGAGTTCTCTAAATCTCGTTTGAGGGTGCGAATTAGTCCAATTTTTCGTCTCCGAAATTGAGGTATTGCTACAGATTTTTGTTTTCTTTGTCGAGTTAACCAGTAAGGTGCCCATATTTGTTGTACTGAGAATCTACTTAATAATATAAACCCTCCAACAACAATAAGACTGGTTTTCCCGCATTGGGTTTTTCTGGGGACAGTTGTCCAGAAAATCTTGTGTGTCACTTTGTCTATGTGCATATATTCAATTTTAGATTTGTATCTGTGAAGAACTATTAATGTGTTTACTTCAATGTTAATGCTGAAATTTCATATTAATAACTTGATTAAGTAGGAGAAGTATAACCAAATTTAACAATAGGGTTTCTGCATAAGTCATATTCAGAAATTTTCACATGGTATCGGAGAGATTGCAGATCTAGCTGGATCACCAACAAGACGATTGAAGAATCCTTGCTGTAGAAAGTAGCAAAGAAAGCAACAATAGCAAAGAAAGTCGGAGCAGAGAGAATAGCGCAGCAGAAGAGGGAAGCAGAGCCACGCAGAGGCCAGAGTGATGCAATCTCCACACAGGCCCATGTACTTACTGCGCAAACGCAGCGTAGAGACAGTGCTGGGACTGTCTGCTCATGCAGAGGCTAGCCAGGGTGACGCAATCCTGAAGCTGTTGCTGTTTCAGAGTGCTAGAAGAAGTGATGCAGAGCTTCAGTAGTTGCTGGTAGGGTTAATTTTCTGAAGGTGCAAAAATTAGCTTGAGCACTAGTTGACAAAGAGCGGGAGGAGAACAACTTCTCAAAGGATTTTCAGCCAAAGAAATCTATAGCTTGATCAGAGGATCAAAGAGAGCTGATTCATTGAGATTTGGTAGACTTCCAAGAGAGGAAGTCAGTTGTCAGAGAGAGCAGAGGGTGCCTTTCTCGCTAAGGACCCTAGATCCGAGTCTTTAGCATAGAGAGAAGGATTAGTTCCGACAGATTTTCTGAGCAGATGGCACCTCACGGACTACGTGATCAGGATAGGTTGGACGTTCTATCCAACTTTGCAGTCTGGAAGGCCAAAATCCTGGTAGTCATTGAGGCATACGATCTAAGGGAGCATGCAGAGAAAGTCCTGGCCACGCCAACCAATGTGAAGTTCCTGGAGAAGCATGAAGAAGCAGCGGCACATGCCAAGTGCTTCATCATGGATGGTGTCAAAGATCATGTAGTGCCTCACATAGCCGAGATGACAACTACTCATGATATGTGGGTGGCCTTGACCTCACTATATGAAGGAAGATTTGTCCAAAGGAGAATTCTTTTGGAGAATCAGATGAGGTTATTAATGATGGCTAAGGGAGAAGAGATTGAATCCTTCCTTTTCAGATTACAGGCGATCAGGGGTCAGTTCACTGCCATGGGAGTGAAAGTGGAGGATGTTGTGATGTTGAGGTCTGCACTCAATGCGGTCACAGAGGACTGGGAAAATTTTGTCCAAAGTATCTTGGGCAGAGCAGACCTTCTCAACTGGGACAGTATGTGGGCGATCCTCCATCAAGAAGAACTTCGTCGATTCACCAAGAGACAATACAACACCGGATCAAGTAAAGTGAAGAAGGAAGAGGAAGAAGATGTAGTCTTGGCATCAAAGAGGTAGCAAGGGAGGAAGAAGTGTGATCTATCCAAGATCAAGTGTTTCTAATGCGGTAAACTAGGACATTTCGCCAGTAATTGTCCTCAGAAGAAGAAGGACAAGGAAGCTTCTACCTCCAAGGCTGTTGTGGCGGACGATGGCTCCGAAGATGACATAGCCATGAGGGCTCATGAACCACTAAAGTGGGGCGACATCGATCTGTAGAGCAGCTACAGAGTGGTGGCGGGATCCTTGAGTAGCCCAACTCTTGGATCACATCCGTGCTACGGGAGCCTTAAGACAGTAGCAGGACAAGTGGAGCAGTGGGTGCAAAGATTCATGGATGGAACAGAGGAAGAGCTAGATGCTAAGAGGGAGCAGCGCAGTGCAAATGTAGTAGCACAACGCAGAGGGACTGATGTGACTTCAGCAGCGCAGTGCAAGCTGGCTTACGTAGAGCAGAGCTGCAGCAGCGCAGTGGTTTCAAGAGGACAGCGCACAACAACAGCCTATGGAGCTTCAGTGAAGAGGATGCATCCCAACTGACTTGTCTGTCAAAGATTGGGTAGGAGTTTTCAGTTGTTTATCTCAGCAAGTGAGTTGCATTGCAGCAATTGGCAGCAGGATGCAGCATATTGAGAGGGAGCTGCAATACAAATGTAGTAGTGGCAGTGGTAGCACCATGGGAAACATTACGGGAGAGCAGCAACAACGCAGTGATGAAGGGAAGCAGGCCAAGCATCAGTGCAAAGACCCACACCAGAGATCAATACAGAGCTTTGGGGTGAAGTAGTGTTGTGCTAGAGCACTTTCCTCTCTAAGAGGGAGTGTTGAGATTTGTGGAGTGTTGGGCTAGCTTCGGATGTGCTCTAGCTCCCAAACTTTGTGGAGGGACTAGAGTACATGAGATCTCGAAGACCCAGAAAGGGATTTGAGAAAGACCATTCGGTTTGAGAGAAAATTGATTAATTAATATTTTTAATTAAGGACCCTAAGTCTAACTTATGAAAATTAAAATATTAAAGGTAATTAATTTAAACATGTGATGGAAATGACTTAAGTCACACGGATCAAGCTTTCTTTTAATCTTAGTCATTGAATCAAGATTAGATCACGATCGTTGGTTTCCCAACGAGAAAAGTATAAAGAAAAGGCTTGGGGTCAATTGGAGAACACACACACGAAGGCAGAGCACTGAGACTAAGCAAGAATTCTAGGGCGTGGTTTGCTAAGAATTTCCAGAAGTGTTTCAACTGCAGCAAGGGGTAGTATTGGCTAAGGGGATGATCTGATCCCAGAGCCAAGAGTCAGCAAGAGGCAAAGAAGCAGCAGTCAAAGTAGTGCAGAGGGAGCAGCAACTACGCAGCAGTTGCGCAACGCAGAGGGCTTCAGTGCTACGTAGGCCCAGAAAGGGTAGCGCAGAGGCAGCAGGAGGCCATCAGGGCTTACACAGGCTAAGCAGAGGCAGCGTAGGGACTTTAGGCTAGCAAAGCCGACGCAGAGGGCTTTAGAGCAGCGTTGGGGTTTCTGAAGACAGAAAGGGGCTGAGTTCTCTAAATCTCGTTTGAGAGTATGAATCAGTGCAGTTTTCCATCTCCGGAACTGAGGTATTGTTGCAGATTTTTGTTTTCGCTGTTGAGTTATCTAGTAAGGTGCCCAGATTTGTTGTACTTTGAATCTACTTAATAATATAAACCCTCCAACAGCAAGAAGACCAGTTTTCCTGCATTGGGTTTTTCCGAAGACAGTTGTCCAGAAAATCTTGTGTCACTTTTTCTGTGTGTATGTATTATGTTTTAGATCTGTATCTGTGAAGAACTGTTAATGTGTTTACTTCGATGTTAATGCTGAAATTTCAGATTAATAACTTGATTAAGTCGGAGAAGTATAACCATATTTAATAGTAGGGTTTCTGTATAAGTCATATTCAGAAATTTTCACAATTGTTGCATAACCAAAATACTTCTTCGGCCTCTTGCTTTCCTTGAAGGTCCCAAGAGGTGCAGCATGCCCTTCAGCTTCCTTCAACGTTCTTTCAAGCCAGGCAGGTCTCTTTCTGTTAATTTTAGGGCTAGAATGATTTCTGATGTAGATAATTGCAATTTTAAAAAATTTCAACAATTTTACATTACATTCACCTCATATCATCATAAGAAATTATATAGAGAGAACATTAACTTCAATAATGCAATAGAACAATGAGGAACGTTAGAAGAAAAGCATACACAATAAAGACACTGAGATTTATGTCAGAGATCAATTATTCTTCTTCTTTAGATATTCATCAAACATTCAGTTGAGATACAATGTACAATTATAATGAGACACAAGTCTTTCAACATCAATCACATTAGTCCTATTGACGACACTTTGTCAACAATCCAAGAAGCAAAGTACAAAGCAAAAGATCCAATTTTTTCAAATCAATGTCATAAGTCAGCTTGAATTCATCATTGTAAACCCAATGTCTGCAGGGTCTTGTTGCAAAATATCTATCAAAGTTCCAAGGAAGCGAAAGTACCAATTTTTTCAATAGGATCGGATCACCTATCAACAGTCCATGTGTCAAGTTGTATTGTAAATGATTCTAGTACAACCATTTAATTATGTAACAACCTAGGTAAGCCTGTGATTTTGGCAACGAATTTTATCGTAGGAGGTTTTTTAACCTCACTGATTACCTGTGTTTCTAAACACGACTAATCAAAAGAGTTTTTTTACCTCTAGCTTAAACCCCAAAGCTAGGGTGAAATTTATTGTCGAAATATTAGGTCGGTCCTAGTGTTCTAGTTGAGTCTGATGTAAAAGTGATTTGGGAATAATTTAAGCTAGTTGGCTTAAATATTTTATTACAAATCACTTGGTCTACTAGATCATATTGTGTCGCAGATGGGTTATATGTCTTGAAAGTCTAAGCCAAATGTGTATTCCCCTTTTAAGGGTTGTAAATGTAAAATCTTATGTATTAGAGCATAGAAAAATATTAAATCCCCTCATGTGTAAATTAATTCATTTTTCTGGAAAAATAAAATTAAATCCTAAGCCAGAAAATTAATTAATTAGAGTCAAAATTAAGTTGTCCTGGGAAAATTAATTCTCCAAATGGAAAAATTCGTGGGCCTTAAAGGAATCAATTTTTAAAGGTCCTCCACCAAGGGAATATTGTATATTTGAAGAAAATTTGGACCCTTGGACCTTGGTGGTTAAGTCAAAGTCAATTTTTTTAGGAAATTAGCTCAAAACAATTAATTTTGAGCTAATAAAAATGGAATTAAATGACAAATTCGAAAACTCCTCACAAATAAAAAATCAAGGGCCAAGATTAAAATATCTTGAAGTGTTTATTAATGACCAATATTATTTTGACAAGGATCAAAGAAACTAGTCGTTATTTTTCCACTTGGAAGATTTATCTATAAATTAGAGAGTCATTTGAGTCTCTAGCATCTTGATCTCTAGCTAGAAAATGGTTGTTGAAGCATTTGTGTAAACTATTGTCTCATTGGGTGTGAATTTCTGGTTTTACTAAACAGAAATCCTACATCAGTAATCGGATTTACTTCTCAATTTAAAATAAGATGTATTTCCAAATCTTACCCGTCACAATTCCTTGAAGACATTAATCATGTCTCACTATAAAACCAGGATTTGTTTGTCACTGGAAAATTGCTTTCGTTACTTGGGTTTGATTTATGAGATTTTTATATATGGTCAGCATAGACTTCTACTTTTGAGTCAGCTGCATGGAATTGCCTATTGGCATAAATCCCTCTTAACCATCAATCTGTTTGTTCTAAGACAGAAGGAAGAAAAAAACACTTATGGTGCCAACCTTTATTTTTTCCTCGTCCATAAAAGATTAAATAGCCACACTAACACATTGAGTTTAGCACCTCGATTTACAGTTTTGTTTCAAATGGATTTATTTTAGTTTATCAAAAAGAATAAGCTTAGTAATAGTACATGATACGAATAAAAGCATTTGTGTGTCTCCCTATTGGTAAATATGCTTAAGTTTGGTCCTGTAACATCTCAAAATACAAAACTAAATCATGCTCTCAATACATGAATAAATAATTATTTTTGTCAATAGATTTACTATGATTAGTTTACCGTTTTTATCTTAAGCATATTTTCTTACAATGCTTTTTATTTTGATGTTACCTAATTTAGAGTATGCCACTATTTAATGCTTCAAAACATGTTTGTATGTATAGAGATGTGCTGAATTTCAGAGAATATGCAAATAACATCTCTATGCAAATTTGTTAGTGCTAACCTCCTAAGATTTGCAGGTATTCAACGTTGTGCAACAAAGGCAAAGAAAACAAAGATTTTTCAAGCATATTTCTTTATCGATATTCAGGTCGCCCGGAAAAGTAACTGAAAATGAAGAGAATATCGTTTTCTTCTGCTAGCATTTTCTATGGAATTAGAGCTGCAAGGTGTTAAACTAAATTATTTGTGTAAATTTTGCTACCCTCCGGAAAGTACAGATTGTGAACAGGTGAGCAAAATTAAGTTCACAGAAAGCTAGTTAACTAAATTCATTTAGGGTCATTCATCAAGTACTATATGCATTATAAAAACTTCTTAATGTTGGAATGACGTCAAATTTCTTGCACAGATGTATTTTAGTACTATAACTTTATTAGGCAATCTCTGCAATGAAAGTAAATAAAAAGCTTTTTCCATCATATTACCTTGTATATGTTCACTGTCATACAGAATATCTGTGTAATGAAGATTTTTTAAAACATTAGAAAGAGGAAACGAAGATGAAATTGCTTACTTCTGCTGGAATTTTCTATGTCACAATAGTTTCTAGGGTTAACAAAAATATTCTGGTAGAGTTGCAGTTTTGAAAGTAATTGCTGCAAAAAGCCATTGAAGTTTGAACGAAGTGTGCTGTAGATATTGTTAATGAGTAAAATGCATTTAGGACCTATTTTCATTGATTGCTGACAAATACTGCATTCATTGTGAAAACGCTTTGGAAAATTAGTATGATGGCAGTTTTTTGCACGGAAATGAGTAAAATAATGTCTACAAAAAAGAAAGAGGGAAAAGATGAAGAAGCTAGAAGTTTAAAAATCATGAGAAAATATTTTGATTATTACCATCCAGTGTTATACCCAGCCTTCCACATCGGCAGCAGAAGCAAAAAATAAAAGGGATAGTTGCACGCTAAGTCACCGCGTCTCTGTGTTCGAGTTTGAGTTCGATAACTTTGAAATTCGAATAAAGTTTGACATTTAAAATTTTAGGAATAAAATTTGGCATTAAATTCGACATACTAGAAATTTGAAATATATATATATATATATATATATATATATATATATAATAAAATTTTGAAATTTTAAACCCATAGTAGGTTGAAAAACACATATATACAGTGCAATCTGTAAGTTTAGTTACTTGATCCTAATTACAGTTATTTGACTTTAATTACATTGCATTTCTTGGCAATCTGATAGTCAAATAGTAATGAAGCTTTCAGTGACAGGGTAGCAGGGATTTCATTCTTGTACAAACATAATGTCATTCATTCTTGTACAAACATAATGATCATAATTCTATTAATTCATGGCATTTCCTTTGCTAAAAAGTGTGCATAATTCTCAATATTTTGGCTCAAATGGTAACTCGCAGTTAATATATCTTACAAACATACACGTATTCTTCCAACTTCGTTAAATTTTTGGATAGGATCTTCAATAATTTTAAGAGATTGTTAAGCAAGGACTATAAGGGGAAGAAAAATAAATGGATCAAATGAGTGCATTAGAGTCAAGTCACTCATCATGCAGGTGACTTAGGATGCATCATGCAGGGATGGAGTGTGGAAACAATGACACTGCAATAGGACCCTAGAGTGGAACTTGGAAAGTGTGTGTGCAATGTAGGATTCTAAGATTTATTTATTTTCAAATCATAAACCATGAAAACAACCTGATCCAAAAAAAACCGCCAAAAGAAGCATAACCCAAACTCGAATTGAACGAAGGACAATTTTTTAAATTTTGTTTAAGTTCGCGATGGTGTTCGGGTTCAAATTCCAATCCACCTTTATGTTCGGCAAACAAAATCGAACAAATTCGAATTGCTTTTAAGTTTGACGAACTTCGAATCTGAAGGATTATATTCACCGAATACGGTGACTAAGGTTGTAGGAGTTAGCAATGATCATAGGACCTACTCACTCAATTACAGTTTTTGATGTTTAAGTCATACATTTTCTATGCAATGGATGGTTCTTTACCTTTAGACAAAGATATCAGCCAAAATTTCAAAAATCCCAAAGGTGACACTACTCCAAAGGTTAAAGTCATTGTTTATTTCATTAACTCTACCCAATAAAAAAATTGAGAAGTTCAACATGACTTCACACTTCTTCATATTACAAGCAGCTTGTTAATTTTTACACTGCTCTATGTTGTATCAATTGCTTTAGCGCAATTCAATTCGTCAATTAGCTCTTTTTTCAATAGAAATTACTTTTTCCATTCATCAACAGTATTTGAAGATAGAATAGCAAATGCAATGACAAATAGGAGACAATCAACACATCAACAAGAGACATGATTTTGGTCAAAGACTAGGGAAAAACCCCACAAGGGGTTTCCCTTTGTAATTCTTCTTCTATTAGATTGTCATAAAATGTTCAACAGAGGGTACAATGAGCAATATCCATCAACAAGATTCAAAGTCAAAGCCTTTGATTATCAACCAAGTCAACCAACCATAAATACAATATATTAATGATGAAAAGTCAAATCTGGTCAACTGTCACAAATCTGCAATTCTGTCCAAGTCAACAACAGTGAAAGTGTGCCCTAACCAGTCAAGTTCAACGATCAAATCTGTCCTTTAGCAACTCAGTCAACAACCCATAAGCTCGGCCTTAATTGCTTGTCAAAGTCAGCCCAAAACAATGAACAAAAGTCTAGTCAAATTTGGTCAAAATAGAGATAAAGTATGTGGTTGAAGTCTGCAATTTCCCATGGTCAAAGAATGCAATCAACACTTGGCCAAACTGCGCAGATTTTCTTGGTTTCAGTGCCAGTCAACTCAGCCTCTAAAAATGAAAATTTTCCCACTTAAAGCAAGTCAAAACATGAAATCAAACACAGTCAAACTATCCAGCTATAGAAATTCAACACATAAAATCAAATATGCCCAAGAAGACCTCGCACCAGTGAAGAGAATTCGGCTGCCTCGGACCTGTACAAACCAAACAAACTGTGATAGATTCCCACTTAGCAATATTGCTAAGGGGAATATCAATTTTGCCCAATTGTGTCCTAATTCATGTTTGCACTTAGGAAATGTGGGTCTAGAGGCCCCACATGTATTTTTGACTTTAAGCGAGCCTAAACATTAGAGTTGGATGGGAAATATCGTGGCTCTAGTGGAGCGTGGGGGCCACCCATGGAGAATTACGACCCACATGTGGAATACGCGTTCATTGGTGCAAGATTGGTGAGGAGAAAGCGAATTGGGCCCACATGGGAATTTTGGAGGCTCTTTGACAAAAAGGAAGGAAAGGCACTCATTTTGTCATTCATGATCATTTAAGAATTTGTCTTAGACAAACACACTTGAGTTGAAGCCAAGTTTGCAAGTGTTGTTCAAAACACAGGTGTTTCTGAGAAGAAATCCCAACCCTTGCTTTGGTTGTGTTATTGTCTCTCCTTGCTGCCTACACCTACCTACAAGTCGATGGAAAAAGCCTTCAACTCCACAAGGTATGGTTGGTGGCAAGGATCTCAGAGAAGGAGTTGTCACACTAATCCTAACTCTCTCTGTTTTATCTCTCTCCTAGGTCAGCTAAGGGGGGTGGTCCCTAAAGGAAAACTAAGTTAAATATTTGAATTTATAGGAGAATATTAGAGTGAAATTGGATTACTTTTAAAGATTTATGAGAATATATGATGTGAGCAACTTGAAATAATAATGACAATCATTAACATGATAAAACCACAAACTAGTGCCTTATACAAAATTTTCTCAACAATTGAAAGATATATGTATTTACTCAAGAAGTAAAATGTAATGCTCTCAAAATTTGAAAGCAAAGTAGCCCTGCAATGCAAACAAAAGATTGTTAGCACAAGATATTGCAAGATACAAAAAATGTCTTTGAAATAATCAAATTTAGGAATCAAAACATTGAAACATATCTTGTCCAAACTCCACAATTAGTAATTAGCTTCGAAAATGTGAACAAGGAAATGCTAAATGCCAAATGTGAAATTAGACTTGAAACATTAAAAGAAAGCACTTGTTAAGAGAATTACAATACTTGCTTTTGGAATAAACTTTGCATATGGAAACTCAAAACCATCAAGAGACAAGTAAAGTAAATATGATGGATAGTGCTCTTGGTTAATTTTATTATTAGTTGTCTCTACAACAAGATTGCAAGTGAACTCTTCAATTCTCAAACCTCACTCTCGCCCAAAGATATGGATCCCACAGTGAGGAGTCAATAGAGGAGTAGAGAGTCTCTAAGATGTCTCTACAACCAACTTAAGTTGGAGGTTGATTTTAGAGATGCAAATTAGTGCTAAAATGCATGCTTTAATGAATGTTATTGCTTCCAAAGAAAAATATTGATATCAATGCTTAAAAATAAGAGGTAATGCTCATGTAAATGCTACCAATATTTTCAATGGAAAGTGAAACTGAAAATTAGCTCAATTTAGCTCCACAAATTCCAAATAGATTGCTTGCAAGTAAATGAAATAGATATCAAATTGTTTCAAATGAAGTGACACAAGAATGTTTTAAGAGACATCAACAATAATCAAAATGCCACATAAACATGAGTTAACAATAAGATCACGAAACAATGGATTCAAGAGATATGTGAAGCCAATTAGATGGATAAATAAACTAGTCTAGGCTTGCCAAATAAATGTAAAGTACCTGTTTGCTCAAAAGAAACATTGCATGTATTGTAGTAGATAACACAATACAAGTTTTCAAGAAATGAAAATGGCAAACCAAGCTCAATTTACACAAAATGAAAGTAGATATGAGTATTATGTTAAAAGACTAATAATGCATGAATGAGATTAGCAAAAGAGAATTAGAGAAACTAAACTAAAGAGATTATTCCACCCACAAATAAAGGTCATCCCTCTAAATGAGGGGGCAGGATACCATGGGAGAAACTCCCAAGCTCCCTTAAGAAAAAAGAGTTTTTTATTAGAGTAATTTTACAATGAAGAAAGCCTTCCTTCTAGAGAGACAAGGCTTCTAATGGTGAAAAAATAAAACCTATTGCAGGGGAAACAATGATTTTATTTTGCCAATAGTTTCAGAATGAATTACAAGAGGAGAATCTCCCAAAGAGAGTCTCAAAATTCTGCCAACAAGGGAGATAAGAAGATTTGTTCAAGACACTGTTATGACAGAATTTTATGGCAACGTGCTGCACAAGAAGGAAAGAAGTGCCTCTTCCCAAGAATTCCACGACCTAGGAGAGAAGGAAGGGCTGCCTTTGTAGCTCATGACCAGCTAAGAAGAGGAAGCTCTAAGAGGTCATGGTCTTTCCAAAAAAGGCTCCAAATCAGTGCTTAAAGGTCTGCGATAAAAGGTTAGGAGATTTCAAGCATGCCTTCCTTAAGCCTGCCAAAACAAAATGTGAGAAAAACCCTTCAGCAAAGTCTGATATTTCTGCAAAACAATCCCAAAAATCAGCGATATATAACCCTTATATCAACTCTTAAACATCTGCAAAATATCACCAAAGTGAGTGATAAATAGTGAGAGAGAATTTGCAAAAATATTCACAAATAGTATACAAGACTTTTATCAAGGTTTTAAAGTATAACTTTTATCCTTGAATAATCAACCATATGCTCTATGCTTGCTGATATATACCAATAAGAGCTCAAAATAGGTTTTGAAAAAAATAGTTTGAAGTAGGTTGTTATCACAACTCAAGTCTTGGGAGAAACTTTGTATAAGAATCCAAAGGATGAAGACTTGGGGAAGAACAAATATGTGAGATGCTTCCACTTTATCCTCAAAAGTGGGATAATCCAAACTAGCATGTCTCGTCATGCTTGAGCTATGATCTGCAAAATTTTCTACACAGGCTCAACATTAGTTCAAGTATAACATAAGTATATAATCACAAAATCATACCATCAAAGTGTAGGCAAGAGACCACATATGAACCCCAGAGTCTTGTTATTTCATTGAAAGTTGAGTATACAAAGTGGCAGAACCTCCCCAAGTGCAAGAGCTCGTATTTTGGATGCAATATTAGAGCTCATGACTCCATTATATAGCAAGTTGGGAGAAAATCTCAATGAAGAATGAAATGCCAAGTAGTGGGAGGGGGGAGATCACAAGGCAAATTCGAATTTGATAAATGGAGCTCCAATGCCAAGTGTTAAAATCGGATTATGGCAAGTGGACATCATTTTTTTTCCCTTATTTGCCAAATTCGAATTTTATAATGCAACAAAAAACTCCACTAAGGCTTTCCTTATTTCTCCTGGAAAACATCAGCCCAAATGGCTGAGACAATACCTCCCACATGTGCCCAAATTCTCTGCTCTGCGCTGGCCCCGGTGATTGCAAAATGGCTCCTGAATATAGCTATCACTTCCAGCCTCCAAACTCTCCCAATGGCTTAGAAAACTACTGAGCCTCCTCCTCCAAAATTCTCCCAGTAACAGACCTCCGGAATAGAGTTGCAATAGCCACACAACAAACACTTTACTTAAGGAGTGTGTATTTCATGTGTGGGTGCTCCCCATATATCACCAACAAAATACAACATAAAGTTAACTAACTTCTAACTCCTAATTCTTCTAATGAAAATAAAATGGGCCCTGACTTCACCAAAATTGACCCCCAAAACATAGAAATAAATCTTGTACCAAAATAATTTAGGAAGGGACATTACAGTGCTCCCCTCGCAAATGTTGTTTGTCCCCAAGCAACTTAAATGTTGGATGCTCTATTATGTGTGTTGATTTGGGGTAGTATCAGATGTGCTCTAAGTCTCAAACTTTGTGGAGAGGGTTAGACACATGTATTCCAGATAACCCAGAAATTGTTTCGGGAAATTCCACCCAAATTGTATTTTATTAAGAAAATTAATTATTTTAAAGTGACATTAAGTCTAAACATAGGAAATAAAATAACTAAAATGAATTAATAGAATATGGGTGTGAATATTCTAGAAAAAGTAGATCAAGTCAAAATGTAATCTTAGTCGTTGATTGAAGATCTAATCTCGGTCATTGAAGTCTCAACGAGAAGACTATAAATAAGGCTCGAGGGTCATTTGGAAAAAAAAACTCGAGAGATCAAGAGATCAAATTTTCTGAAGTGAGAAGTGCTCAAAGGAAAACTTTGATCGAGATATTCTCATACAGTTGAGGAGAAAATATAGTTTTGGTCAGAGGATATTCTATGGGGCTTAGAATACTCAGAAAAGATGCAGAGAAAGATGGAGAAGAGGAAGAGTAGTGCCCAGAGAAGGTGATGTAGGGCCACAAAGGCCACACGCAGAGGCAACAAAGTCTTCTTGAGCAGTGGTCTGAGATTTTGCTGGGAGATCGAAATTATGAGCCGAAAGGGCAGGAATCGAGTTTCATGAGAGCAGATCAATCCAACAAAGGAGGTGACACAATCCTCTAGAGTTCCCCAAGCAGGCCCATGTAATTACTGTGCAGAGGGTGTTGGGGGTTTGTCATTTCAGCTACCATATCAGTCGGGACTTGCAGTGTAGAATGAGATAATCTCACTAATTTCTTCTGTCGGTTGATATTCTATGTACTAGATAGCCAGCAAGGCATTCAGAGATTGTATTAAAAAATAATTGCTGCTTAATAATAAAGCCCTCAGATCTGCTGCACTTTTTTTCCCGCATTAGGTTTTTCAGGGGACATTTGTCCAAAAAAATAGTGTCATGTGTGATATTCTTTTCTTTTGCTCAGTTTTTTGTTTCCACATCTTTAATTAATTAAGCGAATGTTGCAGTAGTAATTTTCTTCAGTATTTTCAGTAGAACACTGCAAATAAATTGTTCATTAAATAACAATTAGGTGAAGTATTTTCAGTTGGTTGTAATTGGATTATGAACTTGGAATTTTCACATGGTATCAGAGTGTTGCAGGTGAAACAAAAAGAGCAGAGCCATTGCATGGTAGGAGGTAAAATAACTACAAGATACAGCAGTTCAAATCCCCAGATGGATTGCGTAGTCCAGTCCAGGAGGGCTAAATTTTTTGAGGAAAGTCTCTCTCTAAGTGAGTCGACAGAGAGGTAGGGCTTCCAGATCGAGATTTTTCTGAGCCAGAGGGAGCAGCGCAAAGCCTCACCGTAGAGATGGTGGGACACAATTTTTTCGGCAGGAAATTTGTTGGGCAAAAAGTCGCCAGAAAAGAGAGAAGAAGCATAGTGAGGGAATTTTCTTCCTCGGGGAATTCCTAGGAGGGGAATTTTGTTCTTCGAGATCTGAGCAGCAGATCTGGGTGGCTAATTTACCACCTCCAGCAAAGAGTGCATAAGTCAGTTCAACGCTATGCAGAGTAGAAAGAGAGGGAGTAGATTTGACATTTTGTTTTGGCAGAAATGCCAGATCACGAGCTTTGAGATTAGGACCGGTTGGAGGGATCCTCCAACTAAGTGAACTGGAAGGAAAAAAACAAATTCCTTCTAGATGAATACGATCTCAAGCTTTTTGTGGAGAGTACGATGGGTGTCCCTAAATATCCAGATCAAAACAAGATGTAAAAGGATGATATGGCAAACGCTAAGAGGTTGCTCCTTGATGGGGTCAAGGATCACATAGTGTCCCACATAGCCAGCAAGGACACAACTAAGCAGATGTGGGAAGCCTTAGCATCGCTATATGAAGGATATTTCGAACAATAGAAGATGTACTTATAGAATAAACTGAGGATGATTCAGATGCATAAGGGGGAATGTAGTGTTATGTTCCTATCTAGGCTTCAGGAAACCCATGATCAACTATTATCCATGGGGTCCACACCTTAGCCTACCGCGATGGTAAGGTTGGCCCTCAACGTAGTCACAGAAGAATGGCAGGTTTTTGTCTAGAGCATCCTCGGTAGAGAAACCTTGACGAGCTCAGAAGAGATGTGGGCTACTCTTCAGCAAGAAGAGCTAAGGAGGGACCTAATCAAGTTTAAACTTGATAGAAGCAGTGGCAGTGGGTCGAAGGCAAAGGAGGAGGAGGAAAATGCAACCCTTGCATCCAAGGGGTAGCAGGAGCTGTGGAGATGGAAGAAAGATGTATTAAATATTAAATGCTTCATGTGCGGTGAACTCAGTCACTACGCAATGCAGTGTCCTATGAAGAAAAATGAAAAGGATGAGAAGCATGATCCGAAGGCTTTGCCTGCAAATATCAAAGAAGATGAGTATGCCATGAGTTCCCACGCATCTTTAGAACAGAGATGGGGTGACATTGAACTGTAAGTTCACAAGAAATTTAGTCGAGCATGATCCTTGAGCAGTTCACCTCTTGGATCATGACCTTGATACGGGTGCCCAAGATCAGTAGTAGCAGGTTGGAGGAGTTTCAGTTGGTACAAAGGAATGTTGGAGTGACAGATGCAATATCTAGAGCACTAAATATGAGCGACGCAGTGTAGATTTGCAACAGTGCAGAGAGACACAGTGCAGAAGCAACAACAACGTAGTGGTCCAGAGGGACAACGTGGGACTAGAAGCAGTTAGAGCTTCAACGTCCATATGTATCCATACTGAACACTTGTTCAGATTCTTGGATGCTTTCCAGTTGCCTCTCTTAGAAACTGAGTTGCAGTGCAGAGTTAGCAGTGGCAGTGCTAGCAGCAGATGCAACATATAAGAGGGATTTGTAGTACAAATGTAGTGTTGATTGTGGCAGGGTCAGCAGTAATACAATTGCAGCAATAATGCAGTATTTGGTGGACTGCATGTCAGACATCAACAACACAGAGGAAGATTCTTCAGAGTAAGAGCAGTGTGCATCAAGGTATATTACTAGAGCGCATTCCTCGCTAAGAGGGATTGTTGATTTGGAGTAGCATCAGATGTGCTATAAGTCTCAAACTTTGTGGAGAGGCTTATACACGTATTTTAGATAACCCAGAGATTGTTTGGGGAAATTTCACCCAAATTGTATTTTATTAAGAAAATTAATTATTTAAAGTGACCCTAAGTCTAAACTTAGGAAAATAAAATAATTAAAGTGAATTAATAGAATATGGCTGTGAATGTTTTAGAAAAAGAAGATCAAGTCAAAATGTAATATTAGTCGTTGATTGGATATCTAATCTCCGTCTTTGAAGTCTCATCAAGAAGAGTATGTTAGCACCTAATCTGAACCTCAGGCTGAAGGAAGGCAAATCAGGGTAACTTCAAACCACGCTCAGCCTTGTAGCTAGCCCTACAAGGTCAGGAGAGGGCTCTCTCTGTGAAAAATACTCAATGAAATATAACTACAAATGATTTTAGGCTAGGTATAGTAGCTCGAAATGTTTATCAATTTTCTGGGTTGTATGGATCAGATGGGGTTGGGCAGTTTGAATCTGGGGAATTAAATCAGAGATACAGGGTATTCAATGGGGCAAGGTAGGCAAGGATTTTAACAACTTTGTATTTAATAATGATGGAATGTGTAATACTGGTGAGAAGCTGAAAAGGGCATAGGAGATGGATCCTCTTCAAACAGCAGAAAACATAAAGTATTGAATGATTTTCCCAAGGCAAAGCATTATACAATGAATTCTACCTATCTATCTTGAAAAACATCCAAACAGAAATATGAATGAATGAATGGCAAACATAACAATTAACAGATGATCACGAAGGAAAGAATAATGCTAAAATCCATACCACAGGGATCCCATAAATCAGTGCTACATTTCTTTATTAATTCCCTACCAAACTGTTACAAATGGAGCCAAAGCGCCCTCAATGATTTCCAACTTATTCCACCTTTTCCCTCCCCCTTGGTACAAATGATTGAAAAACTACATTAAATAGATCAGTTTCAAGGAGGGCATATCCACAAAAGGAGAAGCCTTTTCACCTACCCAGAAACTGAAATCGGAACATAGAAAATAAACCAACAATATGCCCCTGAAAAGAAGGAGTAATAAAACATTTTGACCATCTGGAGGATTTGTTGTTACACCCACGAATGAAAAGAAGAAATCTGTAGAACAGATCCCTTTTTAATCACTGTTGAAGAAGCCAAAATAATTCTATGTTTGTATTTAGCGCTCGGCCTTTACTTTTTGAAGAAAAACCCTTTGCCGAAAAAATATGCCTTTGAAACCACTGAAAATAGAATTTTCTGCTTTAATGAAGAAAAGCCCCTTTTCATTGAAAAAGAGTGAAAGGAAAGGATGGTGGGCCCAAATCGCAATCGCAAATCGCATTTGAAAAGGGGGAGGGTGTATTGCAAAATGGAGTGATTGAAAAATTGCGATGCGATAGGAGGAAAAACATTTTTATTGAAAAGAGCGGAGGGCTTTGGTGGGACCGGGGAAATCGCAATCGCAATCGTAGCGGAAGGGGAGGTCATAACATATGGTGGGAGTGCAAAACACGCGATGCAATGGAGTATAGACCAAAGATAAGGGAGCGGAAGAAATTCTTTTAAAACAAACATAACAATAAATTTCCGCTTTACACAGAGAAAAACCTTTTTCTTTTGAAAGAGCGGAAGGGCTTTTAGGTCGGACCGGGGGGAATCGCAATCGCAAATCGGCGGAGGAGGGGTTTCAGAATTAAACGTTGCGGGAATCGCCGATTGCGATGGGCGATATGCGATTAATCGCATCGGGAAATCGGAAGAGCGAGGTCATGAGTTTGCAGGAACGCTGCGAAGTTGCGATGCGATCGGATCGGAGGAAGGGGATTGCGATGCGATCGGAGGTGGGTAAATCGCATCGGAAGTTTTCATCGGAAGCGTTCAATCGGAGTGTTGCGATTTGTGACCCATGAAATTTTGCGATGCGATAAATTGCATCGGAGGTTTGTAGGAGATGGAAATAAAAGTTTCAAAAGGGGCCTTTGCGATGAAAACTTTAAAATCATATGAAAAGATTATAAAGTTTAAGGGACCAAATGAGAAAGAAGGGTAAGGTTAAGCTTTTGGGGGCTTTTATTCACTTAGGCACATCTTCCAATCTAGAAGTCAGTTTTGGGAGCATGATATATCACTGGAAAGCTCTTTCCGGGCTCTTTATGATGAACATACTTAAAATGTGATTTACACTGAAAATACTATGGAAAACACCTTTGAAACACAGACCTAACAAGGACAACCACCTGTGGAATAATTTTATATCATAACTTAATGGAATGATTGAAAATTTCTTCAGAATGGGACACCTAAGATGCACATGCAAATGTGTTTTGATCCCTGGTGGAATTATGCAAATACTGACACTAACATTGGATCCAATGGGGATGGTAGCTCCTTGGAGGTGCTAAGAACACCGTAGACCTAGTAGCCTTATCCATTGGGCGATGGAGTCAATAGCTGAAAACCAAACTAAAAACTGAAAGAAACTTGACTCGACAAACTAACTCAAAAGTGACCCAAAGCTAACTAAGACAAAAATTAAAATTTGAAGCTTGATGGCAATACATGACCAAGACTTTAGGGTTTCAAATCCTGATGACAACCACCTGTGTTTCTTGAAAGCAAATGTACCATCAGGCGATATCAAAATGCCAGTGTAACCAATCAAGCAAATGCCTCCTTGATTGATTCTCCTAATCAGATCCTCTGGACAACAATAGATATTTGCAACTGGGCATCCAAAAACATATTTGACCATAATCTCCTTCATCACTGAATACTGCAATAATTACCTTCACTGTTGAATGCAATAGATCTACCACTGGATCCTGAAAAACATGAAGATTTACCTCCTGCTGATGTAGAAGAAACAAGGTACCTTTTTTTCTTGATTCTGATCTTTTTTCATAATGTACCTCAGGAAGAGTGTGTTCTTGGTCTTCAAAAAATTATGAACAAGTAGGTGAGCAGATTTCTCCTTGAAAAAACATTTCAAAGCATGAGACATGGGAAGAAAAATCTGAATGGCAGTTTTCAATGCTTTGGTCCTTTGTAGTCTGATCATCTTCATATGACATGGCAACCAGATTATCATGTTTCTTATCACATTCATCAGTAATAAGATAAAACACTTCAGATGGTTCTTGAAATCCAAAACTGAAATTTCTATCATCTACCAAAGATTCATCCAAAGAAACTTTTTCACTTACTTGAATAAAGATCTCATCTTGTTTTTTATAGAGGGAATGGATTACCTCCTGGTGAAGACTTTGTTATGATAGGATGAGAACACTTAGGTCTATGAATTTGTTTTGTTCATTTGAGGTGTCCTTAACAATATAACTCTCCTTCATGGGATCTAGAACAACATACTCTTCATCATCACATTTTAACTCTAGATCTGGTTTGACTTTATCACTATCTGAGATTGGAACATCACTTTCCTACATACCATCTTCTGTTTCAATCAGATCTAAAATAAAACCTTGTCTTCCATCATTTTCAACTGTGCAAAGATCTTCAGCCTGCTGATCTTGATAAGTATCCTCTAAGATTTCTGTATGCTGCTGAAATGGATTTTCATACAGGGCTTCCATAATTTCTTCATCCATGAATTCATCATCTCCATAAAAATTCTCAAGATTTTTAATGAAACTATTAACATGTTTACAAAAATTCTGCACTAATATTAAAGATGGACAATATTCTTTGTACCTTTCAAAGAATATGGTATGAAAATCCTTTAAACAATAAATACAAGCAGGTGGCAAACTTTCATACCAGGATCGAGCTTCATTTTCTAGAGTGGCCATGAATATCTTCATCAAGCAATCTTTAGGAAAATCAATCTTTAATCTACGCACATGTATGTGAAATCTCACCAGATGAAGAGCAGCATTATCACCTTCCACATTTTTGAACATAGGAAAATTCCTTTGCCAATCTGCCTTAGGCATTTTATTTGGGAAACCTGGAATGTGATCTCGGCTCATGGGAGCATATCTTCTTGCAACACTTTCCATCTTAAAAACAATCTCGAAGCTACTGATCTTCCTGCAGTGGAGTCACCATGAAGGGTTGATTTTTTGGATCTTTCAGTGAATGGAGTCGCCAGGTGAATTATTCAGCCTTCATATGTATCCAAGTGTTGTTCACCATCAACATTTAGATATGATACTTTGTCATTCTTTACCGGGGAAGATCTGTCCTTTCTTTAAATTTGTTCCCCAGTGGATTCGCCAGGAAATGTTAGCACTTAATCTGAACCTCAGGCTGAAGGAAGGCAAATCAGGGTAACTTCAAACCATGCTCAGCCTTGTAGCTAGCCCTACAAGGTCAGGAGAGGGCTCTCTCCGTGAAAAATACTCAATGAAATATAACTACAAATGCTTTTAGGCTAGGTATAGTAGCTCGAAATGTTTATCAAATTTCTGGGTTGTATGGATCAGATGGGGTTGGGAAGTTTGAATCTGGGGAATTAAATCAGAGATATAGGGTATTCAATGGGGCAAGGTAGGCATGGATTTTAACAACTTTGTATTTAATAATGATGGAATGTGTAAGACTAGTGAGAAGCTGAAAAGGGCATAGGAGATGGATCCTCTTCAAACAACAGAAAACATAAAGTATTGAATGATTTTCCTAAGGCAGAGCATTATACAATGGATTCTACCTATCTATCTTGAAAAACATCCAAACATAAATATAAATGAATGAATGACAAACATAACAATTAACAGATGATCACGAAGGAAAGAACAATGCTAAAATCCATACCATAGGGATCCCATAAATCAGTGCTGCATTTCTTTATTAATTCCTTGCCAAACTGTTACAAATGGAGCCAGAGCGTCCTCAATTATTTCCAACTTATTCCACCTTTTTCCTCCCCCTTGTTAAAAATGATTGAAAAACTACATTAAATAGATCAGTTTCAAGGAAGGCGGATCCACAGAAGGAGGAGCCTTTTCACCTGCCCAGAAACTGAAATCGGAACATAGAAAATAAACCAACAATATGCCCCTGAAAAGAAGGAGTAATAAAAGATTTTGACCATCTGGAGGATTTTTTGTTACACCCACAACTGAAAGGAAGAAATCTATAGAACAGATCCCTTTTTAATCGCTGCTGAAGAAGCCAAAATAATTATGTGTTTGTATTTAGCTCTCGGCCTTTACTTTTTGAAGAAAAACCCTTTTCCGAAAAAAAATGCCTTTGAAACCACTGAAAATCTAATTTGTTGCTTTAATGAAGAAAATCCCCTTTTCATTGAAAAAGAGTGAAAGGAAAGGATGGTGGGCCCAAATCGGAATCGCAAATCGCATTTGAAAGGGGGGAGGTTGTATTGAAAAACGGAGCGATTGAAAACTTGCGATGCAATAGGAGGAAAAGCATTTTTATTGAAAAGAGCGGAGGGCTTTGGTGGGACCAGGGAAATTGCAATCGCAATCGCAGTAGAAGGGGAGGTCATAACATATGGCGGGAGTGAAAAATGCGTGATGCGATGGAGTATAGACCAAAGATAAGGGAGCGAAAGAAATTAATTTAAAACAAACATAAAATGAAATTTCCGCTTTACACAGAGAAAAACCTTTTTCTTTTGAAAGAGCAGAAGGGCTTTTAGGTGGGACCGAGGGGAATCACAATCGCAAATTGACGGAGGAGGGGTTTCGGAATTAAACGTTGTGGGAATCACCGATTGCGATGATCGATATGCGATTAATCGCATCGGGAAATCGGAAGAGCGGGGTCATGAGTTTGCGGGAATGCTGCGAAGTTGTGATGCGATCGGATCAGAGGAAGGGGATTGTGATGCGATCGGAGGTGGGTAAATCGCATCGGAAGTTTTCATCGGAAGCGTTCAATTGGAGTGCTGCGATTTGCGACCCATGAACTTTTGTGATGTGATAAATCACATCGGAGGTTTGTAGGAGACGGCAATAAAAGGTTCAAAAGGGGCCTTTGCAATGAAAACTTTAAAATCATATGAAAAGATTATAAAGTTTAAGGGACCAAATGAGAAAGAAGGGTAAGGTTAGGCTTTTGGGGGATTTTATTCACTTAGGCACATCTTCCAATCTAGAAGTCAGTTTTGGGAGCATGATATATCATTAGAAAGCTCTTTCCGAAATATTTCTGATGACCATACTTAAAATGTGATTTACACTGAAAATACTGTGGAAAACACCTTTGAAACATAGACCTAACAAGGACAACCACTAGTGGAATAATTTTATATCATGACTTAATGGAATGATTGAAAATTTCTTCAAAATGGGACACCTAAGATGCACATGCAAATGTGTTTTGATCCCTGGAGGAAGTATGCAAATACTGACACTAACAGAGTACAAAGATTTCTTGAGGGTCATTTGGAAAAAAACACGCCAAGAGATCAAATTTTCAGAATTGAGAAGTGCTTAGAGGAAAACTTTGATCGAGAGATTCTCACACAATTGAGGGGAAGAGATAGTTTTGGTCAGAGGATCTTCTCCGGGGCCAAGAATACTCAACAAACATGCAGAGAAAGACATAGAGGAGGTAGTGAACTGCCCAAAGAGGCTGACGCAGGGCCACGAAGGCCACACGTATAGGTAGCGCAGTCTTCCTGAGTAGCATTCTGATATTTTGCTAGGAGATCGGGATTCTGAGCCGGAAGGGATGCAATCGAATTTCATGATAGTAGATTGATCCAACAGAGGAGGTGACACAGTCCTCTAGAGTTCCCCATGTAGGCCCACGTAATTATTGCGCAGAGGGTGCTGGGGGTTAGTCGTTTCAGCTACCGGATCAGTCTGGACTTGCAGTGTAGAGTGAGGTAATCTCACTAATTTCTTTTGCCGAGTGATGTTCTCTGTACTAGATAGCCAGCAAGACATCCATATATTGTATTAAGAAATAATTGTTGTTTAATAATAAAACCCTCAGATTTGTTGCACTAGTTTTCCCGCATTGGGTTTTTCCAAGGACGTTTGTCCAAAAACAATGGTGTCCTGTGTGATATTCTTTTATTTTTCTCAGATTTTTATTTCGTCATATTTAATTTTCTTCAGTATTTTTAGTATAATACTGCAAGTAACCTTTTCATTAAATAACAAGTAGGGGAAGTATTTTCGGTTGGCTACAATAGGATTCCGAACTTGGAATTTTCATAATGTGTTCACCCTCCCAAGTGGCATCCTCATCTGGAAAGCTCTTCCAATGCAACAAATATTCTCGAATTATTCTACTCCTGAGATTCCTCTCTCTATTCTCCAAAATGGCCTCCAGTTCCAAAACCATTTGCCCCTCATCATCAAGCGAAGGAAACTCCAGAACTGCTATAATCTACAGCCCCAACACCCTCTTAAGACATGAAACATGAAAAATATTGTGGATATTTCTTCTTGGTGGCAGCTCCAACTCATAAGATACCTCTCCAACCCTCCTGATCACCATGTAGGGTCCATAAAACCGTGGTTGCAACTTCTCGGCCCCCTTTTGTTTCAAAGTGGATTGTTGGTATGGATGCAAGCATAGGAACACCAAGTACCCCTCCTCAAAATGCCTCTCAACCCACTGTCTGTCAACTTATAACTTTTGTTGATTTTGGGTTGTCAGAAAATTATCCTTAAGAGCCTTGAGGATGTCTTCTCTCTCTTGGATCATGTTTACCATTGGAGTGGAACCTGAAGATTATCTGAAGACTCCATGCTCAAGGATGTACCAAAGGATGCTTGTACCATCAGTCATCATCATATTACCAAAGTTTTTAAACTCTACCTCTTCTACTTCTCACTTTCTTCTTTAGTCCTAAAATTTCATAACCCTATGGGTATATTGTATAAATTTCACTAGCATGATGAATAAATCCATGTAATAGGCCTATGGTGTTGGAACTTGATCAACAAGCGAGTACACCTTGGAGTGGTTCTTTTTACTTGGTTAATTATTCCTACTTTTTAGCAGCGAATAATTTTCTGGGTTTTTTCACTCATTGCATTACCCCAAAGCTGAGGTGAAGAATTGAAGGTTGAGCCCCTAACGAATCTTAGTTTCTAGAATCAATGTACATTACCATGCTAGGTCATGTCTGAAATTTCACGGAATTTGACTAGGTCTAAATAATATTTTTTAATAATTAAAAAATTCTCTCAAAACGAGATTTTTTAATTAATTTCTATGTAATGATGTAAATAAGTGGTCTTCAGAAATGTATAGGGTGTGTAACTACTCTAAATTCATTCTCATAGATCCAGCATTATCCTAGGATGCATATTACGGGTCAAAAAACAACTTATAGTCCCTCAAAATCCGATTTTCCTAATGACAGTGGCAAAAATGAAAAGAAAATGAAAAAAATTAAATAATTGAAAAAAAAATCATAAATTTTTCCAAGGTAAAAATAAGCAAAACAAGTGACATGGAAATTCTAGTGAAGGTCAAAGGTGATGTGGAAATCATTTGGGGCCCACGAAGCAAGCCACAACTCAATTACAAATTCAAACAAAAATGGGGAAGTTAAAGGCAGTCAAATATTCCATGATGAAGTTCATGAGATGTACAAAATTTTTGATGTCCAAAGTCAAATACAGTGGAAATAAAGTGCAATACATATAACATAAGGTTGAATAAACTGGGTTGGGAGTAGACCCCACCTCACTCCCATGGTCTATGCATATCCAAGAATGAAGGAACTGTGCAGATGCCATAAAATTTTTCTCCACGCAACCAGCTGAAAGTTCAACGCAACAACAAAAGGATTCGGAATTATCCAGTCAACAGTCAATAGTTAATACACAGATTTGGGAGGGAAGTTCTACAATAGTCAATGCACATTTTATATATGCTATCAGTTAGTGGGGAACAGTGTGTGAGAGCTTGTCCCACCACTTTTTCCTCCACTCATCTACACATATGAACCATTCAGATTACATGCAAGCGTATCAAACGATGTCTACATACAACAGTTGGATAACAATAATATTCTCTTGAGATTTGATTGGTTTCTAGCTCTACTTTGTGGGAGATTTGTCTCCTATTAAACTCTTTTCCTCTGCTGGTTTATTGGAAATTCTTGAGACTATAAGCAGTCATATTTTACACATGTTTATCACATGTTCATATTTTCGGGTTAACATCTCATTGAGTGGGATATTTCTCCTACTTATTCTAACAACTGTCTCATGAAAATAATGCACATATCAGTCAAGGGAACTCGCTGCCAGCAAAGAGAAGAACTCGTTGCGACTTCACAACATGCTTCATAAGTTCCTTTGCCACTTGGAGACTAAAATTTTCTTTGGGATTTTCAATCTCAGCCATTTTTCATTGCATTGGTCATTGAGATTTTCTCCCATAGTTATATTTAAATGATTCATTGGCTCTCATTTGAATCATGTAATACGAGCTATTGGGCTTGAGGAGATGCTGCAAAATTGTATGCACTACTTGCAATATAATACAATAGTCTTTGGGGTAACTTGTGATGGTGTTCTTCTCCTTGCAGATGTGGTAAATTCTTGACTTGTCGTTATGCTTCTATTTATTTCTTCATGTTATTGTTTTCTTCATCCTTGTTTCAAATTATGTTAATATGAAATTATCTCGTATTATCATAAGAATTACTTTATTGATTTAGGAAAAGAAACCTTCTAGTTGATGTCAAATATATCTTTATGATTTTTTTCCATTGCACTTATTTAATTTCATGTGGATCTAATGAGTTGTGGTGAAGTTTTTTAGAGGAATCATTCTTGGGTCAAGCTTTCAAGCGTGAGGGGAAGTTCTCAGAGGAACCAACCCATTCTTGAAAATATTTAAGGAGAACTCGCATGTGTTGAACTCCAAAGTCTCATCTATATTTTATTTTGTCTTATGGGGGTTCTTTTAAGTTTCTTAAAGCTCTTATTTCTTGCATCAAAAAATCTAACTTAAAATAATTTATTTTTCAAGTATTGCACTTCATTTCTTTAATATCTGTCTATTTAAAAGAGCTAAACTATGGCTAATCAAAGAGGAGAGCTTGCTCATACACTTTGTCCTAGCCTCTTGTAGATTATTTTTGTAATATACTGTGACTTCTTGAGCTAACATTTGTTGTTGTACATTTTCTCTAACGTGTTGTCTTGTAGCTACTCGCAGGTTTCATTTTTCAGAAAACTACTTACAAGTTTGCACACAAGACCTTGGGGCTTCAACTTCTAGATCATTTCATTCGCTTGATCATGAGCATTAGAGGACATTTATTTGAAAAAACCAAGTTCTTCTTAAGGGAAACTGCGTTCTTCTTAAGGGAAACTGAGTTCTTTTTAAGGGAGACTGAGTGCATTTTGGACCTCTATTTATCTCTCTTGGCCATGGAAATCAAAGAGACTCTGCCTCTCTTCTTCTTCCTCAAAAAATATGCATTTTGTTGAGATTTTATGGGCCTCAAATTGCAAATAGTTTTAGCAAGGAAAGGTCTATGGCTCAAGCCTAAATTGTGAAAACTTTCCTTGGATTTTAGAGAAGACTTCATAGTTTTCTCCTTCTTGTAATAACTAATAAAATTATTGATTTTGGGAGCATGGGTTTTACACATTGGTATCCCTATCTCTCCATATTTTGGAGAGGACTGTTGTTGTAATTTTGATGGTTTATTTCATTTTGTATGCATAACATATAATTTAGTTAACACTACATGCATTACACTCATTTTTCATGAACTTTAATTTAATTTTCTTCAAGTTTCAAGTCTTTTCACTTTCATAGCAAGTTAAAAAAATTTCATGCAAACAATTTTAACTTGAATCTAATTTATCATTAATTTTGTTCCAAATCTACTTATGTTTCACCTTGAAATACATCTCACATGCAATTAAGTATTTGGGAAAAATCTAAAGCAACATTTTACTTCATGTCATGCAAATAAATTTTAAGTTAAAAGTTAATTTTCATGATTGGTTAATTTACTTACATGCCCCAAGCATCACTAAAGTTTACCTCCAACTTAAGTTGGTTGAATAGACGTTTTAGGGACCCTCTACCTCTATGGGCTCCTCATTGTGAGATACAAATATTTGGGCGAGTGTCGAGTCTGAGGATTACAATTCAATTGTAACCTTGATTTAGAGCTAATTAATAAAATAAACCAAGAACATTTTCCATCACATTTATCTTACTTGCAAGTTCTTGAATTTTTTGCTTTCTTGATGGTTTAGAGTCTCACATGCAACATCATGAAGCATTTCATTTCATGCAAGTATTGTAATCTCTTTTGCAACAAGTTTAGTTTAATTTTCTTTTACTTGGAACATTGTCTAATTTAGCAAGCTCCATTTCATGTTTAATGTTAATCATGTTAATGAATGGTTTATGAGTCTCATTTCCTTTTCAAATACTTTTATTTCATGTTGCAAGACTAATTTCATGTTGGTTTAACCTTCAAGTCTTTTTATCATCTTGTTTATATTTAGATCACTAATTGTAAGTATTTTAGCAAGATATATTCACATGTTTTGATTCATCATTTTGTTTATTTTAAAAGAATTTGTGTGTTTTGTCTTGTGCTAACAGTTTCTTGTTTCATTTTCAGGATTAATTTTGTTTTTCATTTCATTTAAGCAAATTTAATTTTAGAGAAATAATTTGAAGGAACTAGTCTTTCATATGTTTCAATCTTATATCATGTATTGATGGTTATTGATCATATCACTTTTTCTTATAAATCTTAAGAAGTAATCTATTTAACTTAAACAACTCTCCTAGAAAACTTGCATCTTTAACTTAATTTTCCTTTAGGAACCACCCCCCTTCGCTAACCAAGGAGATAGCTTAAACAGAGAGAGTCGAGAATAGGTGACAACCCCTTCTCTTAGTTCCTTGCCACAAAACACACCTTGTGGGGTTAAAGGTTTTTATCACTCACTAGTAGGTAGGTATAGGTGACATGATAACAGATCCAATCTTTGGCCTTTAGGGCCCAAATATCTCCAAAAATGATGCCGACAAAATAAAAATCATAATAACCATATAGAGCACGAAAAGGAGTCATATTGATGGACATGTGATGTGTGGTGTTGTAGTAGTACTCTCCTAAGTGAAACCAATGAATCCATGCCTTCTGATACTCAGTCACATAGTTCTTGAGATAACGCTCTAGCCACTTGTTCACTTTCTCTGTGTGGTCATCGGTCTGTGGATGGTAACTAGTGCTTGGGGTGAGCTCTATGCCCACTAGCCTAAAAATATCCTGCCAAAATCCCCCCATAAATATAATGTCTCTATCATTGAATACATTCTTAGGGAGTTTGTGTAGGTGAAATATGTCCCTAAAGAACAACTATGCTACCCGAGAAACTAAGTACCATGTCGGAATAGAAAATAAATGTGCATACTTGGTCAGTCAATAGACCACCACATAAGTACAATCCTTTCCCTTCATCGTGGGAAGTCCTCTGATAAATTCCATAGAGATACTCTCCCATTTTCCCTCAGGAATGGAAAGAGGTTGCAGTAATCCTATTGGATGAGTCAACTCTCCATTGTTCCTCTCATAGGCCTCGCAGTCTTGTACATATCTCGACACATCCCCCTTGAGGCCCTTCCAGGTGAAGCGCTCTCTCACAGCCATGTATGTCTTCCTGAACCCATGGTGCCCCAAAAAGAGAGAATCGTGAGTTGCATGAAGTATCCGCTCTCTGAACTACAAGCCTGGAACCAGAAATATGTGCCCCTTGTAGTAGATAACCTCAACCATCACCCGATAGTGCTCATCTGCGTGAACTCCCTCCAAGATCCCACATGCTTGACGATCCTTGGAGTACTTAAATAATAATTTTTCCTTCCAGTCATGGCTAATGTTGATGAGTGGAAGCCCTGCAGGTCTCCTGGATAGTGCATCGATGACCACATTGTACTTTCCCCACACATACTCAATATCAAAATCATAGGCCCACACCTTGCTGACCCATCTTTGTTTCTTGTCATTGAGGTCGATTAGCCCCATGACGTGACAAAGACTGTTATGATTTATCTTCACCCTAAATCGGTTACCCACCAAATACTTCCTGAACTTGGCCAATGCATGCATTATGGCCAAAATCTCCTTGTCGTATATGGAATAAGACCTCTCTTGCAGTAAGAGCCCGCTACTCTGAAAAGAAATGGGTTTCCCCTCTTGGGACAAGGCTTCCCTAATCCCCTCACCCGATGCATCACACTCCAATGTGAAAGACTGTGTGAAATTTGGAAGTGAAAATACTAGGAAAATACTCAACACCCCCTTGAGGCGATCAAAATTTTCCTGAGTTCCACCTGTCCATATAAAATCCCCCTTCTTGGTCAAATATGTGAGGTGTGATGGAAACTGTGAGAATCCCTTAACGAACTTCCTTTAATAAGTGAAAATGCCCAAAAATCCTCTCAACGTTGTCACATCTCTAGGAACTAGCCAATCCTGAATGGCCCTGATATTCTCCTCATGTACCTTGACCCCATCTATGCCAATAATGTGTCCCAAGTAAAGCATATTTGTTAGCCCAAATTCACACTTGGAAAATTTGGCCTAGAATTATTGCTCCTCCATAATACGCAACACCGTCTCTAAGTGTTGCAGGTGCTCCTCCTAGGTCATGTTGTAGATCAAGATGTCATCAAATAAACCCAACACAAATCTCCTCAACGAACCCCTGAACACATGGTTCATGCATGACTGGAAAGTGGCAGGGGCATTGGTGTTGAGATTCAACAAGATGATAAGCTTAGTGAAAAGAGTCGCCTTCACTAAGTGGGCCCGCAGGCTATTTTTGGCGCAAGTCTATTTTTAGACATGTCGATCATATTTCAGAAATTGCAGGATGCTATTTGTGGATGGTTGATCAAGTTGGAAAAATAGATGAAATTCTATTTTTTGAATATTGGGTGAAGTCTATTTATAGATCGTCAATCTAAAAATAGATGCATGTTGATTATTATTAGCTCTTAATAATAATCAGACTCTAAACAACAACTTATTCTCTTGGAGCACTTCATTTCAGTGCACAAATGTGGCACATCAGCTGATAGAAGGAATTACGCTATTCCTAAGGGTTTACTGGAGCTATTGCATGGAGGAATCAGTTAGAACTCAAGTGGCAGAGTTATGACACAGTTGGAAGAAGTAGTTATGGAGTTGTATTTAGTTTAACTCAGTTAGACTCAGTTGAGCTAGTTGTATCTAGTCTAACTGATTGATACACTAGTGAGAGTGGAGTGAATTAATTAGTTAATTAATTCATAAATAATAACTCATTAATCAAATGAACAATAGATCAGTTAACCACAGTGCATGGCAGTTTTAGTGGAGACCGGTGGAGAGATAGGTGAAAGGGCAAGATAGACTATCTGTTGTGACTATAGTGATGCATTGATTGCATCAAACACACAGTGGAGAGGCCAATGAGGATTGCCCAGTCAATACAAGAGTAATTCGAATTCATTCATAGCTATTATTTAACAGAGATTGCACAGTGGAGGCAGAGTAGCAGGTTGCATAGATCGGTGCATGGATTTGCAAGATTAGGCCTGATTAGTGTATGACGATTATATTGTATTGAGGGCTTGTGATAAGCTTTGTATGTTTGTATGAGATTGTGATATGATTCCATGATACATAATATATAGTTGGGGTTTTCATCTTCAGGCTTTCCTGGTTAAAAACTGTGTTATGTGCGATTGATTATTTTTGTTTATGCTTCACATGTGTGTGCAATTAATTTTTCCGCAAAAGATTAACAAGTGGAATTGATTCAGTATTTTGCATAAAGTTAAATAGTGTGAAATTAGGTGAATCAAGGACATATGCATGCTTAGTGCATATAATTTCTGCATGGTATCAGAGAATTTTTTTATTGAATATTGCAATTGTTAAGTGAGTTTGTGCTAGTGGACAATTCGAATTTGCTACAGAATATTCTTGGTGCAGAAATCGAGTATACATTGAAATGTCTTTCAATGGGTTGATATTGGAGTATGCCCTTGATGGGAGCTCGAATTACATAGCCTGGAAGGACAGGATGGAGGTGGTGTTGGAGGATAATGGGCTGAAGGAGTTCATCGATACGATGTTCCTAAGCCACGGGATCTAGCGATGCCGCATTACTTGATGCATGGCAAAAGAAGACCGAAAGATGATCGATGAGGAGGATTCTCGTTGGTTTGTTAAGGACCACATTTTGTCTAGCCTTCATGGGAATCCACTCCATTCTTAATGGAATGCTTTCGACAAACTTGTTCCAAAGGTAAGGACGCAGGAAGTTGGCGCTAAAAAAACAAGCTCGTAAAAAATAAAAATGGAGAAAGGCGTCAATATTCCAAAATACCTCACAAAGTTTGTCCATTACAAGGATGAACTGGGAAGTGTGGGAGTTATTGTTGATGAAGAAGACTTGGTGAGATTGGCTCTCCTCGGGCTTCCGAAGAGTTGGCATAGCTACGAAGACTCTGTCAATAGATGGGAGAAACTGCCAGGATGGGAGCAACTTTGGTTAGATCTTGTGCAGGAGGAGATAAGGTGGGGTACTAGGGATGGATCTTCATCGAAGAATTAATATGAAGAGAATTTTTCTTTGGGTTTCAAAGCAAGGAAAGGGAAGGGGAAGAAACATCCTTCAAAATCCGATGCTAAAGGCAAGAAGCAGGATTTTTCCAAAGTGAAGTGTTTTCACTATCATACGAGCATGGACATTTCGCCACTAACTTCTTTCCACTTAAGAATAAGAATAAGCAGCTACTAGAGTCACTGAGAGGCCTAGCCTCAAATAATTTGAGCTCGGATTTTTTCCTTGATCGCATGCTTGGTTTCAAGCTGCATGGGATCGGTGTGGTATCTTGACAGTGGTGCGTCTTTCCATATGACGGGAGACAAAGAGTTGTTTAGTGACTTGGAGGAGAAGGACCTCCAGATGCATATAGAGATGGGAGACGATGGTCGGTATAGTGCAACAGGCATTGGGACCATTACCTTTGAGAGGGAGTCCGGTAATCCATTCTTGTTGAAGAATTTCATGCATGTTCCAGGTCTGAAGAAGAACTTGGTCTCAGTCGCAATGCTGGAAGACAGAGGTTATGATGTTGTTTTCAGTGAGGGAAAAGCTTTCCTTCGACATAAAAAAATGGGTCAAACCAAGAATATAGGGGTTTGAATTAAGAATATCTACAAGCTAGAGGTAGATGGCTGCGCTGCAATGGTGGGAAAAGCAGAAGAAGTGGTGAGCCGGGATGAGGGCGAGTTATGGCACAGGAGATTGGGCCATCTTCACCATGGTGCTTTGAAGATTTTGCAGCAAATTTATACTAGACTTCCCAAGGGTACTCTTGCGCAGTCAGATCAGTGCAAAGGATGTACAATGGGTAAGTTTGTGAAGACCACTTTTCATGAGAAGGAGAACCATGCTTCGGTGATCCTGGAGAGAATTCATACAGACGTGTGTGGACTATTCTCAGTTGCTTCAACAAAGAAACACATGTATTATGTGATATTTGTTGATGAATTTTCTCATAGATGCTGGATCTTCTTCATGCAGAAGAAGAGTGAAACGTTCTCAAAGTTCTGTGAGTTCAAGGTATTGGTGGAGAAGGAGTCGGGGAAGTAGGTGAAAGCTATACGGAGTGATAATGGTGGTGAATACATCTTTGGAGAATTCAAAGACTTCTGTAGCAAAGAAGGAATTTTAAGAGAACTCATAGCACCTCATAACCCACAGTAGAATGGGGTCACGGAGAGAAAGAACAGAATGATCGTGAGTGCTACATGAGCGATGCTGCATGACCAGGGCCTACTAATGCACTTGTGGGCGAAAGCATGCAACACTGTGGTTTATGTGCAAAACCGTTGTCCTCATAGAGTACTTGGCATGAGTACACCCAAGGAAGGTTTTACTGGTAAGAAGCCTAATATTTCTCAATTGAAGACTTTTGGCTCATCTGTTTACATTCATGTGATGAAGGATGCCAGGAAGAAGTTGGGGCCGACCGCAGAAGTTGGGATATTTGTGGGGTACATAGAAACACCCCATAACTATCGTGTGTATTTTCCAAACAGTCGGATGATTGTTATGCGACGAGATATAAAATTCAATGAGGTGAAAGCCATGAAGTTGTCGCTTGAAAGGGAGCTACACTTGCATGCGGAGGAGGAACTTCTTGTTCCCAAAGATGAGCCTCTGGATGTGGATCAGCCACAGGAGGAGATTCATGGAGTGGAGGAGTCCATTCATGCAGAACCAAACATCAGACAAGGCAGGAAGCGTACCATAGAAGCTGAGAGACTGAAGGTGGATGCGGCACAAAATGTAGGAGTTCCTACATCACAGCGCAGACAGAGATAGTCACCTGACCGATATACTGGATACATGGCTCTTATGAGCAAGTGTATTGTGACAAAGCCATATTCTTTTGAAGAAGTAGCGCAGGATACCACATGGGTAGATGCCATGAGTATGACTTCATTTTCAGAAACAGTTCTTGGGAGATTGTTCCAAGGCCAGTGGAAAAATCAGTTGTAGGATCAAGATGGATCTACAAGGTAAAGCAAGCTGCTGATGGGAGCGTCGAGAAGTATAAGGCAAGATTTTTTTCCCAGGGATTCTCATAGATTGAGGGGATTGACTATGAAGAAACCTTTGCACCTGTCACATGGTATTATTCCATACGAACCATCCTTGCTCTCTCAGCGCAGATGGGTTGGCACATTCATCAGATGGATGTGAAGACTACATTCCTTAATGGGATCATTGAGGAAGAGGTGTACATTGAGCAGCCTGAAGGATTTGAGATCTTTAGCAGCGAGTCACATGTGTGCAGGCTCAAAAGAGCGTTGTATGGGCTGAAACAAGCACCTCGTGCTTGGTACACTTAGATCGACAGCTATTTCACTAGACTTGGCTTCACCAAGAGTGAGGCGGATGCAAACCTATACCAGATTGTGGTTGAGGGTAAGATTTTGATCATTGTACTTTATGTTGATGATTTGATACTCACAGGTGATGAGCAGTTGATACACTCATGCAAGGCTGATCTTGCAAAGGAGTTTGAGATGAAGGATTTAGGCCTCCTTCATTATTTCCTTGGATTGGAAATATGGCAGTGGGAAGGTGAATTGTTTGTGTCTCAAGGAAATTATGCCCAGGAGATACTGGAGAAGTTTCACATGCAAGGCTGCAAGCCTATCGACACTCCTCTTCCAGGAAATTGGAAGAAAGAGGATGCTACATCGGCAGAGGTAGTGGATGCCACTGTTTATCGACAGTTGGTGGGTTCGCTCATGTATTTAGTCAATACAAGTTCGGACATATGCTATGCGGTGAACCAACTTTCACAAGCGATGGTTAAGCCTACCAAGCTCTTTTGGAAGGAGGGAAAGCATGTCCTGAGATATCTCAGGGGCACATATGAGTATGGTTTATGGTACATATAGATGGATGAGGTGAAGTTGCATGGCTTCACGGATGTAGATTGGGCAAGAAGCCGAACAGACAGAAAGAGCACATCAGGAGGGATTTTTAGTATTGGATCTACAGTAGTTTCTTGGTACAACATGAAACAAAGATCCATGGCACTCAATTCAGAGGAAGTGGAATACATGGTAGCAAGTTTAGCTGCATGTTAGGCTATCTGGATGAGGAAGAGTCTGGTTGGTTTGTTCGGTTCACATTTAGATCCCACGGTGATTCATTGTGATAATTAGAGTTGCATTAAACTCTCGGTTAATCCTGTGTTTCATGATAGATCTAAACATATTGATATCCGATATCATCATATTAGAGATTGTGTGCAGCGGAAGATCATGTTGCTTCAGTACATTCTCACGGAGGATCAGGATGCAGATATTCTGACGAAGGCACTCACCAGGAGAAAATTTTAATACCATAGAGGCAGGATCGGGGTGAAGGATAATCCCTATCTTATTGAGAGGGAGTGTCGAGATTCAACAAGATGATGAGCTTAGTGAAAAGAGTCACCTTCACTAAGTGGGCCCACAGGATATTTTTGGCAAGTCTATTTTGAGACTATGTTTATTTTTAGACATGTCGATCATATTTCAGAAATTGCAGGATGCTATTTGTGGATGGTTGATCAAGTTGGAAAAATAAATGAAATTCTATTTTTAGAATATTGGGCGAAGTCTATTTATAGATCATCAATCTAAAATAGATGCATGTCGATTATTATTAGCTTTTAATAATAATCAGACTCTAAACAATAACTTATTCTCTTGGAGCACTTCAGTTTAGTGCATAGATGTGGCACATCAGCTGAAAGAAGGAATTACGCTATTCCTAAGGGTTTATTGGAGCTATTGCATGGAGGACTCGGTTAGAACTCAAGTGGCAGAGTTATGACACAGTTGGAAGAAGTAGTTATGGAGTTGTATTTAGTTTAACTCAGTTAAACTCAGTTGAGCTAGTTGTATCTAGTCTAACTGATTGATACACTAGTGAGAGTGGAGTGAATTAATTAGTTAATTAATTCATAAATAATAACTCATTAATCAACTGAACAATACAACAGTTAACTACAGTGCATGGCAGTTTCAGTGGAGACCAGTGGAGAGATAGGTGAAAGGGAAAGATAGACTATCTGTTGTGACTATAGTGATGCATTGATTGCATCAAACACGCAGTGGAGATGCCAATGAGGGTTGCACAGTCAATCCAAGAGTAATTCGAATTCATTCAGATCTATTCTTCAGCAAATATTGCGCAGTGGAGGCAGGCTAGCAGGTGGCAAAGATCAGTGCATGGATTCGCAAGATTAGGCCTGATTAGTGTATGACGATTGTACTGTACTGAGGGCTTGTGATAAGCTTTGTATGTTTGTATGAGATTGTCATATGATCTCCATGTTACATAATATATAGTTGGGGTTTTCAACTTAAGGCTTTCCCGGTTAAAAACTGTGTTATATGTGATTGAATATTTTTGTTTATGCTTCACATGTGTGTGCAATTAATTTTTCCGCAAAAGATTAACAAGTGGAATAGATTCTGTATGTTGCATAAAGTTAAATAGTGTGAGATCAGGTGGATCTTGGACATATGCATGCTTAGTGCATATAATTTCTACAATTGGTCAATCCAAAAGGCATGACCAGGAACTGAAAATGCCCATAATGACATCTTAATGTTGTATTCGAGATGTCTTGATCCCTCACCTGGATCTGATGATCCCCTGGTCGCAAATCTATATTAGAGAAGAAATTATCTCCTCTAAGCTCATATATCAATACACGGTATGGGTTATCGATTCTTCAACGTCTTCTTGTTGAGTGCCCTATAATCAATACACATGCGCAGAGTTTTGTCCTTCTTCTTCACCAACACAACTAAAGAAGTGAAGGGACTGGAACTCGGTCTAATATGTCGCAACACCAAAAAATCCCTGATTTCCCGCTTAATCTCATCCTTATAGCCTTTGGGATGCCTTTAGGGTGTAGTGATGATTTCCTGCACACTAGGCTCCATCTCTATGGTATGCTCGAATTGCCTATTTGGTGGTCATCCAGGTGGTATATCTCTAAATAATACTTCACATTTTTCCAACACAGCCGGTATGTCTGGTGGTGGAGGGTCGATCTGTCCCCCAACCTTTGAAATCCTCAGCTCCACTACCCATGCTATGTCCCCATGCCTCAATTTTTCCTATATACGATGAGATGAAACTGTCTGTGGGGGATATGAGTGCATACCTTGAGGAACTACTAGTTTACCATCCGACCCGATAAACTTCATCAAGATCTGTCTCCAGTCAGTGGTAACTCGGCCAAGGGAAAACAACCATTGGACACCCAACAACAAATTGGTGTCTATCACATCCACCACAAAGAAATAATTTGTCATCGAATAGTTCCCCATGGCCATTATTAAAGCGAGAACATATCAATTGCACTGCATAGTCCTGTACCCCAGAAATATCACTAAAAATACCACAAAATCTACAACGGTAATGCCTCTCCTCTGGACCAACTGAGCATCAATAAAATTGTGGGTGGCCCCACTGTCAACTAAGACTAAGACACATTGACCCTGCACTATGCCTCTAATCCTCATGGTCAGAAATTTTGGTACCCCGGACAAAGATGTAAGGACTCCCCCAGATGGTGTAAAATATGCTCCTCTTGGTGGAGGAGGTGGTGGTTATGCTCTCTCGGATGGCCCCTCGCAATCTCCTCCATCGAACTCCAACTCTAACTCATCCTGCTTATCACTTTCTGAGAATACCTCGATATAGTGGCATTTTCCTGTTGTAAACCGATGACCTAGTGCCCACAACTCCCGACATGTAAAACAAAACTTCTTTTTTAATTATTGAGGGGTTTTTGCAGTGTATTATATTAGATATCATTTTTTTGGATTCAACTATTTGAAGTAAGCCATTTATCTATGACCATTTCCAAGAGAGGTAGTTGTAACTGACTAATTTATCATGATTTTTGAATAGTCCACTTAGCACTCATTGCATCGGGTGATGCTCATAGGGGTGATGAAGTGGGATTGAAGCTAGTGAAATGAATCACATAACACCAATCATCACTTCCAGGGCTTGCACTCGGTAACTAGGAATTCCCAGGAGTTCACCCATCCCAGATCGCATATGGCTCAAATGCGCTTAACTATGGAGTTTTCCCCACAATCAAGCCCACTTGGCTTGCTACCCCATTTGCAAAACCGTAGCAAGTATTATGCCTCATGAACCATTCAAGTAGAGCTTCCTCCTCCTAAGGTCTCTCCTAATCTCATCATCCAACTACGCTCTCCCTGGAGTTGCTCTCTATGCTGGTGGGTGTCTAGTGTCACCCCCTTTCTGAGGGTAGGGAGTGTGTAATGGAAAAGGTGCCCAGGTCTTGAGGATGCCCCCCTACAAATCCCTCGTGCAATTCAGAGCCTCCAATAAAGTGGAGGGCCTACGTGACTTCACCATTCCATGCAATGGCTCCATAAATCCCTATACAAATATGTACACCCTCCTAGCATCGGAAAAATCAGGCACCATGGCTGAAACTCGCAGGAAATCCAAAATTTAATGCTCAATATGTCATGTCTGCATGAGCTGGGTCAACTCCCTAAAGTAAGCCTTTGGATCCCCCGATAAAAATGATACACTACTCTCTGTCTGAATTCATCATATGCTTTCATGTTGGCATGACCCAAAGTATAAAATCCATGAAACCACCAGTTGTGTGCCTCCCCCTCTAAATGAAAAGTGGCCATTTTAATGGCCTCCATCTCTGTCATCCTGTTGATTTGGTAATATGTATCCAAATTCTCCACCCTAGCACGAGTTTTTCACTTGGAATTTCCATCATAAGTGGGGAAGAACATCCTCCCAATGGTACGTTGCAACTCAGAGCTTTGTGTGCCTTGACCTCCATAGCTCCTTCCCCTCTCATTCTGCTTGAGATGGTAATAATATCTAATAGATAGTGTTAATTTGAATTCTTCTCCAATGGACTGCCATATTATGAAATAATCTCCTTCATCAGCTCCCAATTTTTCCTTCGGCGCTAAGGGTAGGAATGAATGTACCGTAGTTCTAGTTTATCCACTAGAGGATGGTGGTTGCATAGTAGGTAAAGGTTGATCATACTACAGAGAGGCTCTGAAAGTATCTCCAAATAGAAAATCCCAGTGAGTGCCCTGCTCCTAGCTCTGTGTCTTGATCTCATTTAATATTTATTTCTGCCCCTTTTCCAAATCATTTATGGATTTCAAAATACTGTCAAAGACCATCTTTTCCTTTCCTATAGGCTCTCCCATGTATTCTACTATCACCTCCTGATCTGTATGTGATCAAATAAAGTGCTTAAGTAGTTTGATTAGTTTGTCCTTTAGATTGATTGTTAACTGAAGTATGCTTTAATGAAAGATGACATAAACCAACAACAATAAATGATTAAATAACAGCAATAATCAGAGAGAATAAGAGGCAAACAGTTTGATGACGGAGTTCGTCCCTCCTGGACTACATCTCTGGGTTCGCTTTTAAGTGGGCGTCCATTTTTATTAGGATTGATATTGAAGAATATTTACACTGAAATGGAACAAAATGAATGTGCTCGCAGGAACTTTTGAAACTTTTAAACAGAAAGTACTCTTCCTCGCCTTTTCGATGCCTGTCTCCATGCTCAATTCTGACCATCGACGGTTGAGCAATGCTGCAAACAAAATCGCCTATATCCTTCTGAAACTAAACTCAAAATGCACAATGTCTTCACAAAAATCCAAGATGAACTTCATGAGAAAATGCCATGGCTTTATAAGTCTGCATTCATACCTTGGATAGCAATTGGTTGAGTATTTTAAGTGATAAGGGATCGAATCCCTATCTTCTTCATAGTCCTAGGGATAAAACCCCCAAACCTTAGCGCTGAATTTATTTCAAAAAAACCAAAATTGAACTATATAATAAATTATTTAACCCGATGGTTAGGCTAACCGGGCGGATTTTTTATCTTTCAGCATGTGATCAGGCGACGGACAGTTTATGGATCTGGTGGTCATGGTCCATTTCACCGGCGGTTCCAGCAACATTTATTGTGACAAATGCATGTGATAACTTCTTTGGTGGCGGTCAACGTTATCTGACAGCTGCTAACTGTAACCCATAGCCGCTGCGGTCTGCCCTGTCATATGCATAGTTATAACACAACCTCCGATGCGGTTTGATAACGTGGTTCACAACTGTCAACTACAACCTGAACCTTTAACATTATCCACCATGGTTAATACACATTGTCACATGTGTTTACACACCTCTGACACAGTTTGAACAGCTGCGGTTAGCACTGTGGGTATAGTTTTAATATAATGTTTTTAAAACAAAACTATTATATATATATCTTGAAGTCCGAACCTTAGATTAAAGGTTTTTTGTAATGTTTTATATATATGGTGTGAGTTTTGCGCTATAACGTTTTTAGCATAGGTTTTAGGAATTTTTTCATAGTTTGAATGTTTAAGACTTAGATCATAGGATAGGGTTTTAGGATTAGGTATTAGGGTTTTAGATCTAGGTTGTATCTTAATGCTAGGATTAGACCTTAGGTTTTTATGATTAGGTCTTAGCTTTTAAAACCATAGAACTTTATATTGTAAGGTATTTCACCCTTTGACCAATTTTAACCCAATTTCACCTTTTCATCATACACATGACGACCATGCCATGAACCTGATATTGGACCATGGATGATACTGATGGAACTACGTATATGAAGACTGATCTGGACATTGAACTGCTGAAGTTGACTAGACCTTTCTGCTTAACTGTATTTGAACAAGATCCTCCTAGATCAATCCTCTCCACTTGAAAGCTTTTGGACCAGAAAATCTTGATTTTAAGCAGACATTAAGTGAGGATACAACTCCCTCAATTTTTCGATCTCCATCCATTTCTACTTACTCGGATTCATGCCCTTGAGTCCCACTCGAAGATATTCCACATCTCCTCGCCTGGAAGTACAAAATATTCTATCCAAGATGGTATCTTCCTGCAACTCTGTCATGTACTCAGGTGAGAAGTCATCAACCGAAGGAATCTGTGTATCATCCTCGGGATCAACAATCATCGGAGGTTCACACAATTTTAGATTTTCAACATTCACAACTAAGTAAATATGCATGTAAGGCGGTAAATCTAATCAGAATGCATTATTTCCAATCTTCTCAATAATTTTAAAGGGACCATACCTGATAGAATTTAGTTTCTTACCTTCCCCTTTTAACCTGTCTTTGTTGATATACAACCATACCTGATCGCCGACCTGAAAATGATGATTGACTCGATGCTTGTCATGGCGCAATTTATATTTTCCCTGACTATTCTCCAACTGATCTCGTATAGCCTCATGTATCTGTTGTATCCGTTGAATGAACTTGACTGCCTTGCTTGAATCATCTCGTCCATCCACTTTATCTTCTTCACCAAAAACAAAGTCCATTGGTGACTTTGGTAGATACCCAAAACATGTTTCGAAAGGTGATCTTTGAGTTGAAGAATGTAGAGCTTGGTTGTAAGCATGATACACATAAGGTAGTGATTCATCCCACAACTTAGGATGTTTACTGCAATAACCCTGAAGAATATGTATTACGATCCTGTTCACCACTTCAGTTTTCCCGTCGGTCTACAAATGAAAGGTTGTGCTCTTCTTCATCTTGGTATCCATGAGTCCCCATAAACTAGACCAAAATTCTCCTACAAAACGAGTATCTCGGTCAAAAATAATAAAAGTAGGTAACTCAAAGTGAATCCATACCTGTTGGAAGAACATTTGTGGTGTTTGTTTTGCAGTTACTTGCTTTTTGCATGGAACAAGAATGCACATTTTTCTGAATCTATCAACCACAACATACATATAATCATGTCATTTTCTAGACATAGGCAGTCCTCCAACAAAATCCATGGAAATGCTTTCCCATGGTCGCAAAGGAATTGGAAGTGGCATGTACAAACCGATATTTCGATTACTTGGCTTGCTTTTTGAACACATTACACATCCTTTAATGTACTTTGATATTGTTTCATACATACGAGGCCAATAACAATACCTTTGAATTTGTGCCATGGTTTTACTTATGCCAAAATGCCCTGCTATTCGAGAAGAATGAGCTTCCCGAATGACTTGTGCCCTTTCTGTCTGTGGAACACATAACTTACCCAGATGATATAATAAATTGTCATGAATATGATAATTGATTTATTCTATCTAAGTACCATGAGTTAGTGATTCATATATTTCTTTGAAATCTTCATCAGTACTCTAATTTTCTACATAACTTTAATGTTTCAATGAGCTATTTTGCTGTATTACTGAAACATTCAAAGATGGTCTAGACATTATATCAGCTACTTTGTTAACTGTTCCTTTCTTATATTTTATTACTAAGTGAAACTGCTGAAGAAATCCCATCCATATGTAGTGGCGAGATTGTTGCACCTTAGTTTGTGATTGAAGGTATTGAAGTGGCTGATGGTTTGTATGAATCACTGTTTCCTTACCCATAATGTAATGTTTCCATTTCTTTACAATTTCTACTAAAGCAAATAGTTCCTTATCATATGTTGGATAATTAATTACTGCCTTAGAAAAAGTTTCAGAATGAAAACAAATTGGCTTTCCATTTTGGAGTAGGACTGCTCCCATTGCATATCCACTTGCATCTATTTCTATTTCAAATGGCCGTTGAAGATCAGGTAATGCTAAGACTGGTGCTGTAACTAATTTCTTCTGAAGTGTATCGAATGATTTTTTTTGTTTACTTCCCCATTGAAAAATGACTTTAGATCCTGTTAGAGCATGTGATGGTGATGCAATCAAAGAAAACTGAGCAATAAATTTTCTCCAATACTGAACTGCCCCTAGAAAAATTTCTGACTTCATTCACATTTTGTGGTCTTGGCCACTTAAGGATAACATATATCTTAGCTGGATCTATCTTTAAATGACCACCTCCAGCGATGTATCCCAGATAAACTAATGAAGTTTTCCCAAATTCACATTTCGACAGTTTAATGTATAGTTTTTCTTTGTGCAATATTTCAAAAACCTGCTTAACATGTTCCTCCTTACTTGAACTGAAGATTAAGATATCATATAAATAAATAATGAAAAACTTGTCGATATATGGTTGAAAAGCATCATTCATGACTCTCATAAAATTTGTTGGCGCATTGCATAAACCAAAAGGCATTACTAATCACTCAAATAGTCCTTGCGTAGTTTTAAATGTTGTTTTCCATATATCATTTTCTGCTATCCTTATTTGATGATATCCACTACGTAAGTCCAACTTAGTAAAGTAAATAGCATCCTTCAATTGATCGAGAAAATAATCAATCCCAGGGAGAGGGTACCTGTTTTTTATTGTGATTTTATTTAAGGCTCTAAAATCAACACACATTCTCCATGTTCCATCTTTCTTAGGAACTAGAATGATAGGTGAACCACATGGAGATGAACTTAGTCGAATTAAACCTTTTTCTACCAATTCCTGGATTTGCCTTTTAATTTCTTCATTCTCTATTATTGACATTCGATACATATCAACATTGGGAAGAGGGGCACCAGACATTAACTGAATGTCATGTTGTATTTCTCTTTTTGGAGGAAGATGTTTAGGTTCTTTGAATAGATTCTAAATTGATTCTACCACTTTAACCAAAATATCTTTAAACTGAACATCACAACCTATAAATGCATCTTGCAAATCTTTATGATGTTCCTTAACAACCATGAGAATGTATCTTTTACTTGAACTAATTAAGTGCTTCATCTGATTAGCATTGATTAAGTCCAAGTGATTTTTAGTTTTATGTGCCCTTATGATATATTCAATTCCATATTTCTTAAGATGATACTTATGTTCTGTTACACAGTAATTTGTCACCGTCCTTACCATTCCCCATCCCGCACAATGGAGGACCCATTCTGTGACCTGTGGACATTGTCATGCCTTGAAATCATCATCAATGCATCCCTCTGAACATGAGCTTCATTTACCCTTGAGACATCTCCTTGCAAAATTCATGAAAAACAACCCTTTTGGCATTGGCGCGGGCAAGCAGTTCAGTCCTCATGCCAATGGAGAAATTACTGCAAAGGGGTCACGCCACTTGGCGCTCTGTCATAGAGCCGTAGTCGCGCCACCCAATTTGGGAGTTGTTTTTTAAATAAGGATGGCGGAAGTTGAGTTCTAACAAATTCACAAACCATCACCTATCTTGAGTTGGGAGGTTGGCTGCGGGAGTTCTATGGAGGGAAGTGGTTTTGCCACCTCCCATAGAACCTTCCTTGTTGATAGGGCCAATCCCATAATAATAGGGATCCCAACTCCTCCTCCCCCATCTATAAAAGCTTGCTCAAATCAATGGCAAGCTAGTCTTGAAGTGCCTAAGCTCTGAATCTCCATATTCCCAAGAGCCTTTGTGTTGTAAAGCACCCTCTCTTTCCCTTAAGGCTGACTCAAGTAAAGAGACCATTGTCACGAGACTCTGGAGAGGTTTTCCCTTTCCTTGGCGAGCTTTGAAGAAAAATGTGGACTGCGGAAACCCATCAAAGAAGGAGACATGACCGTGAGAACAGTTGTAATCTTTCTTGAGAAAACACAGTTTATTTAATAGATGATTATGATTATGGTTCCACTCCGTTTTCCATCATGTTAATGCGAGTAATGTCCTTTCTGACTGATGTTAAGTTACGTATGTTGGTTTCTATGCTTGTATCTGTTCGTTTCTTCTATGTGCAGGTGTTCATCCGCGGAGATCGTGGAGGGATTGTGATCTGCCGAGGCTGAGGAACGGGGACGCTTCTTCTTCAGATCCTAGCGTTGGAATCCAGGTAGGCTTCTATCTCCAGCCTTTTCATTCGTAATTAGGAACCCGCGTCATGACATTGTTTGTTTGTTGCTAGACCCCTGCTGGGCTAGTAGGGATCGCCTCTGTCCGCAGAGGGGATTTACCTCCTCAACAAATTGGCGACTCCGCTGGGGATCCAGCTTGTTGTTTGATTTGTAAACTTTAGACGGAGCCTGAAGTACAGCCAGATAGCCTTCGAAACGCTTCTGCTTTGCATTAGCGGAGTAGATCAACGCTACTTCAGTCGATCTCCGGTTTGGTTTGCAGACTGAACGACTTGGAGTCTTTGTCTTGCCTTGCCATTTGTATCTTGTTTTTCCTTGCTTGATGAACCTTCTGGGTTGGATTTTTTGTGTGTTTTTGCTTCTTGGATTACTTAGCTTGCATTGGTCTGTTTCTGGAGTAGCTTATTTTTTAATTTTTTGCTGAGAAACTCGACTGGCGCGGTTTTTAACCCGACAGTCGCGCCACTTGGCACATGTTGCCTTTGTACAACCCGCGCCAATAGCCTTCTGGCGCCGGTTTCACTCTTACAGTCGCGCCACCCCTGTAATTTTTTTGAGATTTCTCATTTTTGAGCTCTCTGAAGTTGACCAGTGTTTTTCTTCTTGATTTTTCGACTGCCTGAGCGTGTTGGAGTCTTGTTTGGCTGGGAATTCACCTCTGTCCTTTGGTTGTTTGCTTCTATCTACCGATTTCACGTTTCAAGCCCTAGGTCATCTAGTGGCTTGGTGTATCGAGCCCTCCTTGGGAGTTTTGGTGTTTGGATTGTCCTGTCAACTATCTGATTGATTCTCCACATTCTCTAAGTAGTTGTTCATTGTTTCATTGCGATTTTTGGGTGATTGTTCATTTCTTCATTCGAAACTCGTTTGGTCTTGCTTTGGGCCCAGATCATACGGTCCATTGGAAGCCTTTGAGTCTTTCCTTTGCTTTGAGAGACTTCGGTCGATTTGGGAATCTGATTGCTCGTGTCATTGAGTGGAATGTGTTTGTTTCGCTCTCTTGGATATCGTTTCTCAAGTTGCTCCATTCATTTTCAAGTTTGATTAGTGCATATTAGCCATTAAACATTGAAAATAAAAAAAAAAATCTCTTTTGCTTTTGTTAATTAGTGCAAATTGTAACTTTTTCCATATCGCTAGTGATTAGTGTTTTGAATGAAAAGTTGTCAATTGCATTAGTTACATTATAGAGCTCATTGTTTGGTTTTCGTTCATTTCGTTTGTATAAAAGCTCTCAACTCTTCTCTAATTATTTTTCATCGAACGAAATGTTGCATTGTGGCATATAGCTTTGCATTTAGGAGACACTACATACGATAGGGCCTGGAAATTGAAACTTAATTGAAGATCAACTTTAAAATTTATTCAATTAACCTAAGGCAACATTGGAACTTAACGAAACATATTTAGAAGGTCTAGGCTAGAGACGTGTTCCGGCGTCGTTAAACCTAGCAGCTGTCGTTCGCCTGTTGGCTTTAGACAGCGCTAGTACGGACTTGCGCTCCCCGTATCGTCGCGTATATAAAGGGAGACCCCTCTAGGTTTTCAATCCTTTATCCACAGGAAGCCGAGTCTGCCGCCCTATACCCGTGATACACCGAACACAGCATTCGGGGAGACTACCTGCACGTACGGAAAGTCCTTGGTCGATTTCTGTTTCATTATTGAAACCAAGGTGTATATTGCGGTTCACGGATATTTGGTACACCCTTTGTGCCTAGTTTTTCCTGAGCAGTCATTTGGTCTTTTCTGACTCCCTAAACTTGAAAAGACCGTCAAGCGCTTGTCCTTTCACACTTGTATCAACTCTGAAAGAGATAGAGTCATCTTTTTATCGTTTCTCGACTCTTAAAACATGAAACGGTAGAATTTCTTACTTTCCAATGTGGTAAAATTAATCGCCCACGATTTCACACCCGTTTAGACATTGCTTGTTGACCGTTTGATCGTGTGCCCTTAACTCTTTTTCAGCCCGTGTGTGGTTTTGAGTTTGATGGCAACTTTTTCAGAGTTTACCAACCAAGGAATCCCCTCAGAAGGGAATCCTGGTCATTTTCCTCCTTTTGGAAATGTTGGTGCTCCTTACATGGCGACGTTGTCCCTTCCTGGGTTAACGGTCGGGTTGCCTGTTTGGTTATTCTCAACCTCTGTAGTTCCGAATGTCTCCACTACTGTTCAATCAGTTCCTCCGACGGAACAACATCATGTTGATTCCAAGGTGGACCTCTCCCCTTCTTCGCCTGTTTCTGCGTCCTCCTCTTCTACTTCGCCTGGTGAAAGTCTGGATTCAAGTAACCAGGTTGCTAAGAAGAAGAAGAAGAAGACAAAGAAGAAGAAGTCTGATAAGCGAGAGGCTAAATGTACAGCTACTGTCCATGAGAAATCTCATCTTGATAGGCCCTCCGACCCTCCGCGGAAAGTCAAGTTCCCGTGCATGTTGTGCGCGGGAGACCATTTGCTTCGAGACTGCCCTGGCATTCCCAAGGTGCTCGAAACATGGTCCGACGGCCGACCTCCGTTGCCTTTGACTTCCGGGAGCCAGGTTGGGGGCACGTATTCAACTGGTACTGATAAGACTCTTAAGAAGCAGGGTAAGATCACCAATCCCTGCAAGTTGTGTGAAGGGCACCATTCCATTCACCTTTGTCCTTATATGGATGAAGCCAAACTAGTTTTGGACAACCCGACCGGTTCTACACCACGCCTTCCACCTGGTTATAATCGGCTTTCTTCGAGTCCTCCGCCAGCTGATCCAATGATTGGTCAAGAGTTATCCTTGGCCGATCCCACTCCCCCAGAAATTCAAATTCACGAATCCATCCCTGACCAACCATTGGTCGTGGGATCGGTTGAACTGGCCCCGTCCACGGTGCACCAGGTCTTTTCTGTCGAGAGTGGACCTCACACCCCCCATGTCCTTCTGATCTCTTCAGATTCTTCAGACTTGGAAAAAGATTCTCCTGTCCCTGTGCTTCAAGAAGCTCCTCCTCCGCCTCCCATGATGGAGGCTACGGAGGATATTCCTCCCGCCTTCGAGATGGAGGTCATGGGGGAGGCTTCTGCTTCCGTAACATCAGGGGAAGACCTTCGCATCTTGATGGTATCCCCTCCGAGTAGTTTGGTCGCTTCCTTTGATTGGAACCGATTTGCAGGATTTCGCCTTCCGTCTTATGTGCCTTTCGAGATCACGGTACAGGCTCTTGGTCTGGTTGTACCCAGCACCATTATAGACGAAGGTGCGTCTGTTAGTATTCTGTCTTCAACTACCTGGAAAGCTTTCGGTTCGCCGTCGCTTGCGCCTGTTACGCAGAATCTGCTCACTTTTAACAGAAGGACGAGTCAACCGTTGGGGATCCTTCCAAGGTTACCTGTTACTTTGGGAGGTAAAACCGTCCATATGGACGTGATGGTCGTTCCAGGCCCCTTGGATTTCAATCTGTTGTTGGGGCGCGATTACACTTATGCCATGGGAGCACTTGTCTCCTCCCTCTTTCGCGTGATGTGCTTTCCACATGAAGGACGCATCGTGACCATTGATCAGCTGTCGTTCTTTGGTCCTAATATGGCATCTGGTCCGCCATCACCCCCTCCTGGTTTCTATCCACCCGTTGTATCTGCTCCACCGCGGGTCAACTATGTGGCTACCTACCCCGTGCCTGTGCTCAGTGATGATGCCGTCGTGCATCAGGTGCTGGGGGCATTGGGTCCTGACTTCCAGGATGTTTTCCTTCCATCAGGAGTGGAACTCTTGGAAGCACCACCTTCTTGTTCATTTTGATGTAAGTCGGTTAGAGCACAGTTCCCTCCCTGTGTCAAGCTCTTTAAAAAATGAAACCAGATTGTCGGAGCATAGTTCGTTGTCTTGTGTCAAGCTCCTTAAAAAATGAAACAAGATCGCCGGAGCATAGTTCCTCCACTTGTGTCGAGCTCCTAAAACAATGAAACAAGTTGTTTGAGGATAGTTCTTTTAAGTGTGTCAACCTCGTTAAAATAATGAAACACACGCTTGTTCAATTCGACTTTTTGTTTTGAACCTTCACTCCATTTTCAATGGACTGAAGCTTGGGGGGCATGCACCTCGAATTGAGACATCATGCTGGGGGGCATGCCCGTCTTCCTCATTTCAAGCATAGTTTGCATATGTGTGTCTTCATGTGTGCTTTTAAGCTTGCGTAAAAATGAAATGTGTGATTAGATACATTGTGTGAATACATTTCGCATTGGGTCGTTTGTTATGTAACTGATACATTAGATTACATTTGTATTAGACATTTGCATCACATATAAAAACATCATCATGTAAAGAAAGATCCATCCAAAATAGTCATATGTATATATATATATATGTGTGTCGAAATGTTTGCACAGTGTGCATCACAAAACTCAAAAAATATACATAATTGTCTTAATACATCCTGAGACACTGTGTCTCTCAAAAAAATAGGTGTGGCTAAATCCTAGAGACTAATCCGCATGGTGCTCATGATAGCACGTCACTGCACGCACTAGCCGCCCAGGTGGATCAGATTGGGACTCCTTAAGTATGGCTGACACTCCATCAGGTGCGTCCCGATAGCAGACGCAAATGCAGGATCATGGAAATCCCTCAGGTTTGACTGAGTGCCTCTCCTCCGGTGCCCTCCCCCTGGATCTCAGGGGCGAGTTGTGTCCTCCGGGAGATAGGAGACATCCCGGCTGGTCTCTCAGGTCCCACATCTGCATGCATACATAATTGTGTTAAGACAAGTGTGTATTAATAAAAAAAAACATATAAACATAAAATCAAAATATGAGGTCTTACCCAGCTCTTCATCCCAGTCGTCTCCTTCTGGTAGCGGGAGATCTGGGTCCCCTGTAAAGTCAGTTCCCGAATAGGGCCAATCTTCCACAACGATCAGTTGGCGCCGTAGCCACCTGAAGAACTCTGGCTTCCAGGACATCTGTTGGCCACCTCCAGATCTGGGCATCAGTGCTGCCCAGCGAGCCATTCTCGGCTCTCGTGGTATCGGACTCGCCACATGGGCCTCTTGGCCCTGGAAGGTTGGTATGCGTTCCAGAATGAACGATACCAAGATGGAACCATAGCCGAACTGTTTTAGTTTCCCCTGTTTGCACTTGGTGAGCTGCCTTTTCATGTTGATCGTTACAGCTGTTGCCCAATCATACAGTCGAGGACCCATGCATTCTGAGGCCAGTAAGAGTTGAGTCTTTGTAGCCTCATGCGGTGCCTGCGATCCAGCAGCCCGCGTAATGGTATGGAGTACTACTCTCAGTGCTAGATCAGGGATGGTGGAGATGTATACCTTCTTACTTCCTGATCCTGTTTGTGCCCCTCGGCACACCCGTGCCATTACTTCTTCCATCTTTTCCCCAGATGGTCTGCTTCCAGTCAGTACAGGAATCGGACCTCTACGGGACAATCCAGTAATGAAATAAATGTCAGTGACCCCCAACTCTAACACCTGGTCTCGTAGCTTGAACACTTGTTCATTTTCATCCCAGATGCTGATTAGATATTGGAGGAGCTCGGGCTGAGCTCGTAAACATGGCGTGAGGAAGAACTTTGTTAAGCCACAGTCTCTAAGAGCGTTCATACAAGCTTGGCTTTGCATGGCCTCTTCATCCTCATCTCCGTGTTCTCGTTCCTTCCATTCGATTGCCATTTTGAGTGGTTATCTGCATTCATATGGTCAAAAACCCTTGATTAGATCTTTGGTGAGCTTCAAATTTCAAGAAATTTGGTTTAAATACCGGAATTTTAGGTGAAAATTTGGGTTCGGCCACTGGCGCGGCTGTTTTTCTAACAGTCGCGCCAGGTGGCGCGGGCCCTTTAATAAAAGGAGCCCAGTGGCGCGGGTCCGTGCCCGATACCCGCGCCAATGGGCCCGGCCCTAAAATTTTAAAAGTGGCCACGCAAAGTCGATTTCTAAAGGAAAATCATTAAAAAATGTATGGAAAGGAAGAGCAAAGGAGAACCTCTTACCTGTGACAGACGAGGAGCTGAATGGTTGCCTGGATTGGTCGCAATCACCGACGGAAGATTCTGCTCCAAATGGACCACTGTTGCTTTCCACAAGGTAAATAGTAAAAAGTAATTTCATTTTTTTACCAATTAGACATATTTATAACTTTTCGACGTTAAATGAGCTTTAAAAAGTTATTTTTATCATATATTTGCATATGTTATGTCGAAAATGGATTTTAAAGCATAGTATAGCGGCAGTTTTTTTCTTGACTTAAAGTGGAAAGCGATTATATTTTATACTTTTTGGATTCATTAAATACGAAAAAGTCACCTCTTAGACATCTTTGAAGCTCTTTTCTGAGCGAACTAAATATGAAATATTGCCAGGGCCCTTGTCGTTTCGATCTCGTTAAAATGGACACGAATCGACATTCACCTAGTATAAGTTTAACCCTTTTTCGGGCTGGGATGGATTGATTACGAAAAAGGAATACCCTAGCCTATCGCGACTAGGAGGTTTTTCCAGATATTGTTTTCTACCTTTTCGGATCTGGGGAACTATTTACGAAAAGGGACCTGTGGAGTTTTCTTTTCCGCTGTCTTTTCAAACTCTCTAAACATGAAAAGGCGCCGAGTTCTTCCTTTGTCAGACTCGTTAAACCCTGATGACATTGGATTTCGTCGAAATGACGTTCTCCGAGTTTCTCCTTCCTAGGACTCGTTAAATGCACTAGGATGGATTCGCCCGAAGGGCGGACTTATATCACAAGCATATGCTATACCCTTCAAGCTTGTTATCAAAAATAATTGGGGTACTCGCCAGAAATGGTCGGGGAAAAATGGAACCATCGTCGTTGTCGTCGGCAGTATGTCGCTCTTGAACATGGCCCTTGTCTGCATTCGTGTCGGGTTGGGGACATCTCATCTCGTTGCTTCACTTTGCTTCCATGGGTTTGGGTAATCTCTTTTGACCTCTCATCTATTCACTGCCTCGTCACCATGACCTCTGATCTGTTGATGCCAAATACTGCCAAGTCCATTGTCGTGCCGTTCATATGTTCAAGAGAAGTTGACCTCTGCGAATATCAACCTTCCTCTGTTTCCCATACGATCCTGATTCACAACAAAACATTATGTTCCTCTGTCTCGTGTCGATGATGTGGGAATCATTATGGCCCACCTTCGATCAAGGTCACTTCCTGTCGACATCAACTCATTATCCAGGAAGTTGGTCTAGAGACTCCTGATGGTACCTTGGAGCCTGCATGCCTCAATGGCAGGTTCGTCGCATTCAACGTGAGGTTTTCATCATTGGCCTCCGATCGGATGATTCTGCGGGTGTTCGACGTCAGCTCATTTATTCACACGCCGTAGATTGTACCTGTAGTACCTTGAGGACCATCGTCATTATTGGTGGTTTCTCTCGCGTGTGTTAATAGCTTTCATCATTGGCTGGTAATCAGACGATGTTCTTGCATGTTTGACATCAGCTCACACATTCGCATGCTAGAACTTGTACTTGTTTGGGTCGAGATGGAGCGCAAGACCCTGGATTGTGTCTGTTGTAATCCAGGCTGCGATTGTGGATTATTGTCATTATGTACATGACTCTATGATTGGATGGCTGCGACCCATACCTGAGTCTATTTGTTTGATCTTAGTTGGATGGCTGCGCCCATACCCTGGATCCGGATTATAGCATACTCTGTTCGGATGGCTGCGTCCATACCATAGATATACATCATGTACTTGAGATATCGGTTGTATCTTTCTGTGCAGGTTTTCTGACGACGGGCCTTCAGTTGGACATGTTCTCGTAAAGCATTTCACCCCTCTCTCTCTCGGGCCTCATGCTTTAGGGGGCATCTGTTACACAGTAATTTGTCACCGTCCCTACCATTCCCCGTCCCGCACGATGGAGGACCCATAAAGTGACCTGTGAACACTGTCATGCACTGAAAACATCATCATTGCATCCCTCTGAGTATGAGCTTCATTTCCCCTTGAGACATCTCCTTGCAAAATCCATGAAAAACAGCTCTTTTTGCATTGGCGCGGGTAGACAGTTCAGTACTCGCGCCACTCAGGGAAATCCTGTAAAGAGGTCGCGCCACTTGGCGCTCTGTAATAGAGCAGCAATCGCGCCACCCATTTTAGGGACTGTTTTTTATATATGGATGGCGGAAGTTGAGTTCAAACAAACTCACAACCACTGCCTATCTTGAGTTGGGAGGTTTGGCTACGGGAGTTCTATGGAAGGGAAGTAGTTTTGCCACCTTATATGGAACCTTCCTTGTTGATAGGGCCAATCCCATAATAATAGGGATCCCAACTCCCTCCTTCCCCATCTATATAAGCTTGCTCAGATCCATGGCAAGCTAGTCTTGAAGTGCTGAAGCTTTGCATCTCCCTATTCCCAAGTGCCTTTGTGCTGTAAAGAATCCCTTCTTTCCCTTAAGGCCCATTAAGCAAGGAGACCATTGTTACGAGACTCTGGAGAGGTTTCCCTTTCCTTGGCGAGCTTTGCGAGACGTGAACAACCGGGGACCCGTACGAAGGAGGCTGCGACGTCAGAACTCGGTTGTAACTTCTATTCGTTTATCACTTTAATAGATGACTATGATTATGGTTCCACTCCTTTTTCCATTATGTTAATGCGAGTAATGTCTTTTCTGACCGATGTTTAGTTACGTATGCTGGTTCCTATGCTTGTATCTGTTTGTTCTTTCTGTGTGCAGGTGTTCATTCACGGAGATCGTGGAAGGATTGTGATCTGCCAGGACTGAAGGACGGGGACATCTCTTTTTCAGATCGAGCGCTGGAATCCAGGTAGGTTCTTATCCCAAATCTTTCATTCGTAACTAGGAGCCTGCGTCATAGCATTGTTTGTTTGTTGCTAGACCCCTGCTGGGCTAGTAGGGATCGCCTCTGTCCGCAGAGGGGATTTACCTTCTCAACAGATACTAACTTATGTTTTAATTTGATGGTCAAGATAATTAATTCTCTATGAAGTTCAAATTAACTAATTGAAGTGAAATATCGATTCACCCCCCTCTCAATGTTTACAACATAGCTCATCTCCCAAGTTGAAAGTCTATTGCCTAATAGTTTGACCTTTGGCCTCTATAAATGTGATTTGTGACAATGAATAACCCATCATCTTCTTAAGTCTCAAGTCACACATTGTACACAATCCACATAGATTCAACTGATCTTGTAATATGCTAAAACAAAATACTTGAATCTATTCTACAAATTTGCGGAAAACCAAATTCGATCACATAATCACATGAACACGAAAGAGAAAGAATATCAATCGCACAATACAAAGATTTATATGGGGAAAGCCTCAAATAAAAACCATGCTATCTGTATATTGAATAAATTCAAGAACATTAAACAATACAATGCTTCTCTCGAGCTTGAAAGCTCTTTGCACTATCTTTGATTGTTTCACTCTGATCTGAGCAAGTTTGGTCCAATATAAAACTGATTCCTTGTCCCTATCTGACCAACCTTGCTCACACATTCCTGGGATAATTGAGACCTTATTAATTAGGAAATTCCAACTAATTGATTTCACAATACATCCAAAGCGTCCTGATGACCTCATGGATGACCTGTACATTTTTTTAATTATACAGCTGATAGTCTACTTCCCTATTGTTATCACTAGAAAATTGTACCAGCAAAAGGCATTAGGAAGTGTCAAGCAAAAGTTACAAATACGAATTTACAGGGAAGAAAGACATTATGGAATCTAAAAAATTTAACTTTTCCTAAGGTCAAGCAGGAAAATTTATCACATCGCGCACAGAAAGCACTGACCCTAAGCGATCCGCACAGCCTTTTATTCTATAGTAGCGAAGATCTTCACGGCTATCCCTCAAATAGCTGCGCGATCCTGGGTATGGTGGAAGGTAACCATCCAAGACCACCTGGAACACTTGAAGAAGAATATTCCCCACTCAAGCTAGCCAAGTACAACTGCCTTGGAGCCACCTTGAGGCCTCAAGTTTTTCACACAATGGAATCAAACTCTCACTCTTGTTTCAACATCCACATTGTACCAAGAGAGTGAGGGAAATTTAAAATTTGACTATAAAATACCACCATGAGAAGAAGAATAGAGAAAACGTTGTTATGCTGGCCAAATTGCTTGAGATAAAACCAACATCGTGTTGTCCAACCAACAATGAGTGGAAGGATTCAACTGTTGGCCATTCAACACCTCAATCCAAGAGAAGAAGTTCACCAAATGTCTGTTATTCTACCATCCATCGAGGAGAGAGAGAGGCTTGCAATAAGATTAAAGGGAAGAGACCCTCTTTCCTTGAATATTAGAGCTCCATATATCTAAGGATTCATTGCAATTGATTTAGCATCCTATTCTCTTATACCATCAACAACTAATAAAAGTGGAAGAGTTCTATGTTTGGATTATTAGTGTGTTTGACTCGATTGAGCTTGTTATTGTATATGTGTATTTTGTTTTTTGTTTCTCTTCTATTGTAGCATGTTATGTTCTTTACTTATTTTACTACACTTTATGTTGTTCCACTAACAATCTAACAAACTAATTGACATGTTACTTGCTTGTAGGAAAGCAGCCTCCCCTACCAAGCACAATGCATTTCGTCCGCGCATGCGTCAAATGCACTAGAACAGGAATGGCGGATCCACTTTTTTTTTTTTTCCTTTTTAAGCTAGTGGTTGTTGTTTGCAGGTCCTCTCTCTTTCCCAAACTTACTGCAAGATCATTCCTTCTTCCCCTCAGCACTTTTAATTCACCCTCAATGAGAAATTTGTCTCATAGGAGGCAGAATTTTCGGACACTGCAAATCTGTGCGCACTCAGCCCAGGCAGATGCGCAAATCACATGCCTGTGAGAAAATAATCTGTGCGGAAGACAATGAGCACATTTTTCACTACTTTTTCTCCTTTTTAGCAGTTGTAAAGTGATTGGAAACCCATAATAAATTTTCCATGACTTTTCGGGTGTTTCATGACTAGTTAGGAAACTTTTTGCTGAAGTTTAGCTTAGCAATTAGTTTGTGTAGTTTTGTTTTGGTTTTGCTTCCTCATCCATTGCATTAAATAGATTTTAGTATCGATGTTTTGAATTGTCTAACGAGGTTCATTATCAAGATAGAAAAGTGAGAGAAACTGATCTCAAGAGAGGTGTACAAATAGGGAGGGGATGAGATAAAAAATGAGCTGTGTTTTTTGGATTTCTCAGGGAGTGCGTTATTTTGGCGAAGGTGGGAATGAGGGAAGAATCCTTGTAGCGTTTTAATTTTAGTTTTTTATCATCGCAAATCACATATAGTTTAAGTAGGGGCGAGTAAGTGGCTTTCAATCCACAAATGTTATCTGAACAAACTAGTTGTTGATAATAGACACCAAACACATAGGATAAGTAGCGGAAAGTAGGTGGCCCATACACCCACACATCTTTAGCTAGTTTTTGTATTTTCAAAATTTTTGCATTAGTTTAGTTTAATTTTTTGCATTAGGATACAGGACAAGGACCAAAATATCGAAAATAAGGCAAGTAATCTCTGCCACCCTTGCACTTCTCGGTGAGCCTAGGTACGCATATGAAAGCTTTCTTAAGATAATTTTCCATCTCCCTATAGTGAAAAACTTAGTCTAACTAGGAAAAGTGTAAGTAGCCCATTATCCGCACATTGTTTATTTTTTGCAAGGAACAATAACACATAGTGTAATTAGAGAAGGATTGTAAAGGATCACCGCATATCCATATCTTATAACATTGTGATTGTACACTTCAAATCACACACAAAGCATCTGTAAGCACCATACCAAAAGGCACCTAGTGTGTTGGGACCTTTGTCCTCTTCTTACATTTTATTCACCAAGGCACACCTTAAGCAAATTAACACTCTCTAAAAGTAACCACTAATTGAACTCACTAAACTCTCCCCACAGGGGCCATAAAATAAATTATAGTTCAAGTGAGGACCATTGGGGGTAGGGATCCAATAAGTCACCATAGTCATTCTACATTTTGAAACAAATATGTTGACTTTCTAGGGAGCTTAAAATCTGTCTATCTACCCATGAAACCAAATTCTCGAGCGTTACAGAGACCCGTTACAGAGGGGGTTAATATTAGGCCTAGTGTGTGCGGTACTCTTTGGGGCTACTTGACCCATCTAGTGCTCGGTACTGGTAGTTGAATACTAATAAGCTCAAGACTCGAACACTCACATGGGATGACAGTACTTTAGTGGCTAAATCTAGGGCATCCTTCCTTATAGGTGATGGTGCAGGTAGCACTAGATCCTCATACCTTTACCTTGGTCGATTCTTCGGCTGCTGAAAGGCATCACCAGTTCTTTCGGGACGTTAGCCCCAATACCCATCAGAAAATATCTTCGCAAGGCTCAGTTACATTTGAGAGTGTGAGGACGATTAGGTATTTTTAGGCTTTTTGAATATCATACACGAAACAACCAAAACCATATTTTTTCTTGCTTGATCACATAGAATTAATCTAAAGGAAAAGCTTACCTTTTATTTTTCGCTTTGTTTTATGTATGTGATTGTATTCGCTTTGGTAATAATCTCCCTCCTCTCAAAACATTAAAAAACATTTACAAAATTAACCGAGATGACACCATAACGGATCGAATGGGACCTCGTTGATCTAGATGTTTTTTGGACCTCCCCCCATTAGAGGGAGGAGTGCCAGGTCTTTCACCATTTAGGTGTCAAAGACAACACACTGCCACCCTTATTGGATCATCCTTTAACGGGGAATATTTATTTGGAAACCCCCAAGGGTCACCCAACACCACATGCCTGGAAACCCCAACATGGTCATCACACACAACTCCTCCCACAACCCCAAGAGGGTAGAGGTGCGCTACCACTTTGGGGAGTCAGCAGAATACACAACAGGGTAAGTCACAGGGGAATATTCCCCAAACACCCCCCATACATCATCATAATCAGATCCCTGTGTTTCTATAGTACAGAATGGAACTCAATACTCAGTTACCTTTTCTAGCATCATTAAATCTCCCAGATCTATCAAAGCTAACTAATGACCCCATTGCGCACAACTCCAATTTTCCCCCCATGCCCATAAAGCTCCCCTTGGACATTCAAAAATTTGAAGGGAAGCAAGTGAAAGACCTGGAAATCATATAATGACTTTCCACCTATGGTGTTCGTCTAAAAGTATTATTGATGATACTATTTGATTGAGACTTTTTCAACGCACCCTAATCGAACCTGTTGCGAAATGGTATGTGGAGCAGCCTTCTGCTTCACATGGAACCTTTAGCACCTTCGCTACTGCGTTCCTCACATATTTTTAGTTACCCATCCACCATGATTAGGGGATGGAGTTATTGACTCATTTTAGGCAAATGCCAGTTGTCCATATCTCGGACCATCTCCACGAATGGGGACGACGTTGTAGTTTGTGCAAAGACAAAATCGATGATAGAGTCTTACTAGACTTGTTTTTGAAAACTCTCACAGTAGAGATATCAAAATATTTTGCGACCCAAGGACCTACATCCGAGGAGGACTCCATTTGTAAATCCAAACAACTCTAACTTATATACACCCAGTCAGGATACATTTACAATGTCTTGCCTAACACCCTACACCTGAAAAACTTATAAATAATTACCAGGTGCATCGAATACCACAGATGGCTTGATCGGGTCATTGACCCAAGGTCACCTAGGCAGCAGTATCTAGTACCCAGGTTACTCGTATGATTCTAGCCAAAACATCACACAACCTGGCTACCACCAAAGTCACTCTGCACCTCTTCCGAATATGACAAATAAGGTGTCATCATACCACCAATAGCAGGGAGGATCGTACCCTCCCTCGTAGGGGACCTAATTCCCAACTAGGACTGTTGATGGAAGAGAATCCCCCCAGCAAAAATACACCAACCAAGGATAGGGGAACCTGGTTGCCTCACTCTCTTGAGTTGTCAAACTTTCCACTCAGGGAGTTACTACGTGCGTCGAATACTACAGACAGTTTCATCAAGACTTTGGCCTAAGATCACCTAGGCAACAGTAATCAATACCCATGATACTCAAGGAGTTACTAGGCGCATCGAATACTGTAGACGGTTTGATTGAGTCTTTGGCCCAAGATCACTTAGGCAATAGTAATCAGTACCTAGGAGACTCAGAGAGTTACCATGCACGTCGATATTGTAGACATTTTGATTGGGTCTTTGGCCCAAGGTCACCTAGGCAACATTAATTAGTACCCAGGAGATTCAGGGAGTTACCAGGTACGTCAAATACTGAAGACAGTTTGATTTGGTCTTTGGCCCAAGGTCACCTAAGCAGCAGTAATCAGTACCCAAGATACTTATACAATTCTACTTAGAACGTATCACAACCTGGCTATCATGAAAGTCAACCCAACATTCATATATAAACCAGGGACAAGGGAACCACTATCCCCCAATCCTCGCGCAGAATGGACCACCACCACAGTGTAATGCACTAGTCAATATAATGAAACCTTACCAGGCTCATCAACAACCATACAACTAGGAGAATCATGAAAATCCTCCTAAAGCTACAAGAAAGAAGCCTAAGAATAAATAAAAGGGAGACTCTAGACAGGGGGGAAATAACCAACAACTCCCCCCATGATCTGTGGGAAACCCCAACCGAAATCAAAACCAGGATCCAAGTAACAACTCCCAAGGGAAAAATGGAGCTCAGAGTATCCGATCACGGAACTTCAAGAATCACAGCGATCAACACTTCATCATGGTCAATCTAGACCTCATAAATCCAGATTTCAGAAAAAATCATTTTCGAGCCCCATGACCACCCCCTCCACAACACAGTTCAGGTACGCCCTCTCTTTTTTCTTTGAATTCAAGTTATTTCAAATATATTTTTGTGAAAAAATATGCTTTTACTTGGGGTATTGGATGCAGGTATTGCAGGCACGCCAAATCACTATATGCCCTAGACAATAAAGGTACAAGAGCAGGTATCATTTTATCCCTAGCATGATAGGTTCTCCAAAAAAGCTTTGCATATCTTGACATCATTTCTCCATAGAAATCAACCATAGGTTCCAGTCATCGGACCATGTTTATCATCACCTCACCTCGCACATGATAAACATTCTTGTCGGTAGGTAGAGCCTCACCCTCCATGGCATCCATCACTCAAGTAGACCATACATCAAGAAAACGACGCCATGGCCATAACATCCAAGTCCGAGAAACACTTCATGTTCATTCATCCATCATACATCAAGTCAAGTTTTACCATATCACGATAAAACCCCTATCTCGTACTGCCACTCTCATAACCAAATCGAATACGCACCACCGCGTCTCGAACTTGGCCTACTACACCCCCATCAGCATAGCCCATCTGCGACACTTTCCATCTCCTTCATCACCCTCGCACCAAGACCAACCAATTGGCCCCCCACCCTCATAAAGACACACCCTCCTCGCATAATCAGTAAGTGATAATTTTCATGTTTATTGGGGCACTCGTCTCCGTGCTTATACATCCAAACCCATTCTATATTCTTTTGGAAAGTGTACAAATATTTTTTAGGAGATCAATCCCACCCATCCATCCACATTTCCCACCTTGCAATAGTCCCTAATCACCCTTGTTCAGAGCTTCGCATTCTTTACCCAACCACCCATGACACTCATAACAACCAAATACCCACCCTGGACATCCTACTGTCCCCAAGGTTTTCCTCACTAGAAATTGTTATGACTGTCGCCACTTGCATTTACAAGCTTCGACCTTGGGCCGCTAAGCTCCCATCATCAATTACAACCATTTATCGTCATCATGCCTATGTTAACCTATCATGCCCCACCTTCTACATCAGAGACCCTGGTCCCTTGCATCAGTACTTCTCTTGGTCGGTTGAGGCTTCCTTCTTGTCGACTTCAACCACCATCTTCCAGGAAGGATGTAGTACCTTGGATAGCTCCTCACCTCAATAGGGGCATTCTTAGACAACACTATGGGAGTCATCATAGCCCATTGATGTCATCTATACTCCCGACATTCAACTACAACATAAGATTTCATGTCAAGATGGTATCGTACTTCACAACCATTGCACTTTGTCAGAATTTGTCGAAGACCCATGCCATCATAAGTATATCTTTCAGCAATGCTTACACGGGAAGGTCCCCAATCATAGACCCATGCATACACTGAGCATTTACTCTAAAAAACATGCCATACCAAGATTATGCATATGGTCACTACATTCGACCTAATGTCAAAGAAAAAAATCCCCTGAGGGCATCAGCAACCGTCGTCATCAACCAAACAGCAGGTCACTACCACACAAGTGACACAAACAAAAGCTCTATCTGTCAGATAAATTTTAACTAGCCAAAGCATCACGAGCATGGGACATGATCACCATGTAGAAATATTGTATTTATTTTATCTCTTGTAGGTCTGCAACAGACCATGGTACCTCTCTTACTCACGGCAAAGGGTATTCAACCTCATGTTTCACGCAAGTTACTCTCTCTCTCTCAAACAGATTATACATAAAAGAAACTATAATGTATTTTGGCTATACAATTCTTCCTAGACCTCATACATTAGGGTGAAACTATTATCATTGGAAAATCATACCAGTAAAAGGCATTAGGAAATGTCAAGTAGAAGGTACAAATAAGGATTTATAGGGAAGAAAGACATTACAGAATCTAAAAAATTTAACTTTTGCTAAGGTCAAGCAGGAAAATTTTTCAAATAGCGCACATAAAGCACTAACCCTAAGAGATCTATGCGACCTTTTCTTCGACAATAGAAAAGATCTTCGTGGCTATCCCTCAGATAACCGTGCGATCTTGGGTATGGTGAAAGGTCACCATCTGTGACCACTTGGCACACTTGAAGAAGAAGATTCCCCACTCAAGCGAGCCAAGTGCAACCTCCTTGGAGCCACCTTGAGGCCTCAAGTGTAGCACACAATGGAATCAACCTCCCACTCTTGTGTCAACATCCACATTGTACTAAGAGAGGGAGGGAAATTTTAAATTTTCCTATAAAATACCACCATGGGAAGAATAATAGAGAACACATTGTTATGCTGGCCAAATTGCTTGAGAGAAAACCAGCATTGTGTTGTACAAGCAACAAGGAGTGGAAGGATTCAGCTATTGGCCATCCAACACATCAATCCAAGAGAAGAAGTTCACCAAGTGTTCGTTATTCTACCATCTGTCGAGGAGAGAGAGAGGCTTGCAATAAGATTAAAGGGAAGATACCCCCTTGCCTTGAATATTAGAGCTCCATAGCTCTAAGGATTCATTGCAAGTGATTTATCATCCTATTCTCTTACACCATCAGCAACTAATAAAAGGGGAAGAGTTCTCCGTTTGGATTATTATTGTGTTTGACTCGATTGAGCTTGTTATTGTATATGTGTATTTTGTTTTGTGTTTCTCCTCTATTGTAGCATGCTATGCTCTTTACTTAGTTTACTACATGTTATGTTGTTCTGCTAACAATATAACAAACCAATTGGCCTGTTACTTTCTTGTAGGAAAGCAACCTCCCCTACCAAGCACAGTGCATTTCGTCCGCCCATGCGTCGAATGCACTACAACACCTATAATTCCAATCTCAACTTGGTCACTCTTAGAGTTGACATGAAAAAAATATTTATAGCTAATTATTGATGATTTAATTGATCACTGCATGTGAATTAATTAGATTTAATTCAATCAACCTCTCACTAGCTCATCTCTCAGTTAGAAATAGTTAAATTGATTTTAACTCTAATAATTGAGTTAACTAATTACAACTCAAAATAAACTGCAACTATACCCCCTAAAAATTGGAGTGAATTATACATGCCTCTAGTTTGACCCTCAACTCGAATTGAATGAGCTAACTAAGTCTTCCCAACTCAGTTAACTTGTACAAATTGTCATGTGATGTGGAATTACAATTTATTTCTAATTTAATAAAGAGAAAATTAAATTAGAAGCCATTTCTTGTTGCCATTTCAGCTCTCCCTCTCAAAAAGAAAGGGATTATATGCTACCTCGATCCTGCCTCTGTGGAACTCGAATTTTTCTCTTGATAGTGTCTTCGTCAAGATGTCTGCATCCTGCTCCTCCATGGGAATGGCCTCTGATGACATAATCCGCCTCTGCACATAATCTCTGAGATAGTGATACCATATATCAATATTCTTGGACCTGTCATGAAAAACTAGATTAAACGAGAGTTTGATGCAACTCTGGTTATCACAATCAATCACCGTCAGATCCATCTGTCGACCAAACAAAACAACAAGTATCTTCCTCATCTAGATGGCCTCACATGTTGCATGATTGGCTACCATGTAATCTGCCTTTGTTGAACTGAGTACAATTAATCTTTGTTTCCTCTTGTACCAAGAAACTGCTCTTGATCCAATGCTGAAGATGCCCCTTAATGTTCTCTTCCTGTCGGATGGACCCCCTTCCCAATCTGCATCTATGAAGCCTTGAAGCTTCACTCTCTCTTTTTTTGTGTACCATAGCCCATACTCTGTAGTTCCTCTGAGGTATCTCAACACATGCTTATTTGCCTTCCAAAAGAGCTTGGTAGGCTTAACCATAGCTTGACTAAGTTGGTTAATTGCATAGAATATTTTTGGTTGTGTGTTCACCAAATACATGAGTGAACTCATAGGTTTCTTGTAGATGGTAGCATCTACTACTTTGCCTGAAGTAGCATCCTCCTTCCTCTAATTTCCTGCTAGATGAGTTTCCATGGGTTTTATGCCCTCCATGTGGAGCTTCTTGAGAATCTTGTTGGCATACTTTCGCTGAGATACAAATATCTTCCCATCTCTTTGCGATATTTCCAATATTAGGAAATAGTGCAAGAGCCTCGTGTCCTTCATCTCAAATTCTCTTGCAAGATCCTCTTTTCAAGACTTGATAAGTTTCTCATCACCTATCAGTATAAAATCATCTACATAAATTACAATGATCAAAATTTTACCTTCTACCACAATATGGTAAAGGTTCGCATCTACTTCACTCTTGGTGAAGCCCAACCCAGTGAAGTAGCTGTCGATCGTGGTGTTCCAAGCACAAGGTGTTTTCTTTAGCCCATATAGTGCTCTTTTGAGTTTGCCCACATGCGAATCTATGTCTAAGGTCTCAAAACCTTTTTCCTTCTCAATGTGCACATCTTCCTCAATCATTCCATTAAGGAATTTTGTCTTTACATCCATCTAATGTATTTTCCATCCCATCTGTGCTGAAAGTGCAAGGATGGATCTAATTGATGAGTACCTTGTGACTGGTGAAAAAGTATCATCGTAATCAATCCCCTCCACCTGAGAGAAACCTCTAGCCACAAATATGGCCTTGTATTTCTCCACACTCCCATCTATTGCCTGCTTCACCTTGTAGGCCAACCTAGATCCTACAAATATCTTCCCCTTTGGTCTTGGGAAAACCTCCCATGCACTATTTTTGATAATGGAGTCATACTCCTCAACCATGGCCTTAACCCAAACTGGTTGTTGCACTCCTTCCTCAAAAGAGGATGGCTCTATCTCTACACTCTCACCCACAAGAGCCATGTAGCCAATGTACCACTCTAGGGACCTTCTCTTATTGTGTTGTGATGTGGATGCTCCCACATTCTCTCTAGCATCAATCACCAATTTTCAGCCTCTCTGGTGCGCTTCCTTCCATCTATATATGGCCCTGCATAAGAGGGTGCTTCCACTCTCTGTTCCTCTTCTTGCAGTTGCTCCACATCTTGTGTGCTGGAAAGTACAACCGATAGTTGTGATTTATATCAGTGTACCCCACAAATATCCCCAACTAAGTTGTTGGTTCTAGATTCTTCCTGGCATCTTTGGTTACATGGAAATAAACTGTAGAGCCAAAAATTTTAAAATGCAACACATCTGGTCTCTTATCTGAAAAAAATTCCTTTGGTGTACTCATCCCAAGTATCCAATGAGGACTTCTATTATGCACAAATACTGTTGTGTTGCATGCTTCCACCCACAGATGCAATGGTAGGCCCTGAACAATAAACATCGCTCGTGTTTCTCCCACAATAGTTTTGTTCTTCCTTTATACAACCCCATTCTGTTGTGGGTTATGAGGTGCTATCAATTCCCTTCGAATTCCTTCTGAAGAACATAATTTCTTGAATTTGTTAGAGACATATTCTCCACCATTTTTGCTTCTCAAAGCCTTCACCTTCTTCCCTGTATCTTTCTTGACAAGTTCTTTGAACTCACAAAACTTTGAGAACATCTGTTATTTCTTTTGCTTGAGGAAAAGTCAACACTTGCATGAAAAATCATATAAAAAAATCACATAATACTCGTGTTTTGTTGTGGAAGCTGTTGAGAATGATCCACACACGTCTACATGAACTCTCTCAAGGATCATTTTTTCTCTGTTTTCATTATCGTGAAAGGTGGCTTTGATATACTTCCCAATTTACATTCTTTTCATGTATCTTGCTACTCAAAGTGCACCCTCGGGAAGTCCTGTAGAAATCAGCTGCATGATCTTCAAAGCACCATGGTGTAGATGGCTCAATCTTCTGTTCCATAACTCATCGATGTCTCAACTCTCCACCTTCTCTACTTTTGTGCTCAAGGCAACACAATCTTATACATCCAATTTATAGCGGTTCTTTACTCGAACCCCAATTTTTTTCACCCGTCCCATGGATTTGTGATGAAGGCACACATTTCCTTTGCTAAATATCACATCATATCCACGGTATTCCAACATAGCAAAATAAACTAAATTATTCATTAAACCAGGAACATATATGAAATATTTTAATGTGAGAGGATTACCCGAATCCCTTTGAAAGGTAATTGTACCTATGTTGGTAGCGCTATGCCTCCCATCATCTCCTATCTCAATGTTCATTAGAAGATCCTTCTCCTCCAATATATTGAAGAATGCTTTGTTGTCAGTCATATGGAATGAAGCTCCACTATCCAAGTGCCACACAAAAACCATCATTGATGACACCATGCATGCGATGAGGGTGAAATACAACTCAACACCATGCATGCGATGAGGGTGGAATCCAACTCGAACTATGAACCAAGTGCTTCACCTGCCACTCCTCCTGAGGGCTTCTTGTCGGTTTTCTTGTGTGGAAACATTGTAGCATAGTGTCCAAGCTCATGGCAATTACAAACTTTACCTTTGACAAGTTTCACTTCTTTCCTACTTGACTAGAATCTAATTTGGAATGGTACGCCTTCCCTTTCCCTTTCTTCATCTTTCCAGCCAAGGCACAATTCTGCTCATCATCAGTCTTTGATGACAATCCATCTTTGGTGTTCTGTCGAATCGCTTCTTGTACCAAGTCAAACCACAATCGCTCCAACTCTTGTAGCTCATCTCGACATTGAGTGAACTTCGACAAGTATTTTGGTATCGTGTCGCCCTTCTCCATCTTGATCTTTCTGAGCTTGTCCTTCAACACCAACTTCATGTGGTCATTTCTATTATGAAACAGATATGTTAAGGCCTTCCACATAACATATGGAGTTTCCTTTCCATGGAGGTTTGAGAGAATATGATCCCAAACTCCTTCTAACATAATCCTCATCACCTTTGCTAGATTCTTCTTCCATGCATCAAAATTTTGGGCATTTGTTGTTGCGGGCTAGCGCATTTGTTGCTGCGGGCTAAGGAATATCAAAATATATGAATTAATTCAGTCTATTTTCCTTTAACACTCCCTCTATCATGTCCTTCTAAGCTATGTAATTTGAACTACTGTCAAGGGCATATTCGAGTCTCAATCCACATAAAGACATCCTGATCTGCTACTGGTCCTGAAGAATAAATATGCAAATTCGATTCACCTATTCAAAACAAACTTGTATTTTTCTCATCTATTGTGATTCATGCTTTGATACCATGTAGAAATCCACATAGATTCAACTAATCTTGTAATATTCTAAAAAAAAATACTTGAATATCTTCTACAAATTTGTGGAAAACCAAATTCATTCGCACAATCACATGAACAAGAAAGAGAGAGTATATCATTAGCATAACACAAATATATATCTAGGGAAAGCCTCAGCTAAAAACCCCGCTATTTTTATATTGCATAAATTCAAGAACATGAAACAATACAATTATTCTCTCAGGCTTGAGAGCTCTTTGCATCATCTCTGACTGTCTCACTCTGATCTAAGCAGGTTTGGTCCAATATTTAACCAATTACTTGCCCCTGTCAGACCAAAATTTCTCACTCATTCTTGGGCTAATTGAGCCCCTATTCATTAGGAAATTCCAACTAACAAATTTTGCAATACATCCAAGGTTTCGTGATGACCTCATGCATGACCTGTACAATTTTCTAATTATAAAACTACCAGTCTACTTCCCTTTAAATCCAATCTTAACTGGGTCACTCTTAGAATTGACATGCAACAACTATTTATGGCAAATTATAAATTATCGATTGATCACTGCATGTGAATTAAATCAGATCCAATTCACTGGACCTCTCATTAGCTCATCTCTCAATTAGAACTAGTTAAACTAATTTTAACTCAAATAATTTAGTTAACTAATTACAACTCAAAATAAATTGCAAATAGACCCCACAAAACTTAGAGTGAACTCTACATGCCTCCAGTTTGACCCTCAACTCAAATTGTCTAAGCTAACCAAGTATTCCTGAATCAGTTAACTCGCACAAGTTTTCATGTGATGTGGAATTAGAATTTCCTTCTATAATAAATGGAAAATTAAATTAGAAGCCATTTCTTGTTTCCATTTCAACGCACATCTAGTGCATAGTGGCTTGTTGTCTTCCTTCTAGAAGTGTGACTTGCAACCAGGCCTTTCCTCATCGCATGCGACTTCACCAAGTTTCACTTTTAAACCGTGACTTCCCCTCTCATGCCAATTACCAATATATTGAGGTTACTCCCTTATCATTTCATTTTTAACTCTAGCATTGGGCAAGTAAGAACACATGAAACTATACCAGACATGAAACACTACATTGTTTCTTTTACAATGATATACATGCTTTGTTTACCTAATTAAATGTTTTTCCTAATTTTATAATTTGTTTATTTTGACAATATGTAATCAATGCTATCAGAACTAGACTAGAGCAATTATCCCCACCCGTTGAAGGGAAAAATTGGTTTGTACTGATGAACCAAAATGTTTTTGGCGACTGGTTTTGTATAATGATACCAAGGACCTGTTGAACACAATGTGTTTTCAATAAATTATTTATAATTAGGTAATCTTAGTATTTTACCATCTTGCCCTACTAATGCTACGTAATTAATGACAAAGTTAAATCCTTTATCTCTCATTTTCATACCTTTAGTTAAATTTTTAACATTACAATTAATTGACTCAAGATGTTTGATAGTGGTTCAGAGCTCATTGGATTTAATATGGAGAAGGTAGGATTTTAGACCCCACTCAAAATCCAATGGACTTAACAATTTTTGAGGATTTCAGGATTGGGGGATTGCAATGTTTCCATTGGATTTTATTATGAGGGAATGGAACTAGTATTTAATCAATAACACCAACTTTCCATAATTACAAAATATGATACCTTCAGATCCTCACACAAATCTTGGATGATATATCCATATCCTCATGATATTCTCCTTGAAATGAGCTTGAATGATTATCTCCTCAAATCTCTTTGAATAATCCTTTATTGAAATATTCCTACACATTATAAGGCTCACACAACTTTTGAGATATATATATGAAAATATAATAATTTTCTAATTATTAATAAAAAATTCTCTCAAAATGCATGAATATAAATAAAATGGAAAATAATAAGGGAGACCCATATTTAACATGAAAATGGTATGATAAATAGTGGATGGAGAAACATAACATGGATAAATGTGAGGAATAATGAAAGGAAAAGAGAATGAAAATATGACATTTCGGAGACCAAACTATATAAACATATATATATATATATATATATATATATATATATATATATATATATATATATATATATATATATATATATATATATATTATAGTTAGATAATTTAAACAATAATACAAGACTTTAATTATTCCAGTTTTCTTATTGTAATTGTTTGTTCAAAATAATTTAACAACATCAATCCATGCTCAAGTGTAATTAATTCAATAGTTTGTAACTCTAATACAAACAAGTTAAAGCAAATATTAACTATATTTTTAAATTAACAATATTTTTGTATACTGATTACTCCAAATAAGTGAATTCTCTAATCCATTTAATTTCCCCTAGAGTCACTTAGTAACATCTCTCTTTCCCTAGAGGGTGTTACTTGCATGGTCCACTAACAATTTGGAATAGATCAATGGTGGGGGAGGGTGGGTTTAATTGTTATCTATTGTTGATTTTCCACTCAACCGATGTAGTTACCTTAACTAACAATTAAATTAGGGTTGAAGCTCAATGAGGAGAGGGAAACTAAGGGTACTTGGAAATACTCTACAAATAATTCACATAACTCCTAAATAAATCCTAGATTAGGGATCCAATTGGTTAACCATAGTGTGGTGGAGAGGGTCTTAGTCTTACAACACCTTAAGAAACTTGAAGGATTGGTGTCCAAAGATCTTACTACAACTAAAATCCCCCGATGCATATTTTTTTTTGGTCAATTGACATACTTGAAAGTGGTGTCCCTTTACAAGGATCTTACCACCACCCTAGCCCTCAATGAATGTCCCATTTTATGCAAGTATCATACATACCAGTGCCATCTTAAGGGATCAAAATAACAAGTGCTAGGCAAAAATAAGCACGAATACCTTGGTTACTCGGGTATACTCCTAACCTCATAAATCCACTTAGACCAGGTTGTCGAATTAATCAATTTGCTCCCTAATATCAAAATTTATAAGATATATTTCTTTATCAGATAGAATTCTCAACATCTTCTCCTAGGTTAACCCCTCTCTCAAAGAAAGTCCTTATTTTCTAGAATCTCAAGTGTAACAAATCTTTCAAGATTGTCTATTGGTATTTCCTCTCCTTTTACATATCTCATGTAGGGTGAAATTAGGCTTATGAACGAAATAACAATTGTCATACAATGGGTAAAATATGAATCACAACTCTTCCATTTCATGCATTTCACCACATTTAACTTTAGTAGACATTTTTTCCAAGTATTTTCCCTTGCCTAAGGCTTCATATCCACTAGGACAAGGCGATCATTGACATTGAACATTAAATCCTTTCCCTTAGATGTAATTCTTGTATTTTCATCAGTATCTCAACATGTAACAAGTTAGCATATGTGTGTGTGTGTGTGTGTGTGTGTGTGTGTGTGTATCTATATATGCGTGTATATATATATATATATATATATATATATATATATATATATATATAGGAATTATGCTAGGGTTTTATTCCTTATTTGGTCTTAGGAACACATCCCTTAGTCATTTATGGTAACATTTCTCATATTTTTCCAATATAGTCACATTCTCAAGGTATTTTATTGATATACCTTTTTTTAATTTTATGTAACTAATTGCATTGTAAAAGAAAATTACAGATTTCAATAGAATTCATAAATCATCCTTAATTATAATATTTGCAAGTCTGAGTAAATTCAAAGACATGGGTTTTGCTTTTGGATGTCCCTAAATGGTGAGATTCCTATTCACCTAATGTAAAATAACTTTGAATAATCTTGTTAATGCGGGTACTCTACCACGAAAAATGCAACATGAGATGGAAAATCCACCCATGTTTGGTTTTAGGGATCAAATCCATGATTTGAGTACCTAAGAAGGTTGACATGATCATATTTCATCTCTAGAATAGGATGAAATTAATAGATAGTATGGTTTTTGGGCATTTTGTTTAATTTTTCCTTATAAAGGTAAGCAAAATTTGTTTTCCAAGACATGTTAATATTTTTTAGACTTTCGATTTCAATTTGAGAGCTCAAAATTTGTTTCAAAAACTATTTTTAGTCCATTAAATAAATTCATGGGGTGCATTTTAGTTTTCAGTCACTAATTTAAGTTAAGTGTGCTTGTTGAGTTGTGGAAGGGTCCCCACCACTCAAGATGGTACATTATTTCATTGTTGTACATACATTTGGTATGTGTTTACTTTTTAATGTTGTTTATTATCATATTTCTCTATTTTATATGCTCATATTATGTTTTGTACTTTCAAATACAAAGTTGTTCATAAAACTAGTTTCCTAGTTATTGTGTAGATATGTTTACAAACTAGTTTTAATTCCTCTATTTAGAAGCATTCTTTTCTGGTTATGCCATGGTTATACCATTTATTTTTTAGTGTTTTCAATGTTTTTTTGATTTATATATGTCTGATTTGATCCAGGTGGATATTGGTGGCCACTCGCCTATTCCACTTGGACCCCCACTATTGTTTCTTTTAGTTTTTCAGTTTACATAATTGTAGCATATTTTACTATTTTTAGAAGTTTTTTGGGTCCTAAACTTTTGGAGCTATTTTTAGGCCCTAAACAATGTTTTTTTTTTTTGGGGGGGGGGGGGGTGGGGTGGGGTGGGGTGGGGGGGGGGGGGATAGGAGCAACATGGGTATTCAACCAAATTTTCTCACTCCAAAGTTGTAGTCATCGGAGAGATCTTTCTAACGATGTATTGTGAGCGTAAAACGAAGATCGTATGCCAAAGTTACATCCCTGGGAAGTTGATGTACCAATTTACCCAAATGAGGCCCATAGTTTTTGCGCTTCATCTCCTAGGGTTAGGTTTTCGATGTTTAGGGTTTTCCATTGTTTCTCAATAATAAATAGGCCTTCGAGCCTCATTGTAACACATTTGAGAGGCTTGTAGCTGCCGCATCTCTTCTCAGAGATAAGCTACCAACGCCCTAGCTAGTTTATTTCCATTATGTCTTAATCATATTTCAGTTATTTGATATTAATGAAATGAAGTGTTATTTCCACTACATCTTTGTATTTATGGTTATATTATTATTCTGTTGTGTTCTGGCATAAATCTGGATCAGTGGTATCCATAGGGGTTTGCTCTCTCTGTTTTTCTTTGCATGTCCCCAACGAGGTCAGGATATAAGGATATAGGGCTCAATCTGGTTGAACCCTTGCAAGATTAGCCTCACAAACCCCGACGACCTCCCATGGCAGAAGAAAAGAAAGAAAAGGGAGCAAGAAATCCTATAAAATTATTACTCGAGGAGGCCCTCGAGAATCAAAGGAACATGATGATGGATGATAACTTTTCCCAGATCCTTCAACGGCTGCCCACCGGCGACGCATCTGCATCCAACAACCACTCTGGAGGCACCACTCCTTTAAGGTACAAGTCAACTTGGAAATTCCTGTATTTGAAGGCCATATAGATTCATATGCCATAGATAGATGGTTGAATTTTCTGGAAGGATATTTCTCGGTCCATTATTTCTCTGACCGATAAAATATTAATTTTTCACTCCTCAAAGCCACCCCCCATGTCAAAGACTAGACATAAACCTACTATGAGAAAAATTACGAGAGGGAACCCTCTCTGTTCTTAGCCGCACCCACTTGGAATTCGTTCTGAGACAACATCAAGGAACAATATTACCCCATGGGGAACTATGAGGACAAGTGCATCCAATGGACCACGCTCCAACAACAAAAGGATTAAGATGTGCACGAGCTAACGAATTTGTTCCATACCCTGCGCACAAATTTGGGTATTAAAGATTCAGAGAAACATTTGGTGCTCAAGTACCGCAGATGTTTGCACAAATACATTCAAGAGGAAATTGAGTTCCTTGAAATTACCTCACTTGGCACAACATATCTATATGCTGCCAAGAATGAGCCTAAATTTAAGAAAAATAAGCGAGACTTTGGATACATGAAATGTAGAAATTTGCTGAATAATAAATAATTATCCACCGAGACTATCCTGGTCACATACTATTTGATCTTCATACACAACACATAATCTCTTCCACTCAACTCAATTCAGATCATCACACATGCGGAAATAAAATCAAGCGATAACACATCAAATCATCATACACATTAACACAATATGTATGGGGAAAGCCTATAGCTGAAAACCCCGCAGCTATTGTGTATATTATAATGGAGAAATCATGTAACAATCATAGTACAAAAACTCTTCACAAGCTCTCATGCACACCCTCAATTGCTACACACTATCAAGCTAGATCTAGCAAAACACTTGCTCCAATCCTTAGCCACTTGATAGCCAGCCTCTATTGTGTGTTTCAATGCTATGGGATGGCCTCTTTATATAGATAAACCACCAGCCTGAACTGCGCAATCCTCATAGGTTTACTCCACCTATCTATGTGTTGCAAATAGCAACAGTATAGTCACAACTGATAGCTAACTCTACCCTTTCATCTATCTCTTTCACTGGTCTTCACTGAACTGATCATACACTGTAGTGAAATAATGTGTTCTTGAGTTGAATATTGAGTTACTAATTAATGAATTAAATAATATTTAACTCACTCCACTCATAACTAATTGATTAGCTAGTTAAACTAATCTCAACTAGTTCAACTAAAATAAACAAAACACAACTCCACTAGCTGTCTCATTAACTCCTCCAAACTTCTGCCACTGAAGTCCAACTGAAGTCAACCATGCATGATGCCATAAAACCCTTGGGAACCACGTGATTCCTCTTTTAGATGCATGAGCCACTTCTGTAGCTCGAACTGAAGTGCTCCAAGAGAGTAAACTGTTGTTTATAGTCTAAATATTATTAAGGGTAAATAATATTTGACTTCCCTGTTTTAAGGAGAGGCAGTCTAAAAATAGACTTCGACCTCTTCGACCTAAAAAATAGAGTCTCATCTATTTTTACTAACATGACCAATGCTCCAAGAATCTCAAACTGGAATCCCCGAACCATGCTCCATATGTCTAAAAATAGACATAGTCTAAAAATAGACTTTGCGCCAGAATTCGCCTGCGGGCCCACTTGGTGAAGGCGACTTCATTTCACCAAGCTCCATCATCTTGCCGCATTCTCAACACTCCCTCTCAGCAAGATATGGATTATCTGCAACCCCTATCCTGCCTCTGTGGAATTCGAACTTGCTCCTGGTGAGCGCCTTCGTCAGGATGTCGGCATCCTGATCCTCCGTGGGAACATATGAAAGCATCATGATTCTCCGCCGAACACAATCTCTGATATGATGGTACCTGATGTCGATATGTTTGGACCTATCATGAAATACTGGATTAGCCGAGAGCTTGATGCAGCTCTGGTTATCACAGTAGATCACTGTAGGCTCCAAATGCAACCTGAACAAACCTGCGAGGATCTTCCTCATCCAAATAGCTTCACATGCAGCCAAGCTTGCTGCCATGTACTCGGCCTCTGCTGAACTGAGTGCCACGGATCTCTGCTTCCTGCTGTACCAGGAAACTGCTGTCGACCCAATGCCGAAAACTCCTCCAGAAGTGCTCTTCCGGTCTGTTGGGCTCCCTGCCCAATCTGCATCAGTGAAACCAGAAAGCTTCACTCCATCCTCCTGTCTGTACCATAGACCATATCCCGATGTGCCTCTGATATAGTGCAATACATGCTTTCCCGCCTTCCAAAAGAGCTTGGTAGGCTTAACCATAGCTTGCGAAAGCTGGTTAACTGCATAGCATATATCGGGTCGTGTATTGACCAGATACATAAGCGACCCCACCAACTGTCGATAGACAGTGGCATCCACTACCTCCGCTGAAGTAGCATCCTCCTTCCTCCAACCACCAGGAAGAGGAGTGTCAACAAGCTTGCAGCCATGCATGTTGAACTTCTCCAGAATCTCCCAGGCATACTTGCCCTGAGAAACAAACAGTCCTCCACTGCGCTGCCAAATCTCCAATCCCAGGAAATAATGAAGGATGCCCAAGTCCTTCATCTCAAACTCTCGTGCAAGATCCTCCTTGCATGAAAGTATCAACTGCTCATCGCCAGTCAAAATCAGATCATCTACATACGGTACGATGATCAACAGCTTCCCCTCCACCACAATCTGGTACAGGTTTGGATCCGCCTCACTCTTGGAGAATCCAAGCCCGGTGAAGTAGCCGTCTATCCGAGTGTACCAAGCACGAGGTGCTTGCTTCAGCCCGTACAGTGCTCTCTTGAGTCGGCACACATGCGACTCACTGCTGAAGATCTCAAAACCTTCAGGCTGCTCTATGTACACCTCCTCCTCAATAACTCCATTGAGGAACGCAGTCTTCACATCCATCCGATGAATGTGCCACCCCATCTGCGCTGAGAGAGCAAGGATCGTCCGTATGGAAGAGTACCTTGCGACAGGTGCAAAATTCTCCTCATAATCGATCCCCTCGATCTGTGAAAAGCCACGGGTGACAAATCTCGCCTTGTACTTCTCCACACTCCCGTCAGCCGCCTACTTCACTTTGTAGATCCATCGCGAACCCACCACTGATTTCCCAACCGGTCTTGGGACAATCTCCCATGCACTGTTCCTGACGATCGAATCATATTATTCGATCATGGCATCAACCCATGCGGGTTCCTCCACAGCTTCCTCAAAAGAGGATGGCTCCGTCACAACACATTGACTCACAAGAGCCATGTATCCAATGTACCGATCCGGTGACTGTCTCTGTCTGCGCTGTGCTGTAGGTGGTCCTACAACCTTCTCTGCATCTCGAGCCAGTCGCTCAGCTTCTGTAGTGCGCATGCGCCCTTTGATGGTTGGCGCTGCCTGGGTGGTTTCTTCCACCTCCTGAACCTCCTCTTGTGGCTGATCCACATCCGGAAGCTCCTCCTTAGGAACTAACAGCTCATCATCTGCATGCAAGTGTAGCTCCCTCTCAAGCGAACACTGCATGGCTTTCTCCTCCTGGAATTTTATATCCCGTCGCACAACAGTCTTGCGACTGTCTGGCACATACATCCGATAGTTGTGAGGTGTATCAGTGTACCCCACAAATATTCCAACTTCAGCAGTTGGATCCAGCTTCCTTCTTGCATCCTTCGTCACATGCATGTAGACAGGAGATCCGAAAATCCGCAAATGGGAAATATCAAGCCTCTTGCCAGAATAAGCCTCCTCTGGTGTACTCATGCCAAGAACCTTGTGAGGACAACGGTTCTGCACATACACTGCTGTATTGCATGCCTCAGCCCACAAGTGAAGGGGTAGGCCCCGATCATGCAACATCGCTCGTGCAGCACCCACGATCGTTCTGTTCTTCCGCTCAGCCACCCCGTTCTGCTGTGGGTTATGGGGTGCGATGAGCTCTCTCCGAATCCCTTCTGCACTGCAGAACTCCTTGAATTTAGCCGAGATGAATTCACCACCATTGTCGCTCCTTAGAGCAATCACCTTCTTCCCCGACTCCTTCTCGACCAGTGCTTTAAACTCACATAACTTCGCGAATGTATCGCTCTTCTTCTGCATGAAGAAGATCCAGCACTTTCGAGAGAAATCATCAACAAAGATCACATAATACCTGTGCTTTGCTGTCGAAGCAACCGAGAAAGGACCACACACGTCTGTGTGAACTCTCTCAAGGATCGTCGTGGCGCGACTATCCTTCTCGTGAAAGGTGGCTTTCACATACTTCCCTAAAGTACACCCCTTGCACTGATCTGACTGCGCAAGAGTGCCCTTAGGAATCCCAGTAGAAATCTGCTGCAGGATCTTCAAAGCTCCATGGTGAAGGTGGCCCAATCTCCCGTGCCACAGTTCGCCCTCATCATCCCGGCTCACCACTTCTCCCGCCTTGCATGCCATTGCTGCGCAGCCATCTACTTGCAACTGATAAAGGTTCTTGGTTCGAACCCCTATCTTCCGGGTCTCTCCAGTAGTCTTACTGCGCAGGAAGGCTTTTCCTTCGCTGAAGACCACATCATACCCTTTATCTTCCAACATCGCTACTGAAATCAGGTTCTTCTTCAATCCAGGTACATGCATGACATCCTTTAAGACAAAGGGTTTACCAGACTCCCTCTGAAAGGATACGGTACCGATACCAGTCGCATTGTATCTACCGTCATCGCCCATCTCGATGTGCACACCCAAATCTTTGTTCTCCAGATCTGAGAACAACTCCCGATCTCCCGTCATATGAAATGACGCACCACTGTCCAAGAACCACACCGATCCCATCACACTTGAAACCAAGCATGAAATCAGTGAAAAGTCAAGCTCGAACTGTGAAGCCAAAGCTTCTCCATCTGCAGATCTTCCCGCTTGCTTGTTCTTCTTCTTCTTTGGACAATTGGTAGCATAATGTCCGTGATCATGGCAGTGAAAACACTTCACTTTCGCCATATCCCGCTTCTTGCCCTTTGCACCAGAATGAGAGGTTTTCTTACCCTTCCCCTTCTTTGCTTTGGCAACCAAAGCGCAATTTTCTTCATCAGCTCCCTTTGATGAAGATCCATCTCGAGTATTCCTCCTTATCTCCTCCTGCATGAGATCCGCCCAAAGGCGCTCCCATCCCGGCAGCTTCTCCCGACCATTGACACTATCTTGATATGAGTGCCAAGCCTTCGGAAGACCAAGGAGAGCCAGGTCGACCATGTCCTCGTCTTCGACAATCACCCCCACACTTCCCAGCTCATCTCTGCACTGAGTGAACTTCATGAGGTATTTGGCGATACTGTCGCCCTTCTCCATCTTGATGTTCCTGAGCTTATCTTTGAGCGCCAGCTTCCTTTGGTCACTCTTACTCTGGAATAGATCCGTCAAAGCTTTCCACATTAAAAATGGAGAAGCCTTTCCATGCAGGCTGGATACAATATGATCCTTGACGCCCTCCAACAGGATCCTTCGACATTTCGCCATCTTCTTTTGCCATACTTCGACTTCAGCAGGATCAATGGGCTTTTGGACATCCGTATCTACGAACTCCTTAAGACCATTATCTTCTAATACTGCCTCCATGTGATCCTTCCATGCAACATAATTCGAACTGCCTTCAAGAGCATATTCGAGTCGCAAACCATTGAAATCCATTTTCAACACCGGCACCAAGAAAACAAAACTGCTGCAAAATTTCGAATTCCACCTCAAAGCTCAGCTGCTCTAGATCGTGAGAAAAAATTATTTCTAGCACAGAGATCGAATACAAGGGGCATTTACCAGACCTTTCACTTTCCGAAGAAAGATGAATCCAGAGGCTACCTGGCCCGCATGCAGACTCTGTCTACCGAAATAAGTTTGTAATCACTGTGATGATCAATCTCTGCTTCAATAGCTCCGATACCATGTAGAAATTTGCTGAATAATAAATAATTATCCACCGAGACTATCCTGATCACATACAATTCGAATTTATATGCAACACATAATCTCTTCCACTCAGATCATCACACATGCGGAAAATAAATCAAGCGATAACACATCAAATCATCATACACATTAACACAATATGTATGGGGAAAGCCTATAGCTGAAAACCCCGCAGCTATTGTGTATATTATAATGGAGAAATCATGTAACAATCATAGTACAAAAACTCTTCACAAGCTCTCATGCACACCCTCAATTGCTACACACTATCAAGCTAGATCTAGCAAAACACATGCTCCAATCCTTAGCCACTTGATAGCCAGCCTCTATTGCGTGTTTCAAAGCTATGGGATGGCCTCTTTATATAGATAAACCACCAGCCTGAACTGCGCAATCCTCATAGGTTTACTCCACCTATCTATGTGTTGCAAATAGCAACAGTATAGTCACAACTGATAGCTAACTCTACCCTTTCATCTATCTCTTTCACTGGTCTCCACTGAACTAATCATACACTGTAGTGAACTGATGTGTTCTTGAGTTGAATAATGAGTTACTAATTAATGAATTAAATAATATTTAATTCACTCCACTCATAACTAATTGATTAGCTAGTTAAACTAATCTCAACTAGTTTAACTAAAATAAACAGAACACAACTCCACTATCTGTCTCATTAACTCCTCCAAACTTCTGCCACTGAAGTCCAACTGAAGTCAACCATGCATGATGCCATCAAACCCTTGGGAACCACGTGATTCCTCTGTCAAATGCATGAGCCACTTCTGTAGCTCGAACCGAAGTGCTCCAAGAGAGTAAACTGAAGTTTATAGTCTAAATATTATTAAGGGTAAATAATATTTGACTTCCCTATTTTTAGGAGAGGCAGTCTAAAAATAGCCTTCGACCTCTTCGACCTAAAAAATAAAGTCTCATCTATTTTTACCAACATGACCAATGCTCCAAGAATCTCAAACTGGAATCCCCGAACCATGCTCCATATGTCTAAAAATAGACAGTCTAAAAATAGACTTTGCGCCAGAATTTGCCTGCGGGCCCACTTAGTGAAGGCGACTTCATTTCACTAAGCTCCATCATCTTGCTGCATTCTCAACATGAAATTGAAGCTAGGGAAAGGTGCCCCCGAACCGTAGAACAAGGGGAAAAACCAAAATGGGGTGACTTAGAACAACACCACAAAGATAAATAAGGACACGAGGAGGTGGTCTGAATTTCATAACATCTCCACTCACAATATAAGAGAGTGTTGGGCCAAACAGTCACTGGTGGCCAAATTGAAGGAATTTGAATCAGATGCATGTTTTGATCCTAAGACACAACCAGATAAGGGAAATGAAAAAAGGAAGAAAATCATTGATGCAAAACCTAGTGCCACCATTTCCACCACCAAGCTCCAGAGGAGGGGGAGTGCCTCTTCCATTCCCAAATGTGTGTGAAGGGTTCTCCAATGCAATTTCTTGTCGATAGTGGAAGCCAAAAGAACCTCATTTCAGTAGAGGTCATGAAACAGCTTGGCCTATCGACCACAACACACCCACATCCGTATACCATTAGGTGGCTTCACCAAGGAAGAGATCTCCGTGTCTTCCGGTAGTGTCCCCTTCCATACAACATCAAGCCATTCATAGATGAGATATTGTGTGATGTTGCTCCTCTTGATGTGTCTAATGTATTATTAGTCCAACCATACTTATGGAAGTGACATGTTGTGTATGAGTCTATGCCTCGTTATGTTATTATTCCTTTGGGAAATAAGGTGTACATTATATCGAAGGTTGTACCTCCTTCCACCATCTCTTTGAATACTGCAAATAAATGAAGTAAAATTATTTCCCAAACGAGGAAATTTGTTTTCATTATGATTCACCCATAGTGAAGAAGAATATTGTGGTTGCAGCCTCCAAATAGGGCTCCCCTACCCGACAACAGATGGACAAAGACGTGGAGGAATATAGGGACATTTTATCCTCACCCACGAAGGCTCCTCTACAATTTCAGGTCAAGCACTCCATTGATCAAAACCCAGGTGCGTCCTTGCCTAATGTTACCATACCTCATGCAACCACAAAGATAGAATCCACACATGTACTCTCTAATGCTGATAAAGCAACCAAATTTATTATATGCATCCAACACGTCCTCCAACATGTCCATGACATCTTGGATAAATCCAATGCGAAGTACAAGAAATGACATGATCAACATCGGGTGCCACACAAGTTACAGGTGGGCGACCAAGTTTGGTTGCACTTGCAGAAAGAAGGCCTAACAGGAGCTCATTGGAAGCTCATACCACTCCGATATTGGCCTTGGGAGAAAATGCATTTGAGCTCAACATTCCCCCATTCCTTTGTCGACACCTAGTGTTCAATGTGGATCACCTTCAGCCATACTTTCAATAATTACTGCACACACCTGACATTGCAGATCTCATGGAGGAGCTAAACATAATGGGGACCATTGCTTCTCAAGAGGGGACGAATGATCCAGGTGGATATTGGTGGCCACCCGCCTATTCCACTTGGAACCCCACCATTCTTTCTTTCATTTTTTAGTTTCCTTAATTGTCACAAATTTTACTATTTTTAGCAATTTTTCGGGTCCTGGACTTCCAGAGCCATTTTGAGGCCCTAAAGAACATTTTTAGGGAAAACTGGGAGCAAAATCGATTTACTAACATCAATATTAAATCAATTTTTCTCACTCAAAAGTTGTAGTCTTCAGATAGATATTTATAATGAGGTATTGTGCACGTCAAACAGAGATTGTCTGCCAAATTTATGTCCCTAGGAATTTGATGTACCAATTTACCCAAATGGGGCCCATAGTTTTGGTGCTTCATCTCCAAGGGTTAGGTTTTTGGATGTTTAGGGTTTAACATTGTTTCTCAATAATAAATAGGCCTTCGAGCCTCATTATAACATAGTTGAGAGGCTTGTAGATGCCACATATCTTCTCAGAGATAAGAAACCAACACCCTAGCTAATTTATTTCTATTATGTCTATAATTATATTTCAGTTATTTGATATTATTGAAATGAAGTGTTATTTCTGCTACATCTTTGTATTTATGATTATATTCTTATTCTATTGTGTTCCTGCATAAATCTAAATCAGTGGTTACATAGGGGTCTGATCTTTCTCTATTTTTCCTTACATGTCCCCAACGAGGTCAGGGTATAAGGAGTTAGGGCTTGATCTAGTTGAACCCTTGCAAGATCAACCTCACAAACCCCGACGGCCTCCCATGGCGAAAGAAAAGAAAGACGAGGGAGCAGGAGAACCTATCAAATTATTACTCAAGGAGGCCCTCGAGAAACAAAGGAATGCGATGATGGATAACTTTTCCCAGATCCTTCAACGGCTGCCCACCAGTGGCGCATCTACATCTAGCATCCATCTGGAGGCACCACTCCTTTCAAGGTACAGGTCAACTTCGACATTCTTGTATTTGAAGGCCAGATATATGCAAAAGTCGTAGATAGACGGTTGAATTTTCTGGAAGGGTATTTCTCGGTCCATGATTTATCTGACTGAGAAAATATTACTTTTTTCACTCCGCAAAGCCACCCCCCATGTCAAATACTGGTGGGAAACCTACTGTGAGCAAAAGGACGAGAGGGAAACCTATTTTTTCTCTGCCACACCCACTTGGAATTTGTTCCGAGATGGAATCAAGGAAAAATATTACCCCGTTGGGAGCTATGAGGAAAAGTACATCCAATGGACCACGTTGCAACAGTAAAGGGATTAAGATGTGCACAAGTTAGTGAATTTGTTCCATACCCTGCACATAAAGTTGGGTATTAAAGATTTAGAAAAAAAATTTGATGCTCAAGTACTGCAACTGTTTGCACAAATGGATTCAGGAGGAAATGAAGTTCCTTGACATTACCTCACTTGGCACAACATATCGATATGTCGCCAAGATCAAGCAGAAGAAGCGAGACTTTGGATCCACGAATTCGAAGCTAGGGAAAGGTGCCCCCGAACCAATGAACAAAGGGAAAAGCCAAAACGGGGTGACTCAGAACAACACCACAAAGCCAAATAAGGACACATGGAAGTGGTGTGAATTTCATAACTTCTCCACTCACACCACAGGCGATTTTAGGGCCAAATAGTCGTTGGTGGCTGAACTCAGGGCATCTGAATCTGATGCATGTTCTAATCCCGAGTCAGAAACGTACAAGGGAAATGAAAAAGAGAAGAAAATCATTGATGCAGGACCAAGTGCCACCATTTCCACCACCAAGCTCTAGATGGTGGAGCTCGAGGATCTAGAGGAGGGGGAGTGCCTCTTCCATTCCTAGATGCGGGTGAAGGGTTCTCCACCACAATTTATTATCGATAGTGGAAGCCAAAAGAACATAATTTTAGTAGAGGTCATGAAGTGGCTCGACCTACTGACCACAACACACCAACAACTTTATACCATTGGGTAGTTTCACCAAGGAAGATATCTTCACGTCTGCTAGCAGTGCTACCTTCCATACACCATCAAGCCATTCACGGATGAGGTATTGTGTGATGTTGCTCCACTTGACGTGTCTGATGTATTATTAGGCCAACCATACTTGTGGAAGCGACATGTTGTGTATGAGTGTAGGCCTTGTTCTGCTATTATTTCTTTTGGAAATAAGTTGTACAGGATACCAGAAGTAGTACCAACTTCCGCCATCTCTTTGAGTACTACAAAGCGATGGAGTAAAATTATTTCCCAAATGAGGAAATTTGTTTTCATTACGATTAGCCCACAGGGAAAGAAGAAGATTGTTAATGCAGCCTCCAAACAGGGCTCCCATGCACAGTAGCAGATGGCCAAAGACGTGGAGGAATACAAGGACATTTTCTCCTCACCCACTAAGGTTCCTCTACACTGTTAGGTCAAGCAATCCATTGATCTAACTCCATGCGTGCCACTTCCTGATGTTGCCATACCTCATGCGACCACACAAACAAAATCCACACATGTATTGTCTAAGGACGATAAAGAAATCAGATTTATTGAACGCATCCAACACATCTGTTAGACTCCGTCTTGTATGTCAGTGTGAGATTGATTCTTCTTCAAAACCCTGTTTTGAAGAAGAAATCATTAAATGTGGTTTTTTAGAATATGCTGCAAATTCTCCGGCTCTTCAAATGGCAGCCTTGTTTCAGCTTCAGCAGCTCCGATCCCTGCAAAAGAGTGACAAAATACATCATCAGCAATCAGAGAAGGAAATTGTAAAACAGAGTTTCAATGTCAAAAGTGCCAAAAGGCTGCCAAAATCTCAGATACTACACAGGATACTGGGCCCTCTCGAGTTATTGAATTCTAGTCTAGTTTGTGCAACTTCTTCATGAAGGTTATCCTGTTGTAGTAGCCTTCACATTAAAATATCCTTACACCATGATAAAATTCTAGAGTCAGCTGCAGCTGTTGTATTGGAGATCTGGGTTGTGGGCAATGACATGGCAAACATACAAAGGTCAGTTCACTGAGAAGCAAAGTAAAACTCAAGATAAAATTATCAAGCGGAATGGAAAGGTTGCTAATTTGAAAAAGGAGATTGATGCTATCCAAACAAAAGAAATAGCACAGGGTGGATTGACATAGGGTCAACAGGCTCAAATTGCTCAACATGGGAAATTAAAGGAAGATGATGTCAGAAAATATTTTCAGCAACTTATAAATGCAGTTGATTATTGTCATAGCAGAGGAGTTTACCATAGAGATCTTAAGCCGGAGAACCTTCTTTTGGATTCAAAAGGAAATATGAAGATCTCTGATTTTGGTCTAAGTGCACTTTCACAACAAATGAAGGAAGATGGACTGTTGCATACTACTTGTGGAACCCCCAACTATGTTGCCCCAGAGGTCATTGTGGACAAGGGATATGATGGTGCTAAAGCTGATCTGTGGTCTTGTGGAGTCATTCTGTTTGTCCTCATGGCCGGCTATTTACCATTTGATGAACCCAACATCATAGCCCTTTCTAAGAAGATATACAGAGCAGATTTCACTTGCCCGAAATAGTTTTCTCCAGGAGCTCGGAAACTGATTCTGAGAATACTTGAGCCGAATCCTAAATATCGGATTACAACTCCTCAGATATTAGAAAGTTCTTGGTTCAAGAAAGGCTACAATCCAGTCAAATTTGAAGAAGAAAGAGATACCAGTCTTGATGACATCGATGCCGTATTTAGTGACTCTGTTGAACACCTTGTAATGGAACAGAAGGAATTGAAGGGGGTCATACCTTCTCTTATGAATGCATTTGATATCATTTCATTGTCATTGTCCAAGGGGCTAAATCTATCTGGTCTGTTTGAGAAAAAACAGAGTGCTACTAGGGAAGCAAGGTTTACATCTAAGCACCCAGCTACAGAAATCATCACAAAGATGGAGGAGAGCGTGAAGCCACTTGGGTTCAATGTTAAAAGACGTGATTACAAGATGAGATTCCAGGGGTCTGAAACAGGTAGAAAGGGGCATCTTTCTGTAGCTACAGAGGTTTTTGAAGTTTCTCCTTCTCTCTTTGTTGTGGAAGTGAAAAAAGCTGGCGGGGATACCCTAGAGTACAACAAGTTCTATGAGAATTTTTCTACTACTTTAAAGGACGTTGTGTGGACATCTGAGGTGGACGTGACAGAAGACTAGCTGGAACTACAATGGTAGGAAGGACTACTGGAGTTTTAACATGATCAAAGGGGACATGATTGATATGGTTGATATGTATTGATCAGATGATGTTTTGTGTAATGGAATGAATACTGTGGTCCCTTTTGTAAAGAACCAAGCGCACAATTCATTTAGTGCTAAGATGGCTATCTGCATCTTCTGATTTAGACCATCACTGCTTGAACGATTTAGAACCGAGCACACACAAAGTTGAAACAAATGTGTTAGCAATGCCTCCCCTTGAAAATGGGAATAAATTTGCTGAATTGTATGATGTTCAAGTTCAAGGCATCAGAAATTTAAGCTTGTGCATCTTGTGGCCGAGTTGAAGGTCGAGCGACCCACCTGGGCAGAGTGACCCACCTGGGTTATTTCCGCAGTGCAAACTTGCAAGGTGAGCGACCCACCTGGGCAGAGCGACCCACTTGAAGACAGAACTCGGGAAATTACGTTTTGCGCCCAGTTTTTATTCAAATCGGCTCCAAAAGCTTGCAAACATGTTTTAACCTTTGCTCAGTAGATTTTTGTCATGGTTGTGATGTTATTGATATTGAGAAACAAGCATTGCGTGAGGAAGTTATCGATAGGTTTTCTGTTGTGGCACTAAAAAGACATGTGTTCGATTTGTGGAACGAATTTGTTCAGAAGGTCTCATGGATTGTGGGCATTGGCGCAATTCTAATCGCCTTCATTCCTCTTCGCCCATTCGCTTCATTCCACAGGCTTATCATGGGTTTCGCAAGAAGAGGGAAACTCATGAATTATTCCGCTTCCACACCTAGATTCCGTGTGCCTCAGAGTTACTTCCTTCATTTCTACTTAGTGGGTGTGATATGAACAATGTTTCTACTGGTGTGCACATTATTTTTTGCTTGCGCTACAACTTTACCCCTGTCGTCGGAGTCCCTGAGGTATTCAAGTGTTGCCAGTCAGTTGGTAGGAAGTGCAGACACACTATCGTTTGCAAAACTCTCTTCCACCCTGGTAAAGCACACTCAGCAGGCATGGAAGATCGTGTTCTTGCTGTTGATGATGATGGCACAAGTTTGAAACGCTTGTATGAGACCGTGTATGTGTTCAATTATAGTTCTTCTGCCCGGATGCACGTTTTAGGGTATCTGCGTGGATTCTTTTTCTACCTGGCAGCACCCTTATCAATGTGCAGTTTGTGTGTCCCAGAGGTGTACTTATATTATCACCCAAGCAGTTCATTCTGTATTAAGACAAAGAGCTCGTATAACTGACATAGAGTTGAAATTTTTAGAGTATGGAAATTCTCTTTTAAAACCGGGAAAGTGGCCAACGCATTTCCAGAACATTTGGGAGCAGTGCAAAGTGGCATTCCAAGATGCAATTGCCTATGCTTATTTTTAGTAATGGGATTGACACCTGTAATGCCACCTCTTCATCAGATTCAACAGATTCGAGTAGAAGGAGCGCTATTCCATCTTCTGAGCGCTAATTGTTTCTTTTTAGTTTTATTTATTAATAATAATAAAACAAATCCCTGGTCTTGGGGTCGATTTGTTTTTTTCCCTTAGCGGCATTATTTAATGTATTGTAAATCATTTTGAAGGGGGGAGAGATTTCTGAGCGCTGGTGTAAAAGAGAAAACAGAGATTTCATTGTACGGTCTTTGACAGAGATTTTAATGAAAATACCCAGCTCTGGCTTCTGAGATTCCTGTGGTATGAGATTTAACATTTGTGTCCTCTTTTGTTTCATATGTAGCATGTTATGTGTTCATGTCATTTCATGATCATTTCCAATTGAACAAATGAAGTGTTAAGGTAGAATTCATATTTGGTATGCTCTGCCTTTAAGTTTGTTCATATTTAATGTTTTCTTCTGTTCGACAAGGATTCATCCTCTATGCCCTTGTCGGCTCCTCAACAGTCTTGCCATTCCATTTAATCTCAATTTGATGTTAAATTTTCTTGCCTACCTTGCCTGAGGAGACAATCTGTGTTTTTGATTATATTTCTCTGTTCAAGCTGTTCTTTGCCCCATGCAGCCCAGAAAAACCCCATCATTTTATTAAAAACCTCATTCATATCTCTTTACTAGCCTAAGATTAGCATTCCTTATCGGTCATCTCAGCCCCTTGAAGATCCTTCTGCCGAGATAGACTCGGAGAGAGCCCTCTCCTGTCCTCGTAGGGCTAGCTACAAGGCTAAGGTTGGTTTGATGTTGCCTCGAGCCTCGCCTCTTTCAGCCTGTGGCAGATTTGAGTGCTAACAACATCCACCAACATGTCCACGACATCTTGGATAAATCCAATGCCAAGTACAAGCAACGACATGATCAACATCGGGTGCCACACAAGTTACATGTGAGCGACCAGGTTTGGATGCATTTTTAGAAATAACGCATAATCGGAGCTCATCAGAAGCTCATACCACTCCGATATCAAGGCTATGGGAGATAATGAATTTGAGCTCAACATTCTCCCATTCCTTGGTCGACACCAAGTGTTCAATGTGGATCACCTTCGGTCAAACTTTGCACCATTACTAGACACACCTGGCATTGCAGATCTCATGGAGGATCTCAACACAATGGGGACCATTGCTTCCTAAGGGGGGAGGAATGATCCATATGGATATTGGTGGCCACACGCCTATTCCACTTGGACCCCCACCATTGTTTCTTTCAATTTTTCAATTGCCTTAATTGTAGCACAATTTACTATTTTTAGGGTCCTGAACTTTCGGAGCCGTTTTGTGTCCCTAAATGATTTTTTTTAGGAAAACCTCACTCAAAAGTTGTAATACTAGGATAGATATTTCTAACGAGGTATTGTGCATGTCAAACAGATATCATATGCCAAAGTTATGTCCTTGGGAAGTTGATGTACCAATTTACCCAAACGGGGCCCATAGTTTTGGCGCTTCATATTCTAGGGTTAGGTTTTTGGATGTTTAGAGTTTTCCACTGTTTCTCAATAATAAATAGGCCTTAGAGTCTCATTGTAACATAGTTTAGAGGCTTTTAGTTACCACATCTCTTCTCATAGATAAGATACCAACGCCCTAGCTAGTTTATTTCCATTATGTTAGTAATCATATTTCAGTTATTTGATATTAATGAAATGAAGTGTTATTTCCACTACATCTTTGTATTTATGGTTATATATGTATTTTTTTGCATTCCTTCATAAATCCGAATCAATGGTATTAGAGGTGTCTTCTCTTTCTCTATTTTTCTTTGCATGTCCCCAACGAGGTCTGGATATAAGGAGTTAGGGCTCGATCTGGTTGAACTCTTGAAAGATCAGCCTCACAAACTTCGACGGCCTCCCATGGAAGAAGAAAAGAAAGACTAGGGAGCAGGAGATCCTATCAAATTTTTGCTTGAGGAGGCCCTCGAGAAACAAAGATGATGGATAACTTTTCCCAGATCCTTCAATGACTGCCCACTGGCGGTGCATCTGCATCTAGCAACCACTCTGGAGGCACCACTCCTTTCAAGGTACATGTCAACTTGGAAATTCCTATATTGAAGGCCAGATAGATGCAAATGCCATAGATAGATGGTTGAATTTTCTGGAATGGTATTTCTCGGTCCATGATTTCTTCGACCGAGAAAATATTACTTTTGCACTCCTCAAAGCCACTCCCCATGTCAAAGACTGGTGGGAAACCTATTGTGAGAAAAAGGATGAGAGGGAACCCTCTCTGTTCTTGGTCGCACCCAGTTGGAATTTGTTCTGAGATGGCATTAAGGAACAATATTACCCCATGGAGAACTATGAGGACAAGTACATCCAATGGACCATGCTACAACAACAAAGGGATTAAGATGTGCACGAGCTAACGAATTTGTTCCATACCCTGCACACAAATTTGGGTATTAAAGATTTAGAGAAACATTTGGTTCTCAAGTACCGCAACTATTTGCACAAATACATTTAAGAGGAAATGGAGTTCCTCGACATTACCTCACTTGGCATAGTATATCGATATGCCGCTAGGATTGAGCATAAATTTAATCAGAAGAAGCGAGACTTTGGATTCGCGAATCTGAAGCTAGGGAAAGGCACCCCCGAACCAAAGAACAAGGGGAAAAGATAAAACATGGTGACTCAGAACAACACCATAAAGCCAAAGAAGGACATGGGGAAGTGGTGTGAATTTCATAACTGCTCCACTCACAACAGAAGAGAGTGTCAGGCCAAACAATCGTTGGTGGTCTAACTGAAGGCATCTGAATAAGATGCTTGTTATGATCCTGAGTCAGAACTGAAAAAGGGAAATGACAAAGGGAAGAAAATCATTGATGCGGAATCCAGTGCCACCATTGATACCAAAAAGCTCTAAAGGGATGATCTTGAGGATTCCCAGATGTGGGTGAAGGGTTCTCCACTGCAATTTCTTGTCAATAGCGGAAGCCAAAAGAACCTCATTTCAACAAAGGTCATGAAGTGGCTTGGCCTACTGATCACAACACACCTGCATCCTATACCATTGGGTGGCTTCACCAAGGAAGATATCTTCGCGCCTGCTAGCAGTGCCTCCTTCCATAAAACATCAAGCCATTCACGAATGAGGTATCGTGTGATGTTTCTCCTCTTGACGTGTCTGATGTATTATTAGGCCAACCATACTTGTGGAAGCGACATGATGTGTATGAGTCTAGGCCTCATTCTGTTATTATTAATTTGGGAAATAAGTTGTACAGGATACCAAAGGTAGTACCACCTTTCGCCATCTCTTTAAGTACTGCAAAGAAATGCAGTAAAATTATTTCCCAAACGACGAAATTTGTTTTCAATACGATTCACCCACAGGGAAAGAAGAAGATTGTGGCTGCTGTTGTAGCACAATATCTCTCAGCCAAACTCGAGAGATTTTCTTAGCAATTCAAGGTTGTTGACGAATTATTACTAGAAAATTAAGATGAACTGCAACATGTTCAATTTTTCAATCACAAGCTCAACATGTATTGCTAAATGTATCAACAGATTAAAAGGGGAAAAAGAGAAGTAGGACGTCTCTATAGTCTAGTTGAATGTGATACAATTGTTAGCTGACATAACACTTCTGCTATAAAGGCTTGTGGAGATGGTATTAACTCTTTACATTAAGAGTTTGGAAGATTCTTATGGCTTAAGATTTTTGATATAATAGCTCACATGGAAAGCTTAGGTTTTGAAAGAATCATATCATAAAACAATAACATTGCTAATAAGCAGCTATTTTAGACTAACTCCCTACTGTTGGATAAATTCAAAGAAAAACATTAGCTCCAGAAGCTACTACAGAAAGCGTTGAGATTGTGCCTATCCCTTTCATTTTAGATGCCTCTAGTCCTAATGATGCTAAATTAAAGTCCGACTATCGTCACCGTCTATTGGTTTTATGTTCTAAATAAGGTTTAATAGCAGAATCAAAGATTGGTAGAGCTAATTTGCTAAGGCTACTTATGCTATCTATTGCTGAAGATATGTTGGAAAAAACGTTTGAAAGAAAATTGCAAACATAAAAAATCTCATCCTTTTTACTGAAAAAGTGTAACCTTGTTCCTGCTCGGGCTACAAAATGGTGGTTTCATGCGCTCTTACAGGAGTATCTTACTCTTACTTTCCACACAGGCAACACAAATTCATTTGGAAAGAGTTGTCTTCTTTCAGTTCTTAGGTAGTTTACACGTATGAAGAGCAAGTGATATCGTTTGGCTTCATTGGATATCTTAATGTTGGGAAATCATCTGTAATCAATACTTTTGTGAACCAAAATGTGTGCAGAGTAGCACTTATGCCAGGATGCATCTGAACACGTTGGTGAAATTCTTTGTCGAGTGAAAAGGGATTATTTCAAAAGAACTTATGAATTGCAGGATTGAATGAATGGCAGTGACTTCATCTGTCAAATTGTGCAAGATACCAGGCAAGCGTTTGAAGGGCGAAAAATTACTTACACAAAAACGCAGACCCTCCCAGGTCATGATTTTTGTTTTCAAATTGTGGGAAAACGAAGGAAAATTTCAAAAAAACCGCGACATGGGTTTTTCGCAGAATATGCCCAATTGACTTCAGAAAGAAGAGATCGTGGATCCATAAAGAACAGATCCAGTGGAATACATAACTGCTCATCGACTTTAGCTTGGATTTCTCCTTGATCACTTTAAGGTTTGGTCAAACATTGCAAGAACAATTTGTAGAATCGTATGCTGAGATTTTATCCACTCAAAGATCATATTTACCAAGTTCTATTGGGTTCGTTTACTGATTGAACCAGAGTAGTATGATTCTGAAATATCGTAACTGAGCCTTTAATTTTTATATATATTTTTTGACTACGGATCAAGCAGAGTCTTCTGAATTTTGAAGTAGTCTCACAATTGCGTAGGGAAGCAAACACATATAACATCAAAGTTGAATCAATGACTTGGATCATCTGGCTTAGATCCAATGTTCTTGCGGCATCACAAACTAAGCGGAACTTATGAGAGATAGTGCCCCCGCAGAATGATTTATGTTTAAACCATTATTTACAAAATCTATGGTTATGATACATTACGGCATCACTTAGCCTTTTCTCAAGAAACCGCTATCAGTGCTTCTGTAGGCAGTTATTGGTTTTCAAAAACCATGGGTGATTTTGTCATTAATACATATGGGTGTAATGGTGGGACCCAAAATGTACCATTCATTCTTTTTACTTGCAATAGAGTAAGATCCTATTTTTGGTTTTATATTATATATTATATATATAATATTAAAACAAGAATTTTGTAAATTTAATTAATTCCAAAATTTCCAAGAATCAGTTTTAAAACTGATCATAGTAGTTAGGAAGTTACATTAGATGGCAGACATAAAAGCAGATGTAAGAAGAGGAGCAAGAGGTTCCGGTTTTTGGACCTCCAAACAATGATCTTTGTATTGAGATTTCAAGTGATTAATGAATGAAAAGCAAGCTTCTAGCATTCGTTGATATTGATGTGTCTTCTAGTTTACATAATGTATTTCCTGTCTTTGAATAAAATGAAGTATTGAAGCAGCAGGTCTCTTTTACATGTGTAAATAAGAGTTCAAACCCTTAATAGGCGCTCCTTCATTTTAACTGTTCCTTTCTTATAATTCTTCTAAAGTTTGAGATGATAGATTCTGTACAACAACATATCATTTTGGGCTTTTTCCTTTCATTCTTCTTCTGATCATTCCATTCTATATCAACAGATAATAGCATTGTGGGACATTTATAGCATTTTATTTTGAAGGTTTAATGATCAAAATCTGGAGGTGATTAAACATGGATCAATATTTCTGTGACATAATTATATGAATGTCTTAAGCACGGATTCCTTTTCATAGCCAAGGAATTGTTTCTTAAGGTACAACATTAATTGGCGCCGTTGCCGGGGATTGAAGAAGCGAAGTTCATTTCCCTGGGTTTTCTTTCTATTTCCTCTGGTTGTTCAACGAGGAGGAAGTACTTGGCTGTGTTTACTTTTTACAGAATTCTCATTTTCAAAAAGCCAAACGCGAGGTCAAATACCTTGCAGTAGAAGGTTTCATAATCCCTTATTCTTGATGGTGAACGAGATTCAAATTTGAAGTTTGGTTGTTTATTATTCACCTGGCGACTCCATTGATGAAGGTTTCATTAGATGAAGAATTTTTCTAGCAAGAAGATGAGAAAGTATCATGGAAAAAACATGTATCAGAATTTCCGTTTTTTAAAGGAGGTTCTATTTTTTACTGTCAGTTTAGTGGTCTATTTTCCCTTTTATATTAAAAGGATTGTTTCCTGCTTTATTTTCTCAGAAGATTATAAGGCCCAAAATGTAAATTCATTATTGGAAAAAGATGATTTTTCTTTTTCTTGTATTATAGATCTTGACACAAGTGTATCTCCTAAATATGAAAGGAGGGATGATTGTTGTATTACAATCCCGAAAGATAATCAGTCACAGTCTGGGCATAAAGGTGATGATTCATCATCTTTGGATGATAATATTTTGCCTCACAAGAAATTGACTGTTTTTCAGTTCAAAAACAAAGAAATCTTTAAACCCCTGAAGCTGCCCGCCATTCTCCATCAATATCCTTCAAAAGGATTCAAGTCCTTGCCAAGTTTCTCCGAGAAGGAGAAGGACATTTAAGCTAAACTACATATCTTGGAATTTGAGTACTTTTTGGACAAATTTCAAATTATTCATGAAGACGTAGCTTTAAGGATGTTTTGTCATTCTTTAAAGTAGGATGCTCAGCAATGGTTCCAGTGTTTGGAAGCAAGTTCAATTAATTCCTTGCAAAATCTTCAAGATATATTTCTTACATATTGGGGCGAGAATAAGTCATATGAAAAGCACCTCTTGGAATTATATTCTATCTGGAGGCAAAGAAATGAATCAATTTCTGAGTTTAATAGAAGGTTTCAAAAAATTTATTTTAGCATGCCAAAAGAAATTCGACCTCCAGAAGCAGCAACTATGGTTTACTATTTGAAGGCTCTTTCTATTGTCTTGGCTTTTTATCTCAAGGAGAGAAAGCCTCGTACTCTGACGCTGATGTTTCTTTATGCACAAGAAATCGAAGATAATGTGTGGGCTTATAGAAATTTTTCCTGTGATGTAGAAAGAACAAGTTTTGTTGAAGACAAGAGGGCTTGTGAAGAAAACATTGGAATTTATTTACAAGAGAATGTAAATTCAGAGGTGAATAAAGATTTCCAAAAAGCGTCAAAAGGTTCCTGTATTGTTGAAAGACAAAAATCTAATGATTCTGAAGATTCTAGTCAAAAATTCGTTGCAACAACTGAACAACACTATGAAAGAATGGAAGATCATTGCAATAATTTTGTGAGTAGCAAGGAAAATAGTGCAGTTTCTCAAACATGTTTGCAAGAGGAGGAAAATTTTCGTCAAGAATTGATGTTATATGAAGAACATCAGCATTATGGAGAGCAAACCTTGGATTTTTATTTTCAGCCTAAATGCCTGCCTACATAAAATGGCAGTCAAGTTCCTCACACACAATTTCTAATTGAAAAATCAAACAATGAAAGAAGCTGCCATGTTCAAAGAAGTCTACATCAGCAAAATGTTCAAGAAAAGAAGATAGCCAAAGTTTTGTCTCATGATTTCTATGATCTAGTTGCTGAATATATGACAAATTTCTTTGGTCAGCAATAAGCTTTTATGCAAGGGTATGTACAAAATTTTGTATATGAAATTTTTTCATGGTAAATTCCTCTTTTGATTTTTAAATTTCAGCAGTATGAAGGTATTAAATCTAACAAGCAGATGTTGGATTGGTTCCATTGGAAGATTGACTTCACTTGATTAAGTTCAACCATGCATATATATATAGGAGTTGTACATAAATAAGCTCAGTAGTTGAGCATTCCTAGTTGTAGTATTTCTAGTTTACTATTTTCAATTCAAGAATAAAGATCTTAAAAGAAAGAGGTTTTTAGAGAAGTATGAAATTTTCAGATATTTTGGAGTAGGAGAAAATTCGGTTTGACTTGACTCCATGCCCAATAAAGGCTACTGATCTACAAGTTCTCAGCACTTCGCTATCAAAGTGTTGTCCCCAATTGGAGCCAGATTTTGTAGCACAATATCTCTCAGCCAAACTCGAGATATTTTCTTAGCAATTCAAGGTTGTTGACGAATTATTACTAGAAAATTAAGATGAACTGCAAAATGTTCAAGTTGTCAATCACAAGCTCAACATGTATTGCTAAATGTATCAGCAGATTAAAAGGGGAAAAAGAGAAGTAGGATGTCTCTATAGTCCAGTTGAATGTGATACAATTGTTAGCTGACATAACACTTCTGCTATAAAGGCTTGTGGAGATGGTATTACCTGTTTACATTAAGAGTTTGGAAGAGTCTTATGGCTTAATATTTTTGATTTATAGCTCACATGGAAAGCTTAGGTTTTGAAAGAATCATATCATAAAACAGTAAAGTTGCTAATAAGCAGCTATTTTAGATTAACTCCCTACTATTGGATCAATTCAAAGCAAAACATTAGCTCCAGAAGCTACTACAGAAAGCGTTAAGATTGTGCCTGTCCCTTTCATTTTAGATGCCTCCTAATGATGCTAAATTAAAGTCCGACTATCGTCACCGTCTATTGGTTTTATGTTCTAAATAAGGTTTAATAGCAGAATCAAAGATTGGTAGAGCTGATTTGCTAAGGCTACTTATGCTATCTGTTGCTGAAGATATGTTGGAAAAAACGTTTGAAAGAAATTGCAAACATAAAAAATCTCATCCTTTTTACTGAACAAGTGTAACCTTGTTCCTGCTCGGGCTACAAAATGGTGGTTTCATGCGCTCTTACGAGAGTATCTTACTCTTGCTTTCCACGCAGGCATCACAAATTCATTTGGCAAGAGTTATCTTCTTTTAGTTCTTAGGTAGTTTGCACGTATGAAGAGCAAGTGATATCAGTTGGCTTCATTGGATATCTTAATGTTGGGAAATCATCCGTAATCAATACTTTGTGAACCAAAATGTGTGCAGAGTAGCACTTATGCCAGGATGCATCTAAACACGTTGGTGAAATTCTTTGTCGAGTGAAAAGGGATTATTTCAAAAGAGCTTATGAATTGCAGGATTGAATGAATGGCAGTGACTTCATCTATCAAATTGTGCAAGATACCAGACAAGCGTTTGAAGGGCGAAAAATTACTTACACAAAAACGCAGACCCTCCTAGGTCATGATTTTCATTTTCAAATTGCGGGCAAATGGAGGAAAATTTAAAAAAAAACCATGACATGGGTTTTTCGCAGAATATGCCCAATTGACTTCAGAAAGAAGAGATCGTGGATCCATAAAGAATAGATCTAGTGGAATACATAACTGCTCATCGACTTTAGCTTGGCTTTCTCCTTGATCGCTTTAAGGTTTGGTCAAACATTGCAAGAACAATTTGTAGAATCGTATGCTGAGATTTTATCCGCTCAAAGATCGTATTTACCAAGTTCTATTGGGTTCGTTTACTGATTGAACCAGAGTAGTATGATTCTGAAATATCGTAATTGAGCCTTTACTTTTTATATATATATTTTTGACTGCATATCAAGCAGAGTCTTCTCAATTTTGAAGCAGTCTCACAATTGCGTAGGGAAGCAAACACATATAACATCGAAGTTGAATCAACGACTTGGATCATCCGGCTCAGATCCAATGTTCTTGCGGCATCACAAACTAAGCGGAACTTATGAGAGATAGTGCCCCCGCAGAATGGTTTATGTTTAAATCATTATTTACAAAATCTATGGTTATGATACATTACGGCATCACTTAGCCTTTTCTCAAGAAACTGCTATCAGTGCTTCTGTAGGCAGTTATTTGTTTTCAAAAACCATGGGTGATTTTGTCGTTAATACATATGGGTGTAATGGTGGGACCCAAAATGTACCATTCGTTCTTTTTACTTGCAATAGAGTAAGATCCTATTTTTGGTTTTATATTATATATTATATATATAATATTAAAATAGGCATTTTGTAAATTTAATTAATTCCAAAATTTCCAAGAATTAGTTTTAAAACTGATCATAGTAGTTAGGAAGTTACATTAGATGGCAAACATAAAAGTAGAGGTAAGAAGAGGAGCAAGAGGTTCCGGTTTTTGGACCTCCAGATAGTGATCTTTGTATTGAGATTTCAAGTGATTAATGAATGAAAAGCAAGCTTCTAGCATTCGTTGATATTGATGTGTCTTCTAGTTTACATAATGTATTTCCTGTCTTTGAATAAAATGAAGTATTGAAGCAGTAGGTCTCTTTTTACGTGTGTAAATAAGAGTTAAAACCCTTAATAGGCGCTCCTTCATTTTAACTGTTCCTTTCTTATAATTCTTCTAAAGTTTGAGATGATAGATTATGTACAACAACATATCATTTTGGGCCTTTTCCTTTCATTCTTCTTCTGATCATTTCATTCTATATCAGCAGATAATAACATTGTGGGACATTTATAGCATTTGATTTTGAAGGTTTAATGATTAAAATCTGGAGGTGATTAAACATGGATCAATATTTCTGTGACATAATTATATGAATGTCTTAAGCACGGATTCCTTTTCACAGCCAAGGAATTGTTTCTTAAGGTACAACAGCTACAACCTCCAAAAAGGGCTCCCCTGTGCGGCATCAAATGGGCAAAGACATGGAGGAATACAAGGATATTTGTTTCTCACCCACGAAGGTTCCTCTACATTATCAGGTCAAGCGCTCCATTGTTCTGACCCCAGGCACGTGACTGCCTCATGTTGCCATACCTCATGCGACCACACTAAAAAAATCCACACAAGTACTCTCTAAGGCTGATAAAGCAACCAGATTTATTGAACGCATCAAACACGTCCACCAACATGTCCATGAGATCTTGGATAAATCCAATGCCATGTACAAGCAGCGACATGATCAAGATCGAGTGTGTAATATTCCCAATTAGCCCAAGCTAATGGGAATATAAAATTTTGTTTCATTTTCCTATTGCATGAATAAATGTGTAAAGGAGGACAATAAAAACTCCTAAAAACAGTGAATAAATCAATGCCACATGTGAACAAAGATAAATCTGGGCTATCTTAATAAAACACCCTTATGTGTGAAAGGGATTGAACCATTTGACTGGGTCAACCATGACCAAATCAACAACGCTGTTTAGAAGAAGTGATCCTCATTGATGCACAACACAGTCTTAGTTGGAGGTGGCACATGTGAAAGAAGTTAAACCATTGAGATGGTTTAGGGTTTTGCAAGATCTCACTCTTATAAAAGGAAGAGGAGGACAACAAGAGAGGGTTGTTGAAGACCGTGTTATTTTCTTAGATTTTGTCTGTTTAGACATTTCTCATTCTCTTGGCTATTTTGCAGAGAATAGTGTTGTTTAGCACTGGATGTTCCTGATCGGGAATCCCACCTCTTTCCTTGAGTAGCTCTTGGAGGAGTCTTGCATTTCTTGTCCACTATCAGGCATTTGGCCAAGCTCTTCTTCCAACTACAACGCAGATCCTGTTCAGGGTTTGGTTGTCTTTGTAAGCTGCAGCAAGTGGAGACTAGATCTACACAGATCTAGGCCATTCTAGTGCCTCTTTTCAGTGGGAAAGTCTTCTATCCCCTTGGAAAGAGAGTATTGGATGATTGGAGCACATTTTTAGATCTTGGCTTGAGGCCAAACCATGTTCTAGAGCCTATAGCATGGTCTATCTTCCAGTACTAGATTATTTGCAAGTGTAAAGTTGCAGGGTGTTTTGGCAGACTTTTGGAGGAGAGATCTCTGGTGTTGGGAATCTGTCCTTCACTGTGGTGATCCATGGATTTCAAATCTAATCCATGTCATATTCAGATATGATTTGAATAATCTTGTATTTGCTTCAGAATTTCTGAATTATTCTGCAGATCTGCTGCATAAGATCTCAGATCTACCCATGTACTTCACTTTTTGCTGAAAACCCCAAGGGGCATTTGTAGAGGAGCCTTTCTAGTGCATAGATCTGATATAGATCTAACTTTTTGTACACAGATCTGCTCTAGATCTGAAGTGTAATCTATTGCTATTTCAACCAATAAAAATAACGCTGTCAAGCTTGTTCAATCATATTCTATGGTTGCAACACCTCATTTTGAGGGATTTCTTCATGTAAAGTCTTCTATTTTCTGTTCTATAACTCATGGGATTCAATATAACTCTTATTTGCTGTTGTAAATGTAAATATTGAGCCTCCATATTTGCCTCCTACTTTAATTTTCTGAACTGTGTTATTTCTGTGCAATATTGTTTAGTATTGTTGCTTGTTCCCATTTGGGGATATTGCAGTGGTATCAGAGAAATCATCTTGGCACATCCTGTGCTTTCTTGAAGATCCAATATGTCTTCAGAAGAAGAGGTGCCTCTTACTGACAGAGAGAAGAGGTATCTAAGAAGAAGACAAAATAAATTTGATTACAAAAATAATGATAAAGACAAGGGTAAAGCCCCTAAATCTGGAAGTGATGATGAAGGAAAGGACTTTGCAAAGATCCTTTTGAAAATCTTGGAGAAAGCTTTGGCATATATCACCACTATAATGATCAACCAGTGCACTAGCCACAAGTCCATGCTTACCTTTTTGGCTGTGGGAAATGAAGGGTTACAAGAGCAAGCATCCCTTGAAGACTACTTTGAAGAATATGAGTCTCAGAATTAGAGATTCAAAGATCAGCTGAGTTTTCAAGAGTTTTGTCACCTAAAGGAAAAAATAAGACCAAGGAATCACCATAGAGATGGTGGATTCACTCAGAATCATGATCGACATCACTCTATGGGTAGATTATTTCTACCCAATTTTGATGGGTTAGCCAGGAGTTCTGCCAAAGCATGGGTAGAAAAAATTGACATCTACTTTCAGTTGAACAAAGTCCCAGAGATGGAAGCTATCAAGATTGCAGTGCTACACTTGGAAGGTGAAGCACATGATTGGTGGTTCTATGGCTTGTCTACATTGGGTCATGCCAATGTGACTGCTTATTCAGAGTTCACTAGAAGGGTGGTGGAGAAATTTGACAGAAGAGATCTAGAGGCACCTTTCATGAGCCTTGCAAAGTTGAAGCAATCAGGTAATACAGAGTCTTACATTTCTAAATTCTTGAGATTATCTGTTATGGTTCTTGATTTGTCTAATGCAAGAAGGGTGTACATGTTCATTGATGGTCTAGATGAACCTATTCATGGGTTGGTAAAATCTACCAAGCCCACTACCTTGCATGATGCTATTGAGAGGGCTAGAGATCTTCAAGATGCCTTGCCAAAAGCAAAGGAAAACTTTCAGCACAAGCCCACTTTTCATTCTAAGGGAAAGGAAGAGAAAGCTTCTCCTTTGAAGGAGAGCTCATTCAAGAAGCCTCTTGATATTGAGATCTAGAGAGAACTAAGGAAGAAGAAGCTATGCTTCACTTGCCAAGAATCATGGGCACCTAGACATAGATGTGCTGCTAGAAAAGCACATTACATATAGGTCTTCTCAGATTTTGAGGAGGAAGAAGAAGATGATGAACCAAGAAGGGGTCACAGCGCTGACACTATTGAGGGAGGTCCATCACCATTAGGAGATGGGAATGGAGAATTTGCTCCTATTGGAGGAACTCTTGCATCTTTGAGAGGAGTACCTAAGTACTTGACCTTAAGAGTTCAAGGTTCAATCGTGAATTAGAGGGTTTCTGTATTGATTTACAGTGGGGCTACCCACAACTTCATTGATGCCCATCTTGTGCAAAGGAGGACAATACCCACTGATACTTTTGAGGGATTCTCTATTTTGGTCCCAGGAGATAGAACAATGAAATGCATGCATTATGTCCCATCACTTTCAGTCACCATGGGATCTTACACTTTGGTGGATCACTTCTTTGTGGTTGACATACCAGACACCAATGTGATTTTGGGTGTTCACTGGTTGATTACATTGGGGAAATTTGTTGGGTGTGGAGCCTGATTATCTTGTTTAATTTGTATCACAGCATTGGACCCCTGTACCTTAAATTGGGCGGCAACACCACTCGTAAATTAATCGCTGCCGTGGGGGGTCCAGGAGGGGGCGGCAGCGACTTTATGGAGCCCCCCCCTGGCGGTGGGTTTCGTGGGCAGAACCCCTGAAGCTAAAAACAGATGTAAAATTGCCTTGTAAAAGTATAGTAATTTCTAGTCAATCTAGGCCTCTCATTAGGCAAATGATCTGACAGTAGAAGTTATGTTTAGTTTAGGGTTTTTTGCCCTAGAAGGCAACCCCTCGCTTTTATGAGGGTATTTTATTGCGGCTGTGTATTGTATGTTTATTCTCAGAGCGAGAAACAGAGAGGGAGACTGTGAGAGAGAACAAAGGATATTACAGCGGATTTGCTGTAGGTTTTGTCTCTTCATTTTGCTGGATAATAGAAAGGAAGGACTATATGTTTGGGGTGGACGTAGCCCAAACTGATTTTGCTGGATAATAGAAAGGAAGGACTGGATGTTCGGGGTGGACGTAGCGCAAACTGGTTGAACCATGTATATCTGTGTCTCTCTGGTTTTATATGTTTTGTGTGCTTGTATTTTCCGCATATTATATGTGTTGCATTGCTCTATAATATATAATTTTCTAACAGCTGGTATCAGAGCCGAAGGTATATTTGGCTAATAAACTCGCAGGAAAGAAGGGTTCCTAGTTCGAATGGGAGTAATGGCGGAAGATGCTAAGTTTAGGGTCGAGAAATTTAACGGCCAAAACTTCCCGCTGTGGAAGATGCAGATGGAAGATTATCTGTATCAGAAAGATCTGTACCTACCATTGAGCGGAAAAACAAAGAAGTCGGCAGCCATGTCAAACGCGGAATGGAACATTATCGATAGAAAGGCACTCAGAACAGTACGGTTGTGCCTTGCGGTGTCAGTCGCCTTCAATATTTCAAAGGAAACAACAACAGAGGGTTTGATGTAGACGTTGGCGAAACTATATGAAAAACCTTCGACCTCAAACAAGGTATTTCTTATGAAACGACTATTTAATATGAAGATGTTGGAAGGTGGATCTGTTGCAGACCATTTAAATGATTTTAATACAGTTACCAGTCAGTTAAGTTCTGTAGGGGTAAAATTTGATGATGAAGTTAGAGCTATGTTATTCTTGTGCTCATTGCCAGAGAGTTGGAATGGTTTAGTAATGGCCATTAGTAACTCTGTCTCTGGATCTAGTACTTTAAAGTTTGATGATGTTGTTGGTGCTATCCTTAGCGAGGAAATGCGACGGAAAAGCTCCGGCGAGACATCGGGTAATGCTTTGAGTGCAGAGTCTAGGGGAAGGAGAATGGAAAGAGGAAAGAGCTTGGGATATCACAATAAATCAAGGAAAGGCAGATCCAAGTCCAGATCGGGGATAGTGTGCTGGAAATGCGGAAATAAAGGACACCTAAAGAAAGACTGTAGATCTCGGAAGGGAAAAGAAGGAGACACATAGCAAGAAAACAATCATGAAGAAAATGTGACAGGTGATGTGTTACAAGATGCTTTGATTCTTTCTTTCGAAAATGTTACTGATTCTTGGGTTGTAGATTTAGGGGCTTCATTCCATGCCACACCTGATAAGAAATATTTTCATGACTATGTTCAAGGAGAATTTGGACAAGTTCGTTTGGGTGATGATAAACCCTGTAAAATTGTTGGAATGGGTAAGGTTCTTGTAAAACAACAGAATGGAAACCAATGGCTACTAAAGGAGGTAAGGCATGTTCCAGATCTAAAGAAAAATCTGATTTCAATAGGGTAGTTAGGCGGTGAAGGTTGTGTGACAACTTTCACAGATAAAGCTTGGAAGGTCACCAAAGGAGCCCTGGTAATAGCAAAAGGCAAAAAGGTTGGTACATTGTATTTATGCAATGGTATTTCTAACTCTGTTAATGCTTTAACTTCCAAAGGAGCAGATGCAGCATTATGGCATCATAGGCTCAGACACATGAGTGAGAAGGGGATGAATATTCTTCACTCAAGAAATTTGTTGCAAGGTTTGAAGAATGTTGATTTGGATTTCTGTGAAAATTGCATTTATGGAAAACAAAAGAGAGTCAGATTTCTCAGAGTTGGGAAAGAAAAGAAGAGAGAAAAATTGGAGCTTGTGCATACAGATGTATGGGGACCTACTCAGGTATCATCTCTAAGTGGCTCTCGCTATTATGTTACGTTTATTGATGATGCAACTAGAAAAACTTGAATTTATTGTATTCAAAATAAATCTGATGTATTTGATACTTTCAAGAAATGAAAGCTTTGGTTGAGATTGAGACAAGAAAGAAGTTGAAGTGTCTCAGATTAGACAATGGAGGTGAATATTGGAGCAAAGAGTTTGATAGGTATTGTTCAGAGCATGGAATTCGTAGAGAGAAGACAGTTCCAAGAACACCACAAGAAAACGGTGTGTCAGAAAGGATGAACAGAACAATCATGGAGCGTGCAAGGTGCATGAGATTGCATGCAGGATTGCCCTTACAATTTTGGGCAGATGCTGTAGATACTGCTGTTTATCTAATAAACAGAGGGCCTTCAAGTTCCTTGGATGGTGGTATTCCAGAGGAAGCATGGACAGGTAAAAAGGTAAATTACTCTTTTTTAAAGCCTTTTGGTTGTGAGGCCTTTGTCCATATTAATAAAGAAAACAGAACAAAGCTTGAGGCAAAATTAAAGAAATGTACCTTTATTGGATATGGTGTTAATGTTTTTGGTTATCACTTATATGATTATGAAAATCACAAAATCATTAGGAGCAGAGATGTAATATTCAATGAAAAGGTCTTGTATAAGAATCAGTTGCAGGAAAAGAAACAAGAAAAAGAAAGCAAGGAATACGTGGTTCTTGATGAGATATCTGAAAAATTAAAGGTGCCTGAAAATAATAATAATCAACAACCATAGTAGCAGCAACCACCACAACAGCAACAGGCACCTCAAACACCTGAAAGTGGTGTTAGAAGATCTACCAGGATAAGTAGACCCCCTGAACAATACTCTCCTTCATTATATTATTTATTGCTGACTGATTCTGGTGAACCCGAATGTTATGAAGAAGCAATGCAGGTTGAAAGCAGGAAGAAGTGGGAGCTAGCCATGGATGAAGAGATGGAATCCTTAATGCATAACCAGACTTGGGACTTAGTTAGGTTGCCTGCAGGTAAAAATACATTGCAGAATAAATGGGTTTACAGGCTGAAGGAAGAAGATGGAGGAAAACATAGGTACAAAGCTAGACTTGTGGTGAAGGGGTTTGCACAGAAGAAAGGTATTGATTTTGATGAAATATTTTCTCCTGTTGTTAAAATGAATTCAATCAGAACTATTTTAAGTTTTGTAGCAATGGAAGACTTACATCTTGAACAGTTAGATGCAAAGACAACATTTCTCCATGGAGATTTGGAGGAAGAGATATACATGCAGCAACCAGAAGGATATGAGGTAAAAGGGAAAGAAAAATTGGTGTGCAGGTTAAAGAAGAGCTTGTATGGCTTAAAACAGGCCCCAAGGCAGTGGTATCTAAAATTTGACAGGTTTATGTCCGAACAAGGTTATACTAGATGTCACTCTGATCATTGTGTTTATCTGAAAAGGCAAAATGATGGCAGCTATATTATACTGTTATTGTATGTAGATGACATGCTTGTTGCAGGGTCTAACATGCAGGAAATAAATGTGCTAAAAAAAAAATTGGCAAATTCATTTGCAATGAAGGATTTGGGAGCTGCAAAACAGATCCTTGGTATGAGAATAACCAGAGATAGGAAAAATCGAAAATTAACACTATCTCAAAATGAGTACATACAAAAGGTGTTGAAAAGATTTAATATGCACAATGCAAAACTAGTTAGTACACCTTTTGCTAGCCATTTCAAACTTAGTAAGGAGATGTGCCCAAAGACCCAAGAAGACATGGATTATATGTCTAAAGCTCCATATGCATCAGCAGTTGGAAGCTTAATGTATGCAATGGTCTGCACAAGGCCTGATATTGCACATGCAGTGGGAGTTGTAAGCAGGTACATGAATAATCCAAGAAAAGAACATTGGATGGCAATAAAATGGATTCTCAGATATTTGAGAGGTACCACAAATCAAGCATTATGCTTTGGTGGTTCAAACATTGCTCTACAGGGATATGTTGATGCAGATATGGCAGGTGACAGAGATAACAGGAGGAGCACTATAGGATATGTATTTACTGTAGGTGGAACAACTGCTAGTTGGGTTTCAAAAATCCAAAGTGTTGTTGCACTTTCAACAACAGAAGCAGAGTATGTTGCTGCTACAGAGGCTAGTAAAGAAATGATTTGGTTACAAAGGTTTATGGATGAATTGGGTAAGAATCATGATATGGGCACGTTATACAGTGATAGCCAAAGTGCCATTCATCTTGCAAAGAACTCAACATTTCATTCCAGGACTAAACACATACATCTCAAGTACCATTTCATACAGTCAGTATTGGAAGATGGAGAGTTGAAGCCGGAAAAGATACACACTAGCCAAAATCCTGCAGATATGCTAACAAAAGTTGTAACCAGGGAGAAACTGAGAATGTGCTCAGTTTCAATTGGTCTTCAAGGATGACGATGAAGATGAGGAACAACCAAGTCCAAAGAGGAGTCATTTTCCAGCAAATGAAGCAGCGATGGAGTTGCTACAATCAGTCTCCAAGTGGGAGATTGTTGGGTGTGGAGCCTGATTATCTTGTTTAATTTGTATCACAGCATTGGACCCCTGTACCTTAAATGGGGCGGCAATGTCGCCCGTAAATTAATCGCTGCCGTAGGGGGTCCAGGGGGGGCGGCAGCGACTTTATGGAGCCCCCCCTGGCGGGGGGTTTTGGGGGCAGCGCCCCAAAGCTAAAAACAAATGTAAAATTGCCTGGTAAAAGTACAGTAATTTAGTTAATTCTGGGCCGTTCATTAGGCAAATGATCTGATGGTAGAAGTTATGTTTAGTTTAGGGTTTTTTTCCCTATAAGGAAACCCCTCACTTTTATGAGGGTATGGTATTGCGGCTGTGTATCGTATGTGTATTCTCGGAGAAAGAAACAGAGAGGGAGACTGTGAGAGAGAATAGAGGATATTATAGCGGATCTGCTGTATGTTTTGTCTCTTCATTTTTGTTGGATAATAAAAAGGAAGGACTGGCTGTTCGAGGTGGACGTAGCCCAAACTGGGTGAGCCATGTATATCTGTGTCTCTCTATTTTTATGTGTTTTTTGTGCTTGTATTTTCCGCATATTATATGTGTTGCATTGCTCCATAATATATAATTTTCTAACAAAATTCACCACTGATTGGGAGGCTTTGCAAATGGAATGGGTGGACAAGAAGAGTGGTGAATCTCAAATGATCTAAGGCATGCATACTTACCCCTCACATACCACTTTGGCTACTGCAACTGAAATAGAATTGCACCGTGGAAGCCAAGACCAGCCCTCTATTATGTCTGCTATCTACATGGGACACTATTATCTAGTGGAAAACCACTTGGGAGGCCACCTAATTCAGATTTTGTGGGGAAGACCTCACAACTTGCTGCTCCAAACTTAGATCCAGGAGGGATTGGAGAACTTGAAGACAAAGCTACAGCACTGGGAGACTTGGGTAAGCTCAAGAAGGAGGGAAATCTTCTTCCCTTATCATCATCAACCACTCTCATTTCTGGATCTACGATGTGGGAGGAGAAGAATGGAAGGAATGGCCTTCCAACACACATCTTTGGCATGGGAGATGTCAAGGAGGATAGCAACAACATGGCATATATTCCTGTTGATGCATCATCAGCGTTGTCATTGTTGAGCAGTTTAGATCTGTATTGGAAATCCCAATTGTTAGTGGACTATTCCAAAGATCTTCACACTTGTATGATACTTGATGACCAGTTGCGTGAAGAGGGCTACTTGGTCCAAGGAGGGGTCATCTATCATCATGGTAGGATCTTCTTGTCTAGAGCTTCTAAGCTAAAGTAGAAGTTACTACAAGGAGCATACAAAGAGTTTTGTTTCAGCCATATGTATTCCATGAGTATCTACAACATCATCATGAGGAGCTTTGATTGGGAAGGCTTGAAAGAAGAACTGCATCAGAATTTTCAAAAATGCCTGAAATATGTGGAGTTGGGGTAGCCATATGAATATATGCAAGATTTATTCCAGCCATCTCTTCCTTCTTTTGAAAGAGGAGAAAGATCCATGCACAACTCCATTTGTATGAGGGACATTGTTGGTGAAGAATCTGATCATGTAAAGCATGTTTTATTTTCTGATTGTACATATTCTTTCACCATGTTTATGAAGGCCATGACTCCAAGGAGGAGTAATGTATCATGTAAATCTCATGGCAAACATTGGGCCACTAAAATTTCTAAACTTGGCCACTCCCTTGATGTGCAAAGGGAGATTTTCTTTCATGATGGATGCTTTCCTAAAGCACCAAACATATCTCACACTTTCAACCATAGTGAGATAACATGGGCAACAAGTAAGTGGTGGGGAAACCACTTACCACACCTTGATCTGATGTAGGCAGGAGATGCACTATGTTGGTATCATATGTGGGATTATTACCCACCTCCTCGTGCTCAAATTTATGTTTGTGTATATGTAGTTTTGCTTCCATACATTGATGACATACTTGTACTTTTTATGGGATTGTATGGAGGGAGGATGGGAGGCATGTATGTACCACATGGGATGGAGACTCTCAATGTGTCATATGCTACATGTTTCAGGGAGAGTATTAGTTTAGCCATGTTTGTTTCATTTGAGTTCTTGACTCCTTGTGGGATGGAATTTGTACATCTCATGATGACTTTGGAGGAACAATTCATGGAGGGTTGGATTGGTGAACACTTAGCTTATGAAAGAAGCTTAATTCATGATGGTGTCACCAATGGAGGAGGAGATATGTTGCAGCACTCACCTTATCAGTTGCTTGAGGACAAGCAACATTTTGGAGGGGAGGACTGTAATATTCCCAATTAGCCCAAGCTAATGGGAATATAAAATTTTGTTTCATTTTCCTATTGCATGAATAAATGTGTAAAGGAGTACAATAAAAACTCCTAAAACAATGAATAAATCAATGCCACATGTGAACAAAGCTAAATCTGGGCTATGTAAATAAAACACCCTTATGTGTGAAAGGGATTGAACCATTTGACTGGGTCAACCATGACTAAATCAACAACGCTGTCTAGAAGAAGTGATCCTCATTGATGCACAACACAGTCTTAGTTGGAGGTGGCACATGTGAAAGAAGTTAAATCATTGAGATGGTTTAGGGTTTTACAAGATCTCAATATTATAAAAGCAAGAGGAGGACAACAAGAGAGGGTTGTTGAAGACCATATTATTTTCTGAATATTTTGTCTGTTTAGAAATTTCTCATTCTCTTGGCTATTTAGCAGAGAATAGTGTTGTTTAGCACTGGGTGTTCCTAATCGGGAATCCCACCTCTTTCCTTGAGTAGCTCTTGGAGGAGTCTTGCATTTATTGTCTACTATTAGGCATTTGGCCAAGCTCTTCTTCCAACTACAACATAGATCATGTTGAGGGTTTGATTGTCTTTGTAAGCTGTAGCAAGTGGAGGCTAGATCTACTCAGATCTAGGCCAATCTAGTGCCTCTTTTCAGTGGGAAAGTCTTCTATCCCCTTGGCAAGAGAGTATTGGATGATTGGAGCACATTTTCAGATCTTGGCTTGAGGCCAAACCATGTTCTAAAGCCTACAACCCAGTCTATCTTCCAGTACTGCGTTATTTTCAAGTGTAAAGTTGCAGGGTGTTTTGGCAAACTTTTGGAGGAGAGATATCTGGTGTTGGGTATCTGCCCTTCACTGTGGTGATCCATGGATTTTAGATCTAATCCATGTCATATTCAGATCTGATCTGAATACTCTTGTATTTTCTTTAAAATTTTTGAATTATTCTGCAGATCTACTACATAAGATCTCATATCTACTCCATGTACTTCACTTTTTGCTGAAAACCCCAAGGGGCATTTGTAGAGGATCCTTTCTAGTGTATAGATCTGATATAGATATAAATTTTTGTACACAGATTTGCTCTAGATTTTAAGTGTAATCTACTGCTATTTCAGCCAATAAAAATAACGCTGTCAAGCTTGTTCAGTCATATTCTATGGATGCAACACCTCATTTTAAGGGATTTATTCATCTAAAGTCTTCTATTTTCTGTTCTATAACTCATGGGCTTCAATATAACTTCGATTTTCTGTTGTAAATGTAAATATTGAGCCTCCATATTTGCCTCCTGCTTTACTTTGCTGAACCGTGTTATTTTTGTGCAATATTGTTTAGTATTGCTGCTTGTTCCCATTTGGGGATATTACAGTGGTATTAGAGCAATCATCTTGGCACAACCTGTGCTTTATTTAAGAGCCAATATGTCTTCAGAAGAAGAGGTGCCTCTTACTGACAGAGAGAAGAGGTATCTAAGAAGAAGACGGAAGAAATTTGATTACACAAACGATGATAAAGACAAGGGTAAAGCCCCTGAATCTGGAAGTGATGATGAAGGAAAGGAATTTGCAAAGATCCTTTTGAAAGCCATGTAAGATCTTTCTAGAGAGATCAAAGAGATGAGGATGGACAGAATCAAAGAATCTCCTAAGTGACTTCATCTTGGAGAAAGCTCTGGCACATATCACCACTGGAATGATCAACCAATGCACCAGCCACAAGTTTCCCAACGCTCTACCATTCCTACCTTTTTGGATATGGGAAATGAAGGGTTACAAGAGAAATCATCCCTTGAAGACTAATTTGAAGAATATGAGTCTTTGAATCATATATTCAAATATCAGCTGATTTTTCAAGAGTTTTTTCACCTAAAGAACAAAATAAGACCAAGGCATCATCATAGAGATGGTGGATTCACTCAGAATCATGATCGACAACACTCTAAGGGCAGATTATTTCTACCCAATTTTGATGGGTCAGCCAAGAGTTCTGCCAAAGCATGGGTAGAAAAAATTGACATCTACTTTCATTTGAACAAAGTCCCAGAGATGGAAGCTATCAAGATTGCAGCACAACACTTTGAAGGTGAAGCACATGATTGGTGGTTCCATGGCTTGTCTACATTGGGTCATGCCAATGTGACTGCTTATTCAGAGTTCACTAGAAGGCTGGTGGAGAGATTTGATAGAAGAGATCCAGAGGCACCTTTCACGAGCCTTGCAATGTTGAAGCAATTAGGTAATACAGAGTCTTACATTTCTGAATTTTTGAGATTATCTGTTATGGTTCCTGATTTGTCTACTGCAAGAAGGGTGTACATGTTCATCGATGGTCTAGATGAACCTCTTCATGGGTTGGTAAAATCTACCAAGCCCACTACCTTGCATGATGCTATTGAGAAGGATAGATACCTTCAAAATTCCTTGCCAAAAGCAAAGGCAAACTTTCAGCACAAGCCCACTTTTCATTCTAAGGGAAAGGAAGAGAAAGTCGCTCCTTTGAAGGAGAGCTCATTCAAGAAGCCTCTTGATATTGAGATCCAAGAGAGAACTAAGGAAGAAGAAGCTATGCTTTACTTGCCAAGAATCATGGGCACCTGGACATAGATGTGCTGCTGGAAAAGCACATTACATAGAGGTCTTCTCAGATTTTGAGGAGGAAGAAGAAGATGATGAACCAAGAAGGGGTCACAGCGCTGACACTATTGAGGGAGGTCCATCACCATCAGGAGATGGGAATGGAGCATTTGCTCCTATTGGAGGAACTCTTGCATCTTTGAGAGGAGTACCTAAGTACTTAACCTTAATATTTCAAGGTTCAATCATGAATTAGAGGGTTTCTGTATTGATTGACAATGGGGCTACCCACAACTTCATTGATGCCCATCTTGTGCAAAGGAGGGAAATACCCACTTATACTTTTGAGGGATTCTCTGTTTTGGTCCCAGGAGATAGAACAATGCAATGCATGCATTATGTCCCATCACTTTCAATCACCATGGGATCCTACACTTTGGTGGATCACTTCTTTGTGGTTGACATACCGGACACCAATGTGATTTTGGGTGTTCCATGGTTGATTACATTGGGGAAAGTCACCACTAATTGGGAGGCTTTGCAAATGGAATAGGTGTACAAGAAGAGTGGTGAATCTCAAATGATCAAAGGCATGCATACTTACCCCTCACATACCACTTCTACACAGAAATTTGAAATAGAATTTCACAGTGGAAGCAAGGACTTTACAGTCCCCTCTATTATGTTCATGATATTTCTACATGGGACGTTCTTATCTAGTGGCAAACCACTTGGGAGGCCACCTGATTCAGATTTTGTGGGGAAGACCTCACAACTTGCTGCTTGAAACTTAGATCCAAGAGGGATTGGAGCACTTGAAGACAAAGCTACAATGCTGGGGGACTTGGGTAAGCTCAAGAAGGAGGGAAATCTTCTTCCCTTATCATCATCACCCACTCTCATTTCTGGATCTGCGCTTTGGGAGGAGAAGAATGGAAGGAACATCCTTCCAACACACACTTTTGGCATAGGATATGTCAATGAGAGGAGCAAAAACATGACAGACATTTATGTTGATGCATCATCAGCGTTGTCATTGTTGAGTAGTGTAGACCTATACTGGAAATCCCAACTTTTGGTGGATTATTCCAAAGATCTTCACACATGTATGATACTTGATGACCAGCTGCATGAAGAGGGATACTTAGTGCAAGGAGGATTCATCTATCATCATGGTAGGATCTTCTTGTCTAGAGCTTCTAAGCTCCAACAAAAGTTACTACAAAGAGCATACAAAGAGTTATGTTTCAGCCATATGTACTCCATGAAGATCTACAACATGATCATGAGGAGCTTTGATTGGGAGGGATTGAAAGAAGAACTACATCAGCATTTTCAAGAATGCAGGAACTATGTGGAGTTGGGGCAGCCATGTGACTCTATGCAAGAGTTATTTCAGCCATCTCTTCCTTCTTTTGAAAGAGGAGAAAGATCCATGCACAACTCCTTGTGTATGAGAAACATTGTTGGTGAAGAATCTAATCATGTAAAGCAAGTTTCATTTTCTGATTTTACATATTATTTCACCATGTTTATGCAGGCCATGACTCCAAGTAGGAGTGATGCATGATGTAAATCTCATGGCAACTATTGGACCACTAAAATTTCTGAATTTGGCCACTCCCTTGATGTGCAAATGGAGATTTTCTTTCATGATGGATGCTTTCCTAAAGCACCAAACATATCTCACACTTTCAGCCATAGTGAGATAACATGGGCAACAAGTGGTGGGGAAACCACTTACCACACCTTGATATGATGCAGGCAGGAGATGCACTGTGCTGGTATCATATGTGGGACTATGACCCACCTCCTCATGCTCAAATTTCTGTTTGTTTATATGTAGTTTTGCTTCCATACATTGATGACATACTTGTACTATTTATGGGATTGTATGGAGGGAGGATGGGAAGCATGTATGTACCACATGGGATGGAGACTCTCTTTGTACCTTATGCTACATGTTTCAGGGAGAGTATTGGTTCAACCATGTTTGTTTCATATGAGTTCTTGACTCCTTGTGGAATGGACTATGTACATCTCATATTGACTTTGGAGGAACAATTCATGGAGGGTTGGATTGGTGAACACTTAGCTTATGAAGGGATATTGATTCATGATGGTGTCACCAATGGAGGAGGAGAAGTATTGCATCACTCACCCTATCAGTTGCTTGAGGACAAGAAACATTTTGGAGGGGAGGACTGTAATATTCCCAATTAGCCCAAGCTAATGGAATATACAATTTTGTTTAATTTTCCTGTTGCATGAATAAATGTGTAAAGGAGGACAATAAAAACTCCTAAAAAAAGTGAATAAATCAATGCCACATGTGAAAAAAGATAAATCTGGGCTATCTTAATAAAACACCCTTATGTGTGAAAGGAATTGAACCATTTGACTAGGTCAACCATGACCAAATCAAAAAAAAATTCTAGAAGAAGTGATCCTCATTGATGCACAATGCAGTCTTAGTTGGAGGTGACACATGTGAAAGAAGCTAAATCATTGAGATGGTTTAGGGTTTTGCAAGATCTCAATCTTATAAAAGGAAGAGGAGGCCAGCAAGAGAAGGTTGTTGATGTTGATCATATTTCTAAATATTTTGTCTATTTAGACATTTCTTATTCTCTTGGTTGTTTAGCACAGAATAGTGTTGTTTAGCACTAGGTGTTCCTAATTGGGAATCCCACCTCCTTCCTTGAGAGGCCTCTTGGAGGAGTCTTGCATTTCTTGACCACTATCAAGCATTTGGCCAAGCTCTTCTTCCAACTATAGCACAGATCCTGTTGAGGGTTTGGTTGTCTTTGTAAGCTGCAGCAAGTGGAGGCTAGATCTACTCAGATCTAGGCCATTCTAGTGCCTCTTTTCACTGGGAGAGTCTTCTATCCCATTGGCAAGAGAGTATTGGATGATTGGAGCACATTTTCAGATCTTGGCTTGAGGCAAAACCATGTTCTAGATCCTACAGCGTAGTCTATCTTTTAGTACTGCGTCATTTGCAAGTATAAAGTTGCAAGGTGTTTTGGCAGACTTTTGGAGGAGATATCTCTAGTGTTGGGAATTTTCCCTTCACTATGGTGATCCATGGATTTCAGATCTAATCCATGTCATATTCAGATCTGATCTAAATACTCTTGTATTTGCTTCAGAATTTCTGAATCATTCCGTTGCATCTCGTTGCATACGATCTCGTATCTACTCCATGTACTTCAATTTTCGATGAAAAACCCCAAGGGGCATTCAGAGGAGCCTTTCTAGTGTACGTATCTGATATAGATCTAAATTTTTGTACACGTATATGCTCTAGATCTGAAGTGTAATTCCATCGTTGTTTCAACCAATAAAAATAACGTTTTCAATCTTGTTCATTCATATTCTTAGGTTCCGCACTTGGCCTTGAGGGATTTCTTCATGTAAAGTCTTCTATTTTCCGTTTCATAACTCCATGGCTTCAATATAGCGTGATTTGTTGTTGTAAATGAAATATTGAGCCCATATTGGCCTCCTCAATTTTCTTTAACTTAGCCGTTATTTCTGTGCAATATTGTTTAGTATTGCTGCTTGTTCCCATTTGGGGATATTACAGGGTGCCACACAAGTTACAAGTGGGCGACCAAGTTTGGTTGCATTTGCAGAAAGAGCGCCTAACCGGATCTCATTAGAAGATAATACCACTTTGATATGGGCCTTACAACATTATCAAGGTTGTGGGAGACAATGTATTTCAGCTCAACATTCCCCCATTCCTAGGTTGGCACCCAGTGTTCAATGTGTATCACCTTCAACCATACTTTCCACCATTACTGGACACACCTGACATTGCAGATCTCATGAAGGAGTTCAACACAATGGGGACCATTGCTTCCTAAGGGGGGAAGAATGATCCAGGTGGATCATTGGTGGCCACCCACCTATTCCACTTGGACCCCACCATTTCAGTTTTTTAGTTTCCTTAATTGTAGCACAATTTACTATTTTTAGCATTTTTTTCGGGTCCTTAACTTCCAGAGCCGTTTTGAGGCCCTAAACAACGTTTTTTGGGGAAAAACGAGAGCAAAAATAACATGCAACCATGTTACTCACTCAAAATTTGTATTCCTCAAATATTTCTTTCTAACAAGGTATTGTGCACATCAAATGGATATCGTATGCCAAAGTTACGTGCCTGAGAAGTTGATGTACCATTTTACCCAAACGGGGCCCATAGTTTTGGCACTTCATCTCCTAGGGTTAGGTTTTTGGATGTTTAGGGTTTTCCATTTTTTCTGAGTAATAAATAGGCCTTCGAGCCTCATTGTAACACATTTGAGAGGTTTATATCTGCCACATGTCTTCTCAGAGATAAGCTACCAGTGCCCTAGCTAGTTTTTTTCCATTATGTCTGTAATCATATTTCAATTATTTGATATTAATGAAATGAAGTGTTATTTCCGCTACATATTTGTATTTATGATTATATTTGTATTCTGTTGCGTCCCTGCATAAATCCTGATCAAAATTATTCTTAGTGTGAGATCACTTCACATCATAAGCTACATATCACTAGATATTACAACTATATTGCATTGGTATATCATAACAACCATATTCATTCAACATTGCATGATTAGAATATATATTTTTGTATATTTATGTTTGTTTATGAGTCTTATTTATCATAAAGTAATTGTTGTTTGAGAGAATAATCTAATTGACAAATTTTACTTAGGCTTCGAGAGCATAATTCACCATTTTTCTCAATAAAGAAGGCCCCAACTGTCTTGATAGATTTTCCAGTTACCCTTGGAATAATAGACACCATAGTTCCTTGTTTTCATTTAATTCTTTCCTTAAATTAGATTAATGGTTCGAGAATGTATTGGTTAATAGGATGAGTATAAGACTATGAGTGACCACCCATTTCGACTCTCAAATGGGAAAGGTCATAGTGCATTCTCTGCCTCTCAATTAGTATTGGGTCAAAAATCTATTAGATTGACTAAAAGACTACAAGAGTGTTTGTTTTCCTTTAATGGCAAGAAAGGCACTAGTGCATTAATCAATCTCTTGGATTAAAACCCCCTTAACCATCTTGATTTCCAAGCATTTGAGCATGAACTTGGTATCTTGAACATGATTGCATAGAAGACTCTGACTTGTGTGAGAAGTCTTAGTGAATGCCCAGTTTGAAGTGTTCATAAATCAAGTTTGTTTTACATTTGAATCATGTGTGATTAGAACATGGTTTTTTTTCATGCTTTCTTGACCTATAATTTGGTTTTGACTTTTGATTTTAATTCAACCTAGAGGTGACAACTAATCTAATCTAACCTATTACATATTGTAGCATGCTTCCAATTTTATGAACATCATATTGATACGGATATTGTGTCCTAATTTAGGTCTCTAAATTAGCGTAACACACACACACACACACCACAAAACATTAGCCATCATAACATCATGAATCCTACTAATTAATAAAAAGAAGTATAATGTCAAGGATACACATACACCATCATTAAGTTAATAATTAAATCTTGTCACTAATGTAGGGTGAAATTAGGCTTATGAATGAAATTACAATGTCATATAATGAGTAAAAGGTGAATTACAACTTTTCCATTTTTGGCTTTTTACTACTTTTAACTTTAGCAGGAATTTTTTGAAGAAATTTGTAGGCCCAACCCAGTTTCAATTTTTAGGAATCACATCAATTTAATGGCCAACCCATCATGTTTATTTTATTTTATTTTATTTATTTAATTTTAAATATGAATATATTCAAAAAACATGAAATACATAAGCCTACTCCATTTAATTTTTTTGTTGAGAATAACACAAACTGTCCCAAAATTTAACGTAGTGATTTCTGGTCCAAAGACCCTGGAAAATCCCCGAAGTGGAAACCAGTGAGGAGAGATAGACAAATATTTGTATTAATTTCAGATGAATTATTAAGGTGTTTAATTAAATTAAGTGTAATGGACTTATCTCCTTGAATTCAAGCCTATAATTCCATGGAAACTATTTTTTAGATGCTCATCGATTTTTGTTCCCTCTTTATCATAAATTTGTGCCAACTTTAGTGCAATATGATAGCAATAAATTCTATTGGAAGTCCCTGTGAATCTCATGATGAATAACCCTTAAATATTTACCTATACTTTCTATATTTTTGTGTCATTGTAGCATCTCTAGCAGCGAGTCTGTCAAACCATCGAAATCATGCCTAGAGCTTCTCAAAAGTTGTGCAACAGTACCTCAAATTTTGTGCATGATATTTGTTGCTCTAACAACACAAAAGCAACATTGGAACTTCTCTATTTTTTTCCTGAAACACTCTAAACATTGTGTAGCTTCATTGTGCAACTACTGCCCTCAAAACTCACATTGGTACAATGGAAGACTGCTAGAGGGTACCTTGAAATTTGTATTGTTTTTCCTTGCTCCTACACTTGGTGTACTCTCCTTCTTTTGTTAAATTTTTCCTCTTAGCCTCATTTTCTCCTTCTCTCTAATTATCATGATTTTTTTTTTCAAAATGGTGTCTTCTCCCCTTTCCTTTTTCCCTTTTGTTCTAAGATGAGACACCCAACCCTAATATCTCATGTTTGAGATTATATCTTATCCAAATAGATCAAGGGCGGAGATCTAATCTCTTATTGACCCATGAGACACTTTTCCACTTAGTCCCATTTTCATAATTAATTACTAAAAATTTACTTTATAACTTTATGTTTATAGAGTCACATTATGACTTTATACTTTATAAACTCAATTTGACTTTATTTCCCATAAATTTAAGTGAAGGGGTTACATTAGGACACTTTTTCGTATGTTGGACACCAAGACTTAGGAACAATTGTCCTTGGTACTCCTTTTATAACACTCCCTCTTACCAAAGAATGTGTTTCCAACCACTTCCATCTTATCTCTGAAATAAAATGTTTTCCCCTTAGCAAGGATTTGGTGAGAATGTCAATCTCTTGTTGATTAGTAGATATATATTCTAGCTTCACTGTTCCTCTCTAATCATAATCATGAATGAATTGGTATATTTTCTTGATATGGTTTGACCTGTCATGAAATACTGGATTCTCCGTGAGTTTGATACAACTATTATTATCATAGTAGATCATAGTTTGTATCCGTTTTTGACCAAGTAATCGATAAAGCATATTGCGAAACTCAGTCCTACTAATATTTTTTTCCTGCTGAACCATGACACTATGGTTGAACCAAACATGAAACATATCATTGTGCTCTTCTTGTCACTAACACTTCCTGCCCAACTCAAGTTAGTGTAGGTAGCCAACCTAACTCTATCCCCTTGGACATAGTCTAGTCCATAATCCAATGTACCCTGCATGTATAGAAACACATGTTTCACAACCAACCAATGCGCTCGCTTGGGACCCATCATGAGTTGACTCAATGTGTTGACTATAAAGCAAACATTTGGTCTGGTATTGATAAAATACATTAAAAACCAATCAACTGGTGATATAAACTCGAATCTACCAACTCGTAATAAAAATCATGTAGATTCTTCTAGTTGGTAGTCATAGGCATGGTCATGGGCATATAGTCCTCCATATGAAATCTCCTTAATATGTCCCTTGTGTTCTTTCCTTGTCCCATGAAAATATACCCATCCTCTTGCCAAACCTCCAACCCTATAAAATAATGCATCAATTCTCTAGTGGTTATCTCAAACTTTGAAGCAAGGTCTCTCTTGTAGTGCTCAATTAGTTTCTCCACTCCTGTAATATACATATCATCTACATAAAATACGAGAATGAGTGAATCCTCACCAACCATAACGTAATATATGTATGAATCTACATCACTCTTATTGAAACCCATCTGCTACAAGTAGGAATCAATTTGTGTGAATACCATGCTCTTGGTGCCTGCTTCAGTCCATACAAGGCCTTCTTCAACCTACCTAAAATCCTTGTGGTTGCTTGATATACACCTCCTCATGTATGATCCCATTGAGAAAATTAGTCTTCACATCCATCTCGTGGATCTTCCAACCCATATTTACCACAATGGAGATCACTGCTCTAATCGAAGTGTATCAAGCCACTAGTGTGAAGATCTTGTCATTGTCAACCCCTCTACCTATGAGAACTTTCATGCCAAAAATCAAGCTTCAAACTTCTCAATGATGGATTCAAAATGTGATTGATCTTGTACAACCACTTGGAAGTCACCACTCACTCCCCCTTAGGTCTCGACACTATCTCCCACACATCATTATTCACGATGGAAGTATACTCTTCCACCATGGTATCCCTTCAGACCTACTGACCTACATCCTCCTTATAGCTCAATGTCTTGGTTTCCACAATGATAATTACTATAGCCAAATAACTATCAAATCACTCTAGTGGTCCGGTCTCCATAACTAACCACATGGAATTTCCCTTTATCTCTTGGGCTTCCTACAGGGTATCATGAAAGCATTTAGGCTTCCTCTTCCTTGAAGTAGCATCTTGTACTGGGATGAGTATATCCTCCTCTATAATCGATAATCTTGATGATAATGCCCTTGCTACAGTGTACCTATAACCGGGAATCGTGTGCCATGTGTCACTATAACCTGTGGACCTATCACCTGATAAGCCTATGATCCTACAGGCCCCTGTGAACCTATACCTGATGGTCCCGTACCTTGTGCTGGACTCCCTTGATGAGGAGTTTATTTCTCTAAATAATCCATATCTTGTGACCTCCTTAAGGTTCTCTCCTCCTCAATTCTCACATCTTGACTCACAAAAACTTTCCTCTGTGTAGGAATATAAATGTAGTATGCCTTGAAGGTCTCAATATACCCCACTAAAATTCCATTCTTGACTATGGGGTATAAATTTTTCGTCTTCTCCTCTGGGACATGTGAATATGTTAGCAACCCAAAAATCCTAAAGTGGTCAATATCAATATTTTTCCCCAAAAAACCCTCCTTAGGAGTCTTATTCCCCAACACTATGTGGACTTCTGTTTTGTAAATACACTGCAGTTTAGCATGTCTCATCCAATAGAAATAATGGTAGGTAACCCTTGATCATGGAACATGTTTGTCATTTCCCGAAATACGACATTTTTCTTCCTCTCTACAACTCCATTATGTTGTGGGGTGTAAGGAACCGTCCACTCCCTTTGGATTCCTGCTCTACCACAAAAATCCTTCATCCCATTAGAGGTATACTCGCCCCCATTGTTGAACCTCAAGAACATCAAAGTGAATCAAGTCAAGTATCCTTGCTTCCTTATTGTCACTGATTGGGAAATAAGTCTTGGTGTACTTTCCCAAAGCACACCCCTACATACATCATGGTGCTCAGTATTGAACTCATGGAACCCTTTAGTAATCTCCCTCAATACTCTTATAGCCCCATGGTGTAAGTGGGCCATCCTCATGTGCCACAACTCGCATAGATCAATGCTATTGGCAGTTGAAACTAATACTCTAGTGGGCTAAAACATGAAACTATAGAGTCTCACATGGAAGACTCCAATTTCTCTGGCATAAGTGATACTAGTTCTCCTAGGATACATAAGAATATATCCATCTTGGAACACCACCTCATATCCCTTATCTTCAATAGTGGACATTAATATTAGGTTCTTCTTTGGCCTTGAAACATATAAAACATAGTTACCTATCAAACGAGAACTATTACCTTAAAATGAGAACTCTAGCCCAAAAATACTCAAAAACATGAAAAAACAACCCAAAAGCGAAAAGTGTGTCTTCTAGAACGCACTGTTTTTTTTTAGGGTCAAATTTCAACATTTTTTTAAATTATGCTAAAAACCAATTCTTTTCTTGAAAACAGGATTGAAAAAACACCCTCGAAACAAAAAGTGTTGATGGTGGAATAACATCGCAAATTTTTTGTGTGCAAAAAACAACCCAAAAACGAAAAGTGTTGATGCTAGAATAATGTCGTCAATTTTTTGTGTGCAAAAAACACCTTGAAAATGAAAAGTGTTAATGTTGGAATAACGTCTTTTTCTTTTCGGTGTAAATTGTGTATAGTTTTTAATAATGACATTATAAAATATCATGACTTTGAAAAACCTTAAAATTTCAACGATAAACATGACATTAAAGATCAAATATCAAGTCTTAAAATTCCAACGATTTTTAGGCATGGTATTAAAGATAATCTATTATCGTGTCTCTGAAAAGACTTAAAAATCCAAGGATGGCATAAAAGATAAAATATCACATTTATGAAAATAAAATTCCAATGATTTTTAGGCATCATATTAAAGATAAGATATCACTTGTAAAAAAATAAAAAATAAAAAAAATAGAAAATTTCAAAAAAACACGCAAATTAAAGAAAAAAATAAAAATTAACCCAAAACGAAAACAAAAACAAAAACATTTTTTTTAAGCTATAAATAATAATAATAATAATAATAATAATAAATCACATAATTAAAAAAAATGATAAAATAAAATAATTAAAATAAAAATTTTAAAATTATATATATGATGATGATGATGATGGTTAACGTCCACTGGGACCAATCTTTGGTCTATCGGACCTAAAGAAAAGAGTTATTTAATTTGATTTAAGATTTTATTCCTATGCTCAAAAAGCTTGGAGAGAAGCCTCCCCAGCTCACTATAATTTTGACATCTTAAAAGGCTAGGAAGGTCAGTATTGCAATAAAGATTATGAAATTGAGCTCTAATGTGGTTGTACACGGGGCACTCTAAGAGGAAGTGATTTTCATCCTCGATGTTCATATTCTCACAGAGATGCCAGATCCTTTCCATCCATGGTGTTTTAGGAACTATCCAATGACCTGTTTCACTATGGAGCTCATGAGAGTTCGTTCTAATCTTGACTATGTTAATTTTCTTCTTTGAGCTAGTTAAAACAGAGAGATAATTTTGATCTTCTAAGGTGGGGTTGATGGCCTCCTTATAATACCTTAATTTTCTTTTAGCTGCTAGATCTTTCTCACACCACATTTTTTCTTTGAACTTAGAAGTAACAATTTTTTTAATGTTATTGATTTTTTACAACGCAACATCCTTGTCGATCTCCCAATGGTTTAACGAGGCCCTGGTGTCTTTATACCAACCTCGTTTAATCCTTAGGTGGTTTTGGCTGGAATTTGAAGCTATCTTAGGAAGTCTATGGTCTCCTATGCTATTGAGCTTGTGCTTGTACAACAAAAGCCTAGTCATAGCTAGGCTCTCGATAGGGGAAAGACCCACTTCTATAAGGAGAATAGGATAAGGTGTATTGCTTTTAATTTTAAGGTTATACATTATAAAATTCTTCTGGATTTGCTCAATATTTCTCCAGGATTCTCTAGAGATGCTACAACCCCAAACCTCACATCCATATAAGATAACAGGAGTGACTAAAGTTTCAAAGAGGAACTTATTTCTATCCCACATTACGAGGTTTTCCGTTTTACAATTATTTTCAAGACCAAAATAAGCTTTCCACCCCCCATTAATCCTTTTTTGAATGCTATAGTTCCAGTTGAGCTTGTGATGAATATCAATTCCTAGGTACTTGTAAGAAGACACTTCCTCCAAGTTACTATTTTCATACATAAAATTAGCGTAAGTGTCTTTCTTGGATTTGATAATTATAACTTTTGTTTTGTCAGTGTTAATAGACATACCCATGGTAGAGCAGAAATCCTTAAGAAGTCTAAGTTGCTTATCAAGATCAGATGGGCACCTTGCGAGAAGAACAATATCGTCAGCATAGAGAAGAAGGATGATGTCTATCCGAACTAAGATCGTGCCAACACATCATGCTTCCTCTAAACAACCTTCTAGCTTGTCGATGTAAATGCCAAATAGGGTAGGGGAGAGGGGGAAACCTTGTTTAACTCTTATATTGCACTTAATATCTTTCGACCACCCCTCATTGCTCTTTAACTTGGCAATTACATTCTCAGATAACCTTATAGCAGCCGCTCTTAGCTCGAAAGGAACATTTATCTCTTCTAATCTATTCCATAGGTTATTTCTAGGAACCGTATCGAAAGCCTTTCTAAAGTCGAAAGCCTTTCTAAAGTCCACAAAGCAACAAAAGAGATTGGATTTATCATTGTGGCATTCTTCCACAATGATCCTAAGCGTAACGAGGTGGTCCGTTGTTGAGTGTTGCCTTCTAAAACCCGCTTGGCCTTTAGCCTGCTTACCTTCACTTTCAAGCCAAATTCTCAACTTCTTTTCCAAAATAATACCATATAACTTGGCTAAGAGAGGGCTGATCATAATTGTTTGATAATTAGAGGGGTTATTTGTATCCCCACTTTTAAAAATATGGGATAATGAGGCTCTGAGTCCAAGGTTTAGGGAACCCTTGCTTGACTGCTTGGTTGAAAAGCTTGTGGATGTGGGGGATGAGGACAGGACCTCCAATTTTTAAGATTTCTGCTTGGTAAACTTCAATGTCTTTATCTTTCCCATTTTCTAGGCGTTTAACCCCAAAATAAATGTCTTCTAATGAGAAAACTTCTTTTGTTGTGATCAGGGTTTCAAAATCCTCGGCATTTGGAGATTCATAAAGCTTTTTAAGATAGGAATTCCAGTCATGTAAAGCAATTTTATTATTATCTTTAGTTTTCCTAGTTAGAATCTGCCTCCAGAATTTCTTAGGAGCCACCTTAGAGAGGTGTAAGAGATTCTCTTGTCTTTTACGAATCTATTACCTTTTTTTCCTTTTAGTTAGGGCTTTGTAGATTTTTATCTTGTTAATTTTGAGAGATTCATCAACAACTTCCTTAATTGCTCTCCTCGCACTTTTACAATCTTTGTCATACCATGGGTTGGTTTTGCTATTTCTTTTATTACTTGAGACTTCAATTGAGAACTTGTTAATGGAATATGAGAGGGTTGTAGTAAAATTATGATAGAGGTCATCTATGTTGTCTATACTAGATAAAGGAAGCAAATTAGTTTTTAATTCATTTAGAAAGAGATCGTTTTTATTTGTATCAAAGATTAAGTTCTTTTGACTATAAGGATTATCTTCTATGGGATCTCTATGCATGACAAAATTGAGAGTTATGAGTAAAGGCCTATGATCAAAGTCAGGGTCGTGGTCGTCTAAGATGTCAAAATTTATTATTTTGTTGTATAAAGGGAGATCGGAAATAACATAGTCTACCACACTCCTGCCAAGCCCATGGATGCATGTCATCTCCTGAGCACTACAGAGCTTGACTAGCTTCGACCCAAACAAATTATCCCCGAGGTCTTCAGAGCTCCTTTTGTACCGGCTAGCTAGAGTAAGGTCTTCGTCTAACCAAAGAGGATTGGGGTTGGAATGATTGCTTAGAAGAATAGATTGGTTGCTTGAAGTTCGAGCATTAAAGTCACCCATTAAAAGGATATTACCTTCATTCCTTAGGCTAGAAATATCATTCTCTAAACCATTGTAAGGACTATTTTTATCTAGATTATTTTTCTTATAGAAGTTAGAATTAATGGGGGAAAAACAACAGATTGCTATGTAGGTCTTTTTATCATTACTGTCAGTAATCTCAATCCAACTATATTGGTTGTAAGGGTCGTTTTTATAAATCATAGCATGGGGGGAGATGTTCTTCTTAATGTAGCAAGCTATGCCCCCAATGCCTCTACTGGAGGATCACTTGTTCTAGTTAGACCATAGTGCAAAGCCATCTATGTTAGGGACCTTAGATTCTTCGTGCTCCCAAGTTTCAACAAGCAATATAATATCAACATCATTTGAGATCCAACTTATCTTGGGGTCTTTGTTCCATGGAAAGCCCCGACAGTTCTAAGAAAGAATTCGGAGCATGTTGAATTGCTATTTATTACTATCCTTTTGGTTTCTATATCGAATAACGACTTTTCTATTTCTGATTATTGTCCATTTTCCTTCCTTCCTAGCCTCTTTTACCTTTTGAACCTCCTTTCTTAATTCTGCTTGATCTTCTGGAATGAGATCTTCATTTATAAATATTCCCGTTCCTTTTAGACTTGAGGTTTTACTAAGTATGTCATACTTATGGTCAGTAGAGCTCACCTTTATTTGAATCAGCCTTCCTTTATTCTCAGTTAATTTCCCTAACCTTGTTGCTTCTGTGAGACACGTGGTTTCAATTTGTAATCTATTATGTAATTATGTCTGGACTATGGCTAAAGTATCCTCGTCTACCTCCTCTTTCAAACCGAAGATTATAAGGTTCAAGGCCCTTTTATTATGCTCATGGTCTAATTCGATCAATTTTTTCATTTCATCTTTAATTGGTTTGATATCTAATTTACCTGCCCCACTATTTAGGGTGAGATTGTTGTTAAATTTTTCTTCTAGTTCTTCAATCATGTCCTTCATTTTAAGACTCTCTATATTATCAGCATCTCCTTGCTGGGATGTTTGGTTAGTATTTTGGTTTTGTTTTTCTATGACCTACAACCTAGTTTCCACTGCCTCCATTTTATTCTCCAATAGTTCTATTTTATTTTCTATTTGTTTTTGAATCTTGTCTTCAAGAGATGTGAATTTGTTTTCCAGCATGGCTTCTAACTCGGTTTGTAGCTTGACTTCTCTTTCTTCTCTACGTTTCTCTAAAGACTCTATATACTCATAAAGGCTCTGTAGAGTAACTGTGCTAGGTCTACCTTTGGTAATCTTTGGTAGCTGTGGTGAATTATTCATACTTGAGAATATATAAGCAGATATGTATTAGAAAAATATAAGGAATGTGTGTACCTGAATATCATCAAACCGGACAACAAACCTCAAATGCCCAGGTCCCAAAATTTATTGAGAAAAAAATTACAACAGACCCAAGTAGTAATGGAGAAAATTCACTGCAAAATTTTCACCGCAGACCCAAGTATTAATCTAGAAAATTCACCGTAGACCCAAGTATTAATCCAGAAAATTCAGAGCAGACCCAAGTATTAATCGAGAAACCCAAGTATTAATGGATAAAATTCACCTCAAAATTTTCACCACAGACCCAAGTATTAATCCAGAAAATTCACCACAAAATTTTCACCACAAAATTTCACTACAGACCCAAGTATTAATCCAGAAAATTCACCGGAGACCCAAGTATTGATCCAAAAAATTCACCGAAGACCCAAGTATTAATCCAGATACCAAGTATTAATGGAGAAAATTCACCGCATAATTTCACTGTAGGCCCAAGTATTAATCCATAAAATTCACCACATATCCAAGTATTAATCGAGAAACCCAAGTATTAATGGAGAAAATTCACCGCAGAATTTCATAGGTTTATAGGGGGTAGCTATGGTGAATTATTCATACTTGAGAATATATGAGCATATATGTATTAGAAAAAGATAAGGAATGTGTGCACTTGAATATCATCAAACCAGACAGCAGACCCAAGTAGTAATGGAGAAAATTCACCGCAAAATTTTCACCGCAAAATTTCACGGTAGACCCAAGTATTAATCCAAAAAATTCACAGTAGACCCAAGTATATATATATATATATATATATATATATATATATATATATTCACAAATTTAAATTTAAAAAGAAAAAACTTAATTTAAAAGAAAAAAATTTAAACTTAAAAAGAAAATTTAAATAATAATTATATATATATATATATATATGAAAAATACATTTTTGATTTAAAAAAAATTACAAAAATCATTTTTTTAAATTAAAATTAAAATTAAAATAAAACAAATAAATTATAAAGTATGAAATAAATTTTAAAAATAAATAAATAAACAATAAATTAAATAAATAAATAATTATAAAAAAAAAACTCTGTTTTACCACCAAGGGGTTTGGCCACCAGGCTCCGCTGCGCCAAGATGACAGTAAAACATAGTTTTTAAATTTTGTTTTTTTCATTATTATTATTATTATTTTATTTATTATTATTTTTTTTAATTTAAATTTTTTTTAAGTTAATTTATATTTTTAATTTTAATTTAAAAATTGTGTTATTATTATTTTTATTTTTAATTAAAAAAATGAATTATGTTTTTTTTTTAATTCTTTCAAAAAGTATTTTTCGTGTGTGTGTTTAATTTAAATTATTTTTTTAAATTTTAATGTTTTTTAAATTTTAAATTTTAATGTTTTTTTTTGGAATTATTTTGTTTTATTTATTTATTTATATATTTTTTTTAATTTTTAAGTTATTTTTGTATTTTTTTACACCTTTATTATTTTTTCATATTTTTTTTTATATATGTTACCAAGATGAAAATCACCACTCTAAATAAAAAGGATTGATGTTGCATTAACCTTTTTCAAAATTACCATGAAAATCACTAACAATTTTAAAACAAATGTTCATACTTGATAAATAAAAAAATTTAAAGTGCCAAAAAAATCACCATTTTTCTAAATCCAGATGACATTTAAAAAAAAAAAAACAGGGTATTCTACATCACCACTTTTCAAATTCGTCATGAAAATCATGACATTTAGAATAAAAATTAAAAAAAAAAAATTCATAAGAAAATTTAATGTACCAAAACTATGCTAAAAAAAAGAGGGTGATTTTGCATCACCAATTTTCAAAATTAGCTTCTTTTTGTGTTACCTCAAAAAAAATGAGTACCAGGTAATTTTATCATTTGATCAATAACTATGTTATAAGACTTATGTCCTTGTCAAGGGAGGTTATGACTCCCTTAGAAAGGACACAATCCAACCCCAACTGCTCTGACTGTGGAGTGATCTCTAAGCACACCTCGAGATCTATATCCCAATATCTAAGACTTGTAAAATTATCCTTTGACACTTTTCATAGGGCATGAAGTTCCATTGTCAATGTACCATATACTAGAGGATGTGACACTCATGGAAAGAATGGAAATCAAGGAAATTTTTTGTTGAGTATGGTGGAAAACCTATCCACTTCGGTTGATTTTGCAACTCCCTTCTTCTTCTTTCCCTTCTTTTTAAGGCACTAAATGGCATAGTGTCCCATTTTCTAGTAAGCAACACATCTCACTTTTCTCATGTCTTTTGTTACCCTTTTTGCTTGGTCCAACTTGTGGACCCCTTCTTGGATTTCTTCTTGCCCTTAGCTCCAAGGGAAACATTCTCCTCCTCATCCACCCCATCATGCTGACTTCCACTCTTGGCATTCCTCTTGATCTCCTCCTGAACGAAATAGTCACACATCCTCCCCCAATCTAGAAGATGCTATTTGGCCAAAATATCATCCATAAATACATCCCACTTCTTTAGGAAACAACTCAACGTTATCCTAACCAATTGATCATCAGGAATAATCTCTCCCACTATGGCCAACTCATCTCTCACCTATGTGATCTTGGTAAGGTATGAGGTCACAGTGTCAACTTTGCTAATCTTGGTGTTTCTCAGTTTCTCACGTAATACCATATTTCTATTTTCATTAGTGCTTTGGTAAAGTTTTATCAAGGAATCCCACATCTCGTAGGAAAATTTCTTCCCTGACACATGAGGTATAAGGTGGTATTTAATCATATCAAGAAGGATTCTCTTAGCCTTCACGTTGTGCTAGTTGAAGTATGGTGACTGAATAGGATCAGTGGGTGGTTGTACAACCCTCCTGGCAATATCCCACAACTCCTACTCCTCAAGAAATAAAACTATCCTCTCCTTCCATGGATCAAAATTTTCAGCCCCACTCAACCTATCCTCCACCCTCAAACCAGAATCCATTTGACCCTCTCAACCAACACAACTATCCAACAGTAAAAATGGGTAAATAGTCTCTCGCTCAACCACGAAAGCACTCGATATGTAGGTTGGTTATGCTTAATGTTCAACACTTCTCTGTTGATAGGTTAATTGTTTCTCTAATACCATGTAGCTCGATATGTAGGCTGGTTATGCTTGATAGGTTCGTTGCTGCTCTAATACCATGTAGACATTTGTAGGCCCAACTTGGTTTCAAATTTTAGGAATCACATCAGTTTAATGCCCAACCCATCATGGTTTTATGTTGCTATTTTTTTTAAACATGAATATATTCAGAAAGTATGAAACACATAAGCCTACTCTACTTGAATTTTTTGTTGAGAATAACACAAAATATCCCACAGTTTAACACAATGATTTTTGGTCCAAATACCCTAGTAAACTAGTGAGGAGAGAGAGGATTTTATTACTTCAGAGAAATTATTACAACATTTAATGATGGTAAGCATAGTGGAATTATCTCCCTAAATTCACGCTTAGATATCCTTGGAAATTGTTATACTTCTCCTTGATTTTTGTGCCCTCTTGCTCAGAATTTTTTTTCCAACTTCAATATAGTTTGACAACAGTCCCCTTAATTCTTGTCCCAAAAAACCCTCAAATTTCTGCCCAGTCTTTCTAGATTTATGTGGTGTTGTAGCAACTCTAACAATGTTGTCAAGCCCTCAAAATCACACCCAAAACTTCACAAAATTTGTGTAGCAATACCTCGGATTTTGTGCCTGAGATTTGTTTCTCTAACATCACAATAGAAACAGTGCAACTTTTCAATTTTTGTGCTTGAATCACTCAAAAAATTGTGTGGCTTTAGTATGCAATCACTGCCCTCAAAACTCACGCTAATACAGTGGTAGTCTACTAGAAGGTACCTCAAAATTTGTATTTTGTTTTTCCGTGCTCCTACACTTGATGTACGCTCCTTCCTATGCCAACTTTTTCCTCTCAACCTCCTTTTCTCCTTCTCTCCAATTCTCATGAAGAAAATGTTCAAAATAGTGTCTTCTCCCCTTTCATTTTTCCCTCTTCTTCTCTCACTAAGAAGAGAGACTTCACCCTAAGATATAATGGACGAGATTAGATCTTAGTCAATTATATCAAGGGTGGAGATCTAATCTCTCATTGACCCATGAGACACTTTTTCCCCTTAGTACCCTTTTGTTAATTAGTAATTACACAAAAGGTACTTTATGACTTTATACTTTATAAACTAACTTTAACTTTATTTCCCATAAAGTTATATAAAGGGGGTCACATTAGTACACCCTTTCCTAGGCTAGACACCAAGATTGAGGAACACTTGTCCTTGATACTTATTTTCTAACATTTTTTTCCCAAGGCTTCATATGCGCCAAGGTCTCTGAAATTGAACTATAACACCTTTCCCCTGGATGTAATTATTGTGTCTTCATTTATTTAAACTTGTAACAAGTTAGCCTTTCTACAAATGTGTGTGCATATATATAGATAGAGAGAGAGATTGTGCAACATGACCATGGAAATAAGAGAGAATACACCATAATGATGGAAATACTAATAAGCATAAAGTGACATAACCGTTCATTAAGAACATAATCACCCATCCATAATTCACCAAGAAAATACTCATAAGCATAGCTCGATTCATTAAAGACATATGGACACAATCACCCATACTAATGGTCAAAGTCATAAACATCATCAATCATCAAGGACTTAATCATATATATATATATATATATATATATATATATATATATATATATATATATATATATATATATATATATATATATAACTATAATAATTAAAGTGACCATCTTCTATAATCATCAATAAGCATTAAAGACCATTAATATTTATCATCAATAATCATCCTTATAACATGTGTATTATGAAATTTTCTCATCCTATACTATACTATACTATCAGTAGAATACCCATAACAATTATTAAATAAAGCACTGATTATTACGGAATATAAATCAATATTATAGAGAAATTAGCAAGTGGGAAAGTATTGAGTCCAACACCTCATCTTAACACAAGTGCATAATAATTAACAAATAACCAATTCCCAAGAGTCATAAAGCAATACCATAAATTAAGGGTGTTATAAGATCCAAAAAATTAGAGGAATGCCCCAATTCTGGGGGTAGCCACTCAAAAGTTGTTATAAGAGGAGTTTATGAAAAAGGACAGGAACCCATCATGCTAGTTTACCATCTCTTCCAAGCCACCTCTTGTATACCTTAACCATAAAATTCGAAAGAGTCAGTTCACACAAGCTCTCTAAAGAAACGTAATTAAGCATGCTACCACTGTTGATCAACTACTAGAAACAAAAAAACAATGAAACAGAGCCAACAGACTATAAGGAAGTTTGTTTTTTTGAATGTTCACCATGTACTTACATATAACCACTCCCCTTGTTCTTTTATAATTTTAACTTCCTCCCAGGCTATCAAGTTCAGCAGTAACACCAACCCACAAAATATTAGAGTGCTTTATTTGCATACTTCCTTTCCAAAACTAACTTGGTATTGCTAATTGTTGACTTTACCTTGTCATCACGACGAGCTGGGAAATGACATAATGCCTCTTCTTCCACATCATGTGGCACAAAACCTTGGCCAACCATTGAATTTTCATATAGTTTAAATATCTGCATTACTATTGAATCATAGCTTGGTAGCCCATCCCTTGAGAGCTGAAACCAACTTTAAGACAAGAATCCAAAATAGCTTAGACAAGATTTCATAGAAGAAAAGAAAAAAGACACTAATCAGAGAAGGGTGAAATCCCGAAGTTGGGAAACACTTTTTGGCAGAGGACTAGAATTTGGGTGAAATTTTTAATTTCTCGTTCGAGAAAATACTCAACTCTATTTCTCGAACGAGAGTTTTTAAAACTCTCATCTGAGAGATTTTTAATGTTTCGACCGAGATTTTGATTGGGTTTAATCGCAGTTAAAATTCTCTCGGACGAGAGTTAGGTATTTTCTCGTCCGAGAGTTATATTGACATAAAATCTTGAGAAGACTCTCGGACAAGAGTTTTTTAACTCTCGTCCGAGAGTTTTCTAGCTGTTTAAATTTCATCTTAGTAGATATTATTTTTCACATAACTATTTTAAATATATCATGCATACCATTAGCGACTACGAGTGACATGAGACTCTCTAAAATCAAATCGCCATCAATGGCAGTATTTGTCTCAAAATCCTCCAGCAACTTCGTTAAGCTACTTGTGGAAGTTTTCGATTCATTACCTACTCAGAATAACACTCTGGATGCACGCGTTGAAAACAAAAAGAACCACGAATGGACATATTTAAACAATGATCTAATGACTTTTCATAATTCAAATATTTGCATTCCTTTACCTGCTCCGAAAAGCATGATGCATTGTTCATAATTCAAACCTTTGAAATTTTTAACCCCCTCCGAATAACATAATGAATGGATATTTCTGAAACTTAAAAATCAATATAGATAAATCTTGTCCATAGATTTATTAAGGTTTTAGAAAATTAAATGCTTCTATTTATAATAAATAGGTTTGAAACTTAAAAATTAATATAAATCAACATAGATATTTCTTCACTATATATTTATTAATTTTATTAAAAACCAAATATTGTTAGGTGAAAATGTTTTTTCAAATTTTTCCTAATATGATGTAATCGTTTTCTATTATGATTGAATAACTTTGAATAACTTTGACTTCAAGGTTAATAGTATTTCACTCAAATTTTGTTTATGGTGAAAATCAAATTGTCTATCAGCGTCCTAGCCTATTTCATATTCTGGAAGAACAAATATAAAATCATCTAGCCTATTTCATATTTTGGAAGAACAAATAAGTTAATATCTGGAGAGTTGTAGAGATTTTCATAGTAGAGAAAGATCCAAATTCACTGCTCATTTAATAGTTAATTTGCCCTGTATTCCATTGTTTTTTTCTTTTTCTTTTTTTTTTAATATAGTTGTCTATCTGTGTGTATGTCCTTCAGAGCTGGTCTCATAAATGATTTCGTTTGCAAGGTACTTGCGGTGATGAGATGGGGATGAGTAGGATGAAAAGCTAGCGAAGAAGAGGATAAGTCACATTTATTTTATGTCTTTCGTGCAGTTCTGGGCTTCAATTGCTAGATACACATGTTTTTTACATCTCGGTTTCATTCCAACCAAGGTATGTACATTCCGCAGATCATAGTTTCATGCCATTTTTAGGAAAATTGCCAACCGTATCTATTTAATGCATGTGTTATATTAAAAGTTACATCTACCAAGTGAACACCGCCAGGTAAATTATTCATTAGAAATCTGTTGGGTCTAATTATTATTCGAGAACTTGATGATTTTATGGTTATTCCGGAGCTACATGATTTTATAGTTGTGAGTGGTATTGTTTTTACATTTCATTTTGTTCCTTTCCTTCATTTTTACACTCTGATTATTTGGTTGTAGAACACAAGACACATTGTAACTTAGTAAGTGATTTTGCATTTCTTTAACAGTAGGCACTAAAATGAAAGAGTAGCTTCTTTGTCTTATTATAACGGCATTTTATTTTGTACGTTGGGGAAAATCCCTTGCAATAAGTATACAGTATGGGATGGTCGTGAAGGACAACGTTTGGCGATGACAAACATTATGTCAAAAGTAAATTACATGATGTGATTAGAAATATTTCGAAGCGGGGAGAAAGATTTGAATAATGAACAGTTAACTTATTGGTGATTAGAATTATAATTCAAATAGACATTACTTAAAATTTGTCACATAGGTGTGATCGCCAAGTACATTGAAAGCTTATCAACCAGTTGTTGGCCTTGGCTAAACTCTCAGCCGAGAGTTTAATAAACTCTCGTCCTATATTTTATTAAAATGTCGGCCGAGAGTTGGCTTGGGTAAACTCTCGGGCACAAACTCTCGGTCAAGAGTTTTTTAAACTTTCAGCCGAGAGTTTAGCCGCGCAGTTAAACGTAACTTGTGGTGGTTTAAACTCTCAGTCGAGAATTTTACATTTCTCGGTCGAGAGTTTAATAAATATCTCGTCCAAGAAATTATCTCAGATGAGAGTTTCTGGTCAACGAAAAACCCAGAAAATTCTGCAGTTTTCAGGAACCTGCAACTTTGGAAGGGCAGAACATCTACAAAAACAAAATGTTATATTTCGGACCAGACACCATTAGATTCATCTATGAATCTAGCTTCTAATGATGTAATATTTGTGGAGTTTCATTAAAAATTTCAATTTTTTATTAATTTTATACTAAACTGTGTCAGTGTGGAATTTCATTGTTTGGAAAATTGCACTAAATTAAAATTCAATAACTTTAAAATGACAATACCGAAAAATTGAGAAAAATCATATTGCAATTCCTCTCCCTGTCTACTTCAAAAGGGTACTCTCAGTTTTCTTATTGACGATCACATTGAAAAGAAAATCTAGGGCTCGAAAATGTACTGAAACATCACCGTTTTTTTGTCTTCGTCCATTTCAAAAAATAATAAAAAATAGTAATTTAATCTGAAAATTACCAAAAAATAGTCAGTGCACTAGTGAAATATATGTAGATTATGATGATATGGTTTATTTCCAAAAAATGAATAACCTTCCCTAAAAAAAGTTAGGGTTCAAAAAGTGATTATTTATGTTTGCCTCAAAATTTAAAATATATGAAGTTAGTAAACAACAAATTTACCTCTCTATATGTCAATAAAATTTTTTTTTAATATGAGTATGGAGGTAAGACAATTCTCTACAAATCTTGTTTTTATGTCAAAACATAATTTGCATTAAAAATATGAGTTTAATGGAGTTGAAGTTGAAAAAACATAGAAATTTACAATTTTCAACGTCAAAAAAGAGCAAAAAGTGTTTCCCAACTTCACATTTTCACTGAGAATCTAGCGGTGTTCATCATGGAATGATGAAACTTTCGAAAAGTTTCTTAGCCTATTGGAAGTTCCTGTTACAGTCTTATCTCCTTGGTCAATCATAGCAATCATCTAGAACTATTACTTTTAAAATCCATTTGTTTCTCCTAGTTGCACACCCCTAATTTTATGATGCTTCAACTGAAAATTTACCTGCAAATGTGTAGTGGTAGGTACTGAAAAAATGTTGTAAGAAGAGTTTACAAAAAGAACAGGAACCCATTTTGCTACTTTAGTATTTGTTCGAGGTTGCTGCTTTTTTATCTATACCATAGGATTTCAAATATGTCAGGAGGTCGCACAATCCCACTCAAGAGAAACAATTAATCATGTTTGCACTACAAATCAACCACAAAAAAGACAAAAGTAATTAAATACACACATTTGTAGAAAGGCTAACTTGTTACAAGTTTAAATAAATGAAGACACAATAATTACATCCAGGGGAAAGGTGTTATTGTTCAATTTCAGAGACCACTTTTATTTGCTAGGAAGGAGGTTTGTTTTAATGTCAAATCATGGAGGGTTAACGAATTTATTTGACCAACCTAAGCTAAATGTAATATGGTAATGTGGCTAGCCTTGATTAGTGAATTTTATTTTGAAATAAAATATATCAAAGACAAGGAAAACAAAGTGGTAGATGCACTTAGTAGGAGGGCGCATGTGGCTCATGTGGTACCCATCGGTACTTATGAGGTTGATATCATGGATAGGATTAGAGGCAATACATTAGGATGAACATTACCATCAAGTGAAGGAATGCTTGCAAAAGGAGCCAAAAGGGGCTTTGAGTAAGACTTACTCATTCATAGATGAAGGTATGTTAAAATTCAAAGGTAGATGGTATATACCTTGTACGAGTGACTTAAAGAAGCTCATCTCTGATGAGTTTCATTAGAGACCTTATCCTAGTTATTAAAAAATGATAACAACTATGAAAATATGTAGTATTGACCGAGCATGAAAAATGATGTTTTTGAGTACATTGTTAAGTGCTTGGAGTGACAACAAGTGAAAGTGGAGTGTAGAAAACCAATGAGATTTTTATAACCAATCCCTATCCTGAATGGAAGTGGGAAGTCATTTATATGGAATTCATCACAAAGCTACCAAGGACATCTAAACAACATGATGCCATAGTGGTAGTGGTGGAAAAGCTGAGTAAGGTAGCTCATTTTATACTTGTCAAGTCCAATGAGAAAGTAAGTGATATTACTTAGATTTTCATGAAAGAAGCATTCAAATTTCTTGGTGTACCCAAGAAGATCATCTCGAATAGGGATGTAAAATTCACCTCAAAATTTTGGAAATCACTATTTGTTGGATTTGGGATAGATTTAACATTTAGTACAACATATCATCATAAAAAAAATGAACAAAATAAAAGAGTACTTAGGGTACTAGAATACATGTTATGAATGTATGTCATGCATAAAATTAAGAGGTGGGAAGAGGTTTTACGTTTGGTAGGATTTTCCTATAAAAATGGGTACCATGAATCATTTAAAATGAGTCCATTTGAGGCTCTATATGGAAGAAAATGTAAAATACCTATCAGCTAGAATGATCCAGTGAAAAGGGTGCATATTCGACCTGATATGCTAAAGGAAATGGAGAAAGAAAAAATTTCTACCAGGAAAAAATTGAAAATAACTTAGAATAGGAAAAGTAGCTAGGCAAATCAACAAAGAATGCACAACGAATTTCAAGTGGGGGAACATGTCTACTCCTATGTTATACCAAGGAATATTTCACTGATAATTATATCTTGTGCTCTGTTAACACCAAGATTTTGTGGACCATTTTAGATCATAGAAAGAGTGGGGTGGTAGTTTACATACTATCCTTTCCACTCACAGTGAAAGCACATGATGTTTTCCATATTTATTTACGTAAAAAGTATGTATATGATTTTGATTATGTTGTTGATTGGAATGTGATACATGTGGAATATGGGGGAGAATTCTAGCTAGACCCAATTTGCCTTCTGTATCAAAGGAATATCGTGCTCTCGGATCGAGTAATCGAGTAGGTAAAGGTGCAATGGAGGTATTTTAGACTAAATGAAGCCACTTGAGAGATGGTTGATCAAAGGAGGGTATCATACCCATTTTTTTTTTGCGATGTAAATGAATTTGAAAATATTTTTGTATATAATTATCATTGTAAAATTTTATGTCTGGGTGTAGAAAACAAGGATGATGTTCCTCTAAGGGGGTGGAGTCTATGATAGACCTTTTTGTTACCCCTCTTGTAAATGCCACTATGAATCATAATTCATGTAAATAATTTGGAAATATAAATCATGATTGGCTAAAGGAGTGAACATGGATTCAAAGGTCCGCGAAGGGGGAGTTCTTGTAAACCCAAGCCATTACCTTTATGTTATCACCTACCTCCCTAATGGATTAATGTTATTCCAGGCACAAGAGTTGAAGTAAATTACAGGGTAGTATGCAATAAAGGACACATAAACCCATATCCTAACTCGTAAGACATGTTGTGGAAGTCGAAAAGTAAGGGGAAAAAGGGAGAAAGCATTGGTGGTGGTAGGAAGAGAGAGGGTATGCTAGAAGACACACACATAAAGAAAAATTATGCAGAAGAATACAAATAGAGTGGATACTCTTGGATGTGCTAGGGGAATTGAAAGAGAATTTGGTGAAGGAAAATTCCAAAATCATAGTGTATGTACATGCTTGAAAGCATGTTGAGGAGTGCGGTGTAAAGAGGAACGTTGTTGTGTTGAGAAGGTGGAGTAACAATGCACTATGGATTCCTACCCAACATGTGGATACACTGTGTACTTTGGTAATCCTTATGGTGTTCCATAGGTGGAGACCTTGAGGGTGGAATTTGGATCCCCGTGAAACCTATCAGGTGGAGGCATGGCGTGCTTTTGATTCCTGCTAGATTATAGGTGAAGCAACTATGGGATTTGGATTTGTATAGTGTGAATCAAGTGGAGACATCCTGGGTTTTGGATTCCTGTAGTGAATTTTAGGTGGAACATTGTATGTTATAGATACCCTAAAGTGATTGTTGGGTGGAGCACTATGTTCTATAGGTTCACTGAAGTGTTTGATTCGGTGGAGGATGTATGGGCTCTACATTCCAATGTCATCTGGTTGAATTGTATTGGTGTATATTCCCTAGAGAACTTAACTCCTCAGTCTCTAAATTTGGCTTGGGGGTGGACAACGATAATAAATATTGTAGTGTAGCTGACCTATGGTTGGGTGGAGAGTTAAAATCCCTCCCTTAGTTTCTAGCTATTTAAGCTAATCAAGTAAGTATTCTCACTTGTACATATATGGGAAATATAAATTGTGAATGATATCTTCATGATTATGAAAATGGATGTATCAATACTATTAATGGTAAAATGCGTGATCCTAGATGTATACAATAAAATTATTATGTGAATGTCTCATGTTTTTGAAGGGCATGGATATCTTGTGTTTGTCGATACGTTCTTGAGCTGCAAAGCTATTGCATGATCTTATACGAATTCTAGATGTGTTCAGTTAATATTATAATATATAGATTACATTGTTTGACATGGTTGTGCATGTACATTGATTAAGGTTTTTGATAGTATAATTACGACAATATATGGTTTATTAGTTGTTTGATAGGAATGTGAAGTACCCATTTTGGGTAGGAAGTATTTTTGCAGATATATTTGAGTCTGAGAGTAGTGTAGCTGTGGTTTGGCTTGTTTTTGTTCATTTTAGTGGACACATTGATAGTTTCATTGATTTATTATGGACATGAAAATATAAATAGAATTTTAGTGTTGAAATTTGGGTTTCATTCATGTGAATATCTATGTTATGAGCAATACTAGAATTCAAGGAAGTATTGGGCAAAGTCCCTTAAATACTCATAATTTCTAAGTTTGAAGTATTGTAGAGTGCCAAACCTATATCTAGAGTCAGATAACTCCTTTTTGGTGCTTTTTATCTAGGGTATATGATTTTCAAGTTTGGTGGATACATTTGAAAGTCTAGACATTCAGGCCATTTGTATGTGTGCACTGGATTTGGGGAATAACTTGGATGACTTGAATGAAAACAAGGAAAAATGGTCAAATTCAAGTGGGACTAGTTAAGGGACTAAAGGCTTGGAAACAATTTTTTTTTGGTTAGGAATGGGTCCATTCCATAAATTATTGTCACAAGGTTGGTCATCATGATGAGAGGCAGATGTATCTAGGGATCTAGGACATCACAGTTTGAGGACAAGGCATGAATGCACAGAGCCCAAGATATGGGTTAGATCTGCATAAGAGCGTGGAGTTGTAGTGATACAGATATATCTATAGATCTGAGAGTCTGGTAGGTTTTCAAAGTACAAAATTGTTCACACTCAAATTTATTATACAACTAGATATAAAGGGATTCGTTTCATTTCACGAAGGTTAAGGTCTTATGCGACTTGTGTATTTTAATGATGTGGAAAGTGCCACAGATGAATGGACACTAGTTGCGAGAATTCCATGAAGGTGTTGTGGAAAAACATGGCAGGGTCACGTTAGTCACACGTGGTTTCCACGCGACATTTTGTGGTTTATGTGACAATGGTTAGTTGGAAATCTTTGAAAGGGCATAACTTTAAATACATAGATTGGATTGGGCTAAAACATTATATCCCATAAAATATCAATGATTTGAATGCGATGGTTTTGTCCAAAGTTAAATTCCACAAAATTTGGAGGAGTAGAAAATTTTGCAATCCCATTTCAATAGTGATACCATGGAAGTTGGATTAGTTAAAAGTAACACCTCCCATCAACTTGGGAAGACCAAGAGGGTGGGAGGGAGTGTTACAAAATATTGCTAAAATTAGCTTTTTAAAACTTAGTTAATTCACGTGTTAGTTTTAGATAGATTTACATATCTCAACCAACTCATGAGAAATTCACTTCTATAGTTGAAAACATTACTCCATTTATGGTAGCATATATATAGATGGAGTATAAAAATGACACATTTAGGAATGGGTCTCTTCGTTCGGTATAGTCTCCTTTGTGAATACATGATCCTCTTTTATCAAATATCATGATTTTAACTTCAATATGAAAATGGGAACTATTAAATCATGAAGGAGAAATTTATATTGATTTTTTTTTTTGTGAATGCAATAATTTTACATTACTCTCTCTCCATTGAGTCCCCTCTTCTCATGTTACTATTCAAACCATGAAATGAAACAAAATATGATGTATTTCATCCATAGTTTACCATTTTTACCTCATGTATCAAAGGGATGTTATATAATTATTTTATCCACAAAAAACAAACAAATACCTTGGTCGAAGGAAGGATATCAATAGACTCTCAACGCACTAATTGAAAAAATATCTAAATCAATTAATCAGTTTAATGCGAATATACTTAAATTTTGAGCATAACACTACTATTACCTCTAATAGTGATGACACTTAGTTGTTGATTAATAATAAAATCAAAGAATATTTAGAGTTATTTTGTGAAAACACACAATCAAAGGATTTTGACATGAGCTTTTTTATCAACAATATGCATTTGCTTAGTGTTTTGTACATGGTTGAAATTACATGTTGAATCCTTGCCATGTTTCTAAAGCCTAGAGGAATTGATGGAAACTATAAATCTAATAAGAAATGGATTTTTGCGTTGAATTTTTCGTTTTTTGTTAGTGGCCTTTTGTTGGCCAACTACAATGCTTGGAGCTTGGATTGTTATTTGTTGTAGAGTTTGCCTTGGAAAGGAAAAACCATGTGTGTGAGAGTATTGGAGAAACACATTCTCCACCTTTAGTAATACCCTTCATTTAAAAATTTCTTTCTTCCCCTCATGCACCATCTCCTCTCCCCTTTCATCCCTTGAACTCTATCTTTCATAATAACGTTTTTTTATGGTTTTATACTGTGGTTTTAGGATCACTTTTTATTATATCTAAATTAAGTTTGTGCTAACAAGAATTTAAGAAGATATTTTGAATTAATTTTTTTTGCATAGAAGTATAGCTATCACTTTGTTTGAATGTGTAGGTCACTCGAGAGTCAAGAAAAATGACTTCAAGATTCAAGTAAAATGACTTACTTTCTTTCATCCTAGGATACACCAAGAGAGAATATGAACATGGGACAATATTCAATATATTTTCCCTTTATTTTCGTCAAGGATATTCTCATTTAATGTTATTTTTGTTCTTAATATGATTTTCAAATTTAGAAAGAACATAAGTACCACCCCTTTTATTTACCTATTGTTTTTTCCAAGGCCAATTACTCTATTGTGGGATTAGTTTTAGGATAATATCTAAAATTCTAAAGAACAATATCTATGATAGTTTACATATCACTCAACATCAGTTTCCTAGGTGTACTTAATTTCTTCAATGTCTTATGTGTCCTCAATGCCATAGGTTCAATTCCTAAGATCATTGAGCGTTTAGGGTATCATAAGCATCCTCAACATTGTAAGTGTTAAATGAGTATCATATGTGATCATGTTATGAATAATGAATTATTGGGTTTTGAAAAATATAACAATCATATTAATTTGTTATAAAAGATCATTTCTATAATCATATACTAGATTATTTGTGTTCTAATGAAGGTCATTTTCAAAGTGGTTTTTTCTTTCCACTCTAAACTTTTGTGTTGATGTGATACTTGTATGCTTTATTAGTGTTATGAATTTTATTTTATTATCCTTTTTTATGCTAACACATTAGGTATTTTTTTTTATATAATGAATAAATAAATATAATGTTAATCCTTTTATAAAATTACTATTTATTAGATAATAATATGATTATATTTATTTTAAGCGATGTTCTGATTAGAATTTAAATGCATTTCCATTATACTACTATTAAAAGTACAATAAGAGATCATTATCACTATCATGAACATGATATTTTCTTACACATTTTTAATTAAGTAATTTAATCTTAAATGTTAAATTAAAACTCCTCACATAAATAATAATAATAATTAATTAATTAATTGTAAAAAAGAATGTCATAAAAAGCAATTAAAAATGATTAATATCTTGAAGTTTTTGAAAATAAATGTCTTTCTAAATGTTTTTTAATATTAATGCACAACTCTTTTTCCTCATTGAAATCCATTTGAACATTATTTCCATTATTTGTAACACTTAAAAAATCTCCTCTAATCTATAGATTAAATACAATGCAATTAAAAAAAAAGAGAAATTAAAAAATATAATGCCCAAATTGAACTTATATTATTTTAAATTACATTATATATAGTTCATGATATCAACGTTCGTAAATTTTTTTTATTACTCTTTAAACTTAAATATTGCCATGAAGAAAAAAAAAAAAAGTTATACCCTCAAATACAAAGTTTTCATAAGTTCCGTAGTTTTTTTTATCAACTGATCTTACCCGGAGCACTTTTAGATAAGTGCTAACCTTTTTCTGCTCATAAACTTTACGTCAAACTCATTTTTTAAATGAGGGTGCTCATGATTATATTTTTCTTTTCACTTCTTTGTCACATCTAGTATTTGTGTACATATATTTTTTAAGATGGTTAAAAGGTTTTAACATTAGGAAATAATAAATGTATATAATATAAATATTTTTTTATGTCTAATAAAATAGTAATCTGTTAAGTTAGATGATGTAAAAAATTAAATTTATTTTAATTTTGGATTTACCAAGTGTCGAGAGCCTTTTCACTTTAAAATATGCTTGTACAAAAATTGTATTTAACATAAATACCATGGATTCTCCATACTATGGGTCATTTTTATTTTTATTATTATTATTTTATAGAATTTTATTACATTACAACATATGTACCATACTAGATTGGATAGCATCTCTAAACGCAATAAATTTTATGTAAAAAATAATATCTAATCGTAAAAATGAAAAAATATATATCACATTTTGAATAAATTTAATATATATATTTAAAAAAAATATTTACACATTTTCTATTTTAACTTTTCAAATATACATTTTATTTTATTTCATATCTTATTTGAACTTTGTGAGTAATTTTTTCTTATCAACAATTTTATAAGCAACAAATTTCTATTTTATTAAAGCAATCTAACTTCAAACCATCTCTCACTATGTTCACAAATTCACTCACTTATATATGATCTAATCCCAAATATTAAAAAAACTATTAATTGCAACTCTAGGGGAATAAATTAAAGAGAATATTAAAAGAACTATTAATTGCAACTCCAAGGAATAAATTAAAGAGAATTGTGTGTGATTGTATTATACCATAGATGATATTCATTAAAATGTTTTGATATATACTTATGCATACAAACGATTCTGCGAGATATTTACTCTCCAACCCTAATAAATTTTTAGTCATTAATTAAATAGATAATTATTAATTATTATAATTTTGGATATATTATGTAGCAATGCTGCTATATTTTTTTTTTTACTTTTACATTATATAATTAAACATTAATATAAATCCTAAGGTTCAGAGTTTTCACTTTTGGATTGAGATACTATAATGAATTTTTCATATGTTAATGTTATACCAATCTCTAAACATTTAATAACATAATCGATTCCATTTAATTATAGTGCTTAACCTGGTTTGGTGCTCACGCATATGTCACTGTCACGATTTTTCATTTTCATGCTACATTTTTCCATTTTCATGTTACATAGCTTTGATTATAACTATTTCACCCATGGCACGGTTACATATTAGTTGTGATGGGTTCCACATATGATTCCATTTATCATTTGTGCGATTATATCTGTACCTTGGATTTGATTCTTTAATTGTGGATTTATTACACTGTACATGGCATGTGGCCTACGCCTATGTGGAGGACACTTGCCCTCACCATGCACTGTTGGATCTAGGGGTTAGGATCTACGACTGAGATCTTCAAGTCTTGACTTAGGTTGATGACCCCTACCAAAACCCTAACCGCTCTTTCATTCCAAGCTAGGCTCTGCGGCATTTCCTCTCTGCAACCAGTCCACAACCCTAACTTGCTCGGATTTGCAAACCATCCGCTCGATGGTGGCTATTAAGATGCCTCCACAGGTATGATTTTACGCCACAACCTGCAATGAGGATTTTCTAGCTTATTCAATATCGACAGATTTGGTTTGAGTTCTTACGAGGGTTCTCGCGTTGTTCTTTCAGGGATTAAACAGATACTTTGTCATGCTATGGGACTCTGCTCCTCGGAAATATCTGGCTTTACAGTCATGATTCTGGTGGTTCTGTTCTCTTGCCATTGTGATTCGAAATGCAGCTGCCCATGTCTCCATTTTCTCAGTTACAACCACCTCATGCCTTGGAATGTAAGTTTTTCCCAAACCCAATTTTCTCTTGACTTTTCTCTTACTTTCTTTTTGTTTTTCTTTGGTAGTTTTAGATGATGATTCCTTTGTTCGTTGTTTTCGTGCAGGGATTGTCGTTGCAGCCTACAGGCACACTTGCTCAGGTATTTGTAGATAATGAGGGTTTAACATACTAATTATGGTTGTTTGAAATTAAACAGGAAATCTCTGTGGTTAATACCAGACAACTCAAATGCATACACCGCTGCGATGGTTCAAATTGACCCTTGGATGGTTTCCCTTAATAGGTACCTGAGCATCGCAGAAAGTCTTATAATGTTTTCCGGCTTAAGTCTTCCAACTTGGCTTCGTGACTGTTACGTATTATATAACTTTGGTAAAACTGTTTTAGTGGCTTAATGATGCAATATCCTCCTGTTTTATATGTAATGTTGAGACTCCTTCATAATAGTAGTTGCATACTATATTTCCTCAATATTCTGCTTTTTAATTTTAAGGGTTTCCATTTCCAATTTTCGGTTGGGTATTGACCTATTTATGAGGAAGGATTTCTCTGAGCGAAAGTAATTATTGTCTATAATTTACCATGGACAGTTTGGACTCATGTATTTCAGTGATAATCACTTGGTTTTTTTTTAAGCTTTAGTTCCTTCTCATAAATTGGAAATGTTGCCTTTATCGTTCGAACATATACATGCATAATTACACAGTAATCTTTCTTTTTCTGTTGAAGTAATGTTTTGAGTCGAGATGACGTGTAGTATGGCTTGCATTTACCTTTTTGTAACATAGTTTAGTCCATTGTTTTACTTTAGTATTTTTTGCAGAAGAAATATTCTTTATGGATATATGCATGTCACTCGGAATCAAAGTTTCTTAGAGTTTTTCATTTCTTTAATCTCTATTTCTGTTTTCCAGTTTCTCTTTTATTTAGAGAGTGTCTGGACCATCTACAGGGTGGAGTTTTTTCCTCCTATCCGTTGTCTGTGTATATCATAGATTTTCAGTCAACGACTAGTTCAGGGCCTGGGGTTTCGACCTTGGCCCTAAGCGAACAGTTTACCAGTCCATAATTATTATTTATTACTTTCTGTTTGGTGTTTAACTTGGTATTGCCATTACTATTTTCTTGATTGTCAAACTATAACTTCAGTTTAAGCTTTCATTACACAACCTATATATGTGTGTGTATATTTTTTCTACTGTAAGTCTGAAATAAATTACAAGAATACAGATTTAAATACACTCACCATATTCACAATGTAAAGTTCCTTATTTTTATATTTTTCCATAAATAGATTCTGCTAAATAATAGAACTTTGTCTAACTACTTCCATAATAAAGCAGTCTATCTAAATATTCCTGCATTGAAAGAAAATATGTCTAAACATCAAATTTCCAGTTCTTCTATTTTTGTATTTTGTTTACTTATCTCGTTTCTAGACTCACTGATGATTTCCACCTACCATGAGAGAGGTGATTATGTCCTCTTCTTCCCCCTTGCTCCACACTGAGTCCAGTAGGCTGACACAATTTCCAAAAGAGACCGCAAGACCCTTGGTCGAGTACTTCTTCTTTTCCAGGAATTCGGGAATGCTGAGGCTTTTCCACTAGTCACAACCAACTCAGGAATTCTCCACTCTCTCCCTTCCTCTCCTCAGTCACAGAACAAAACCCATTTTCTTCACTGGGATGTACCTTTATCCCCAGAGGAAAGGTAACTTTTTGTTAACTGTTTTATGTTCAACCACTTCTCAGTTCTTGGAATACTTTTATCATCAATCTGTTTTCACTTTTTATGGAACCACTATTCCATGATTAAATTTTAATTCAACAAAACATAATTAATTCAAACTTTGCTAATTTATTTATCTCCACATGTGAAATTGAATTCCAAATTTGAATAAGAAATTGATCAAAACTTCAATAAAGTAAACTCCAAAGAAATTATACTATGAACATACTAGCTCTTAAAGTCATATTTTTTAAAAGCCTTTTAACATAAATACAAAGCAAGTCATAGAGATATTTATCTTCATACAATATAAAACCACACATGATTAATTCAATAAGTAATTGAGTAATTAATTAGTTAGTTTTCCAATTTGTTAAAATGCTTTGAACATTCATGAATATAAAATAATATTTATAAATATTTATCATCATACTCATTAAATAAGGAATGATTGATTGAGTAAGCAATTATTAAACATTATAAGACTTTTTTAAAACTTTAATGATGGAAATTGTTCATATAAATCCAATTAATTTTAAGAAAATAAAATAACTAATAATACTTTATAATTAAATGTCATTCTTCAATATATTTTTTATTTTTTATATTTATTTTTTTATATAATGTAGCCAATAATTTAAATTATATAATTCAATATTTACATTTTTATCAATTCAAATAAAATTTCATATTTTTTCACGAGATATAATATTCATAATCAAAATTATAATTTTTAATTTTTATAATTAATATACATATAAAACTATAATTAATATGCATATAAAGCTCAATAAATTAAATTAATTTATAATTAAAACCTATATATATTTTCTCAATTATGTAATTAAACTTAAATCACCCAATTGAATGATTTGTTTCAACCACTAAACGATATATATATATATATATATATATATATATATATATATATATATATATATATATAACCCAAAAAAGCATTCCCATTAAAAAAACAATCCAGTACCAAGTAATTGTTTCATGGATTATGTGAACCCAATTACAATACACATTGTAATTTTTTTAACGAGTGATGACATTTCAGTGTGCACTTGGACATGGACTCAACTCAGTTCTGACAAATGTGTCGAGTAGTGCCACTGAAACCAGACTCCTGCCATAAGAGCATTCAACCAAAATGCAGAGGAATACACCAGAATACCATTATCATAAGTGAATGTGGAGGAATACACCAAAATTCCATTCTCATCATTAGATTGAGAATCATATTCTGGTGGACACTGACCTAAAAGATAACTACTAGTGGCCCACTTTACCCAAACTAGGACTTTTAAAGCACCATATACCCATATACCAAAACATTTTGGGCCCAAAATTCCTAATAACAAGATACCACATAAAATACATATCATTTCCAAAGTTATGACCGCCACAACCATAACTTTTGGACGAAGCATAGTCTTCCTCAAACCGCCAGGAAAATACCGAACCTTAAGGCAACCCCATAACTAGACTATCAAATCTCGAACCTTAAGATGACCCCATAACTAGGCTATGGGATGAACACAAACCAGGAGAGGAAGGCAGAACTTGACCATTGGCTGAAACCAAACCTTAACACAACGCCAAAATTTTATTACTGGAGCAAAAAAACCCTTACCTGTTGCTTCTTGGGAAGCAGTAGATGTTGGCTCTTTGGGTTCATCTTTAACGGTGGGCTCCTTGGATTGAGCAGCACTAGATCTATCCTCTCTGGAATCTCTTATCAAATACAAATGTAAGCAGTCCATGCCCAAAGCAATACCAATGCCTACCAAAATCGCAACAATAACACTGCATCGGGAAGGTGATTGAGAGTGCTTATCGTACCATTCTCCAACGTTTGAATCTTGAAGAGAAACAAGCACCACCAAAAATATGGAGCAAAAGAGGTTGAAATATCCTACTATGTAGGAGAAGGTTCTAATGCCCAAGCGAGTACCTCTAAAGTTCAACACCCGGCACTCAAAGTTGTTTTGGGTCATACCATATGTTAGAAAAGCACCGGTGGAAAACCCACTTCCCTTACTATCTACTACAAAATATTTAATTGCTCTTCTTGCCACAAGAGAGTTGGAGAAACCATCCACTCTGAACCAACCAGTGAGTACAAGGTTGAGGGATATTTCTGTTAACCTTGGTACTAATAAAGGGGCAATGGTGTAAGCACGGTCAAATTATCCGAAAGATCTGTTTAGCAGCTTTGTCCAGTAATTATACCCTGATGGAGAAAGTGGAATGCAGATGTAGGGATGATTTGCATTCATGTGCCCGCTAGAAATATAGTGAAATATTTCCCTCACCATCGTCTTTCCTTTCTCGATGCCATCATCGGACAGTATCTTTCTTCCAAATTCATCAATCTCCTCCACATTCAACTGCCCTTTCTTGCACCCATGGCAGCCAGTTTCCAGGCACTGTGGACATGGCAATAGGAATAAGGAATCTGACAGTCGTTTGAGTTTTCTAGGCATCCGATGAGCAAGCACACTTACGATCTCTTGCACATTCCAGAATACAATGCAATTGCATGGATATTCACAATCGCCAATCTTGCAATTACAGATCCCAAGAAGGAGTTTAGCAGATTGAGATTTTAAAGGAAACATTGAAGTAGAATAGAGTGCACCTTATAGGCATTGCAGATATACTTCATAAATTGCTTCATCGATGAATTGGGTAGGTTGTATGACAACATTACCACAGAAGCCTTTGCAAATCGATTTTCTGGTTCTGGACTTGCCTCGTAGGTAGTCAGTCCGAAGCCAGCATTTATCTCATATAGTTCAGGGCCTTTGAGGCTTGCCAGAACATCCCTAGCACCCAGTTCAAGGTCAAGTCTTCCCCTCAACAAGCTCATAATAAAAAACACAAAATTTCCCAAAATAGCGAATCCCAGATCGGGAAAATTAATGGAGCCCGATACGGTCTCACCCAACTCGAGCTGGGTGAAATCAACATTGTATAACCATCCCAAGAAGCTAAAGAAATGAATAATGAACAACTTGAGTATGTATAATCGGCTTCGTGAGACACCCATCTAATTAGAATTCAATGAAAACTGAAGATTTCCAAATCTCTGATAAACAAAAATTTGAGTTCGTCCAGTTATAAAGTGTGGTTATTTGGAGTAAGGTAATACAGAAGCATGGAACCTGATTCCCCTGATGGTTTGGTCCATTGAGAGATGGACTGTTTCTTTTTCGTATATATTTTCTTTCATGCCCCCCTTGTCTCTTTACTTTTATCAGCCAAAGGGAATAAATTACATATAAATTAGATGTCTTTACCTTGGTATGTTTGCTTTTATTTGCTTTAACGAACATCATTTAATCCAAATAAAATTAATGACGGTTTTTGCTAATTATATAATTATAGGACATTTGATTATGGTTCGTATGACAATTATTTTCTACATTTAATTTTTTTAAATATTTTTCACAATGTGACGTTAGATCATGGTTGACCATGATTATAAAGTCAATGAATTTATATTAAACCGAAGGATTAATATTATAAACCCTATGAATAATATTATATCTCAAGAATATGAACCCTTAGATTAATAAATCCAAGGGATTGATTTTATAAACCCAAGCAATAAATTATAAAACCCCAAGGTATTATAAACCCAAGGGAATAATGTTAAACACAAGGGATCAATATTATAAACCCTAAGATAAATATTATAAACCCCAAAATAAACATGGTAGACTATGGTTGACCATGGTTCATTTTCATATTAATCTTTGCAACAATGTGATGTTGGACCATGGTTGCCCATGATTAATTTTCATATTGACCAAAATATGATCTTTTTCACAATGTGACCATGGTTATTGATCATGGCTCACCATGATTGACCATGGTAGTGCCACTTACCCCAAACCCCCGCCAAAATAGTATTCAGTGAGAACGCAGAGAAATACACCAAAATTCCATTATAATAAATGAATACAGAGAAATACACTAGAATTATATTCTCATCCCTAGATTTAGAATCATATTCTGATAGATACTCACCTAAAAGATAACTGTGAGTGGCCCACTTTACCCATAGTAGTACTTGTAAAGCACCATATACCCATCTATCAAAATATTTTGGGCCCAAAATTTTTAATAACAAAGTACCACATAAAATACATATCATTTCCAAAGTTATCACCACGAGAACTAGAACTTTTGGACAAATAAAATTCTTCTTCAAACTGTAAGGGAAATGCCGAACCTTAAGACGACCCAAAATTTGGACTATTGGAATAATCCAAACCTCGAGACGAAGGAAAAACTAGGCCATCCACTGAAGAAAAAAAAAAAAAAAAAAATCTAACACGATGCCAAACCCTAATTAATGGACCAAACTAACCCTTAATTGTTGGTTCTTGGGAACCAGCAGATGTTGGCTCTCTGGATTCATCCTTAACTGTTGGCTCTTTCGATGCACTAGGTTTGAAAATATGTAACATAATGAAAATGTGTGTCCCATACATTAGGGGAATTTTGAGGTCTAAAATGGGCCTCCTAAGGAAATAATAAAATAATAGTTAAATCAATAAAATAATATTTATGAGTTTTCAATTCACTTTTTGCACCACAATCCATGTAACCATAGTTAAATTCAATTCAAAAATTGTACCAGAATAAAATTAATAAGAAAATTGTATTGATGTGACTACAAATAAAAATGAGCTTTTCAAGAAAGAATCATTATCATTGAACAACTAATGCATTTGTCCTTTGTACTTAAATAACTTAAAATAAAATATAAATATAAATTTATAAATTTTTTATTATATTATATGCTATTAGTTAAAATTTATATTATTTAAATTGTATAATAACATATAATTAATATATTATATAAAAATAATATCATATAATATAGTATAATAAAATAAATGTATAGGGATATGCATTGTTCCTTTCAAGAAATATGAAATGACAATAATATATTTTTTATTAAAAAAGTGTGAAATGACATTTATTATGAGTACTTTACTTTGACTTTAAAAGTACTTAGAGCACTACCATGGTTAACCATGAGTTTTTATCCACCATTGAGAATGTGACAAGTAAGTACCTTTAACTCAAGCAATGCCACCTCAACCATTAGGGATGATGGCATCCCCTAAAATGTGATTGGTTCTCATAAAGTGAATTTTGATTGTACATTTTCCTTAGGAGGCCTATTTTAGACCTCAAAATTCCCCTAATTGAGCATTGATCTTGAGGGCTTGGACCTCATAGGGTTAGAGGATGCATGCAATAAGAAGGAATTTCACTCAATATCCGAGCAACAGGTCCAAAAGCTGGAAGAAATATTCACACAAGCAAAATAGCTCCCCGCTCTGGAAATTCAGGGGGGTATGCTCATAAATACAAAATACTTCACGAAAGAATCCTGCAAAAGAGGACAGAAAACAACGCTGCAAAGAACAATAGAAACGACCAAAGAAATGGTGGGTTCTGGGAGATTCCTCAAGTTAACCCGATTTTACGCCTACTCTACCACCCCCCCTCAATGAAGATCATCTCATGAAACATAAGAGGGCTCAACAACCCCACCAAGCACAAAATCATCAAGAAAAGAATCACTGAGGAACACCCTGCAATTTTCTACATGCAAGAAACCAAATGCTCCAGCTCCACTCTGGAAAAAATCTTCAAAAATATATGGAAAGGATGCAGAACAATAGAGGTAGATTCCATTGGAGTTTCAGGAGGACTGGAAATCGTCTGGAACCCCCAAATCATCTCCCCAAAGAACTACCATGCCAATAGACATTTCATTCAAGCCAAATTTCACCCAATTGGAATAGACATCCATGGCTTGCTAACGAAAGTCTATTGTCCCCAGAATCTTCACCACAAAACAGAGCTTCTGAAAAGAGGGCTGAGCTCAATAAACAGAGATCTCTACCACTCTGGTTTTTGGGAGGAGATCTCAATATGATAACAAATCTACTAGAAAAAAAGGGAGGAAGGCTGCATCTAGACATGGACAATAATGGATTCAAGACCTTCATCCAAGATAACCACCTCATATATCTACAAACTTCCAATGGCATCTTCACCTGAAATAATAGAAGCGAATGTACCCATCAAATTTCTTCTAGACTGGACCGGTTTCTCATCACGGAAGACTTCATACATCTGGGGGGTGATCTAGTAACCACCATTATCCCGTCTGTCGGCTCTGACAACTAGCCAATACAACTTCAATGATTAATACCACGTACGCCTGCGCCCAAACAATTCCACTTTGAAAATTGCTGGCTCAGACATCCAGGGTTCAAGGAAATAGTCTCTGATTAGTGGTCCTCCTTCTCGCCACCGCAACGAACAAAAATTCACCAGTTCTAGAAAAAGTTGAAAATGCTTAAAGGGAAACTGAAGGTGTGGAATAAATCCACCTCAGGAAATATCTTCAAAGGTTAAAGAGATATGGAAGAGCAAATGAAGAAGCTTCAACAAACTATCATCACGGAAGGATGCTCTGCTGATTCAGAGAACCAAGAGAAAATATTAACAACTCAAATGGAAGAAAGAAGGAGCCAAGAAGAGATCCTAGGGAAAAAAAAATCTAGGATCTGTTGGCTCAAGGAGGGAGAAAAAAACACAAAGTTTTTCCATCGCTTCACCATTCAGCACAAGATGCATAATAGAATCACAGTTCTCAAAAATCAAAATGGAGAGCACCTAGAAAAGCAAGAGGACATCACGAAGGAGCTGCGCAACCACTTCAAGGGAATTCTTCAAGAACCTAATCATCAAAGGCATGAGGCAATAGGAAAAATCACCCAACACATACCTAAGTTGGTTACGGAAGATCACAACAAGACACTGCTCAAAGCCACTACTCTTGCTGAGGTGGAACAAGCAGTCTTCCAACTAAAGGAAGGGAAAGCTCTGGGCCCTGATGGATTCACCACCAAAGAAGAGGTATGTGGTGTTGTTAAGGAATTGCGCACCACTCATTGGCTTCTTCCAGCTCTAAATGCCACCTTCATCACTCTCGTACCGAAATAAGACAATGATGCTATGCCAAGTAAGTACAGGCCCATAGTACTCTGCAATATCATTTTGAAGATATTTTCCAAAGTTATTGCTAACAGTCTGAAACAGCTCCTTCCCCTGATCATCTCCTTGGAGCAAACAAGTTATGTAGAAGGATGGAAAATCCATGATGGAACCATTTTAACCCATGAGGTCATTCATGCCCTCAAATCCTCCAAAAAACTTGGTATGCTCCTCAAAATCGACCTATCCAAGGCTTTTGACAAACTTAGTTGGGACTACATTAAACATGTCCTTCTTGATTTTGGCTTCAACCACACCTGGGTAAGATGGATCATGAGCCTCATAACCTCCCCATTTCTTTCCATCTTGGTCAATGGTATACCTTCAGCAACCTTCAATCCTTCAAGAGGTATTAGACAAGGGAATCCCCTTTTGACCTTAATTTTCATCATTATGACTGAAGGGCTGGGCCGTCTTCTCAAATTCTATGTCCATTTAGGTACTCTACAAGTTATACCCCTCCATAATCTCCCCCCACTTCCCATCAACAATTTGTAGACAAAAACATGATCATGGGATACCCCTCGGTCCAGGAAGCCCATTCCCTCAAATCACTGCTAGACTCCTTCTCTGAAGCTTTTGGCACAGAGGTCAACCCTGAAAAATCACAAATCTTCTTCTTCCACACCCCCTATCACTCAGCGCAAAATTTCCCGCACTCTAGGCTTCTCCATATCCTCCTTACCCTCCAAATACCTTGGTGCCCCTCTCATAGCTACTTCCATTAATCATTCCTCATGGCGAGCACTGCTGGACAAAATTGAAACTAGGCTTTCCAACTGGACCCATTACACTCTTAATATAGCAGGTTGTTTGATACTCATCAAAAAAATTCTTCAGTCTCTCCCCATTTACCTCTTCTCAGTACTCGCATCCCCCAAATGGGTCCTTAAGGACATGCACAAAATTCAAAGGACTTTCCTATGGGGTTGTACCAAAGATAAAAATAAATAGGCTTTAGTCAACTAGAAAATAAGTATGCACACCAAAAGGTCAAGGGGGGCTAGGGCTGCGTGATCCAGAGCACAACAACAGTATCATGGGAGCTAGTATCTTGTGGAAATGGGTTTCCATCCCCCACACTCCGTGGGCTAACTTGTGGGCAGCCAAATACACTAGCTCCTGGCCCAAGGAGGACCTTATCAGATTCAACATAGAGCTAGGAGAATCTCAAATATGGAAAGCAGAAAGAAACCAAAAACAACTAATTCAAACCCACAGCTTCTAGGAGCTGCACAGTGGTACTCAAGCCAGATTTTGGGAGGAATCCTAGCAGCAACTGCCTAGACTCTCTTCCATCTTTCCCATACCACTGTGGAGTGCAGTGTTACAGGCAAGGAAAATGAAGTGTGTACAGGATTTATGGACTGATGACACAACTCAGATATACAAGAACTGGATACATACAAACATATGGCAAGAGGACTGGAATAATGAAAATCACACAGACATTTGGGAGGAAATAAGCACTAAAAGAGAAATCAGAGCCCAACCATGACCTCATATCCTTAGATGGGGTCACATGCAAAGTGGCAACTACTCTACCAAGGAAGCCTACAACCTCTTACATTAGCATAACCCAGATCCTACCAATCTCATCTGGAAGAAGATATGGTTGGCCAAGCTCTGGCCCAAAGTAGCCACCTTTTTATGGCTGCTTAGTAAATGACGCATCCTCACATGGGAGAATATATTGAAGAGAGGGTTTGTAGGACCCTCAAGATTCCCCCTATGCCAGGAGAACTTTGAAACCATCGACCACTTGTTGGACCTATGCCCTACTTCCAATGCCCTGTGGGATAGAATAGCAATCCTTTGCAGACGCACCAACAGAGAAAGGGGCAACATCATCAACACCATCAACAAGTGGACGTACAATCCTTACTCCAACAACATTTTGAAGAGACTCTGGCAGATAATTCTGGGCCTCTTGATCTAGAACATATGGAAAGAAAGGAACAGTCAGATCTTCAAAGACAGAGTATCCGCCCAAGAGCAAATCTGGGCAAGGATGCATGACAATCTCACTGAAACTCTAGCCATTTTTTCCTGGAGCCAGGAGGATCTCCCCACCTCCACTACAGAGTGTAACATATGGAGCAACTAGCATATGAGCATAAATTCCCCCCTGGACATCAGCTCAAGGAGCGTAGGAATATCCTCCGCTCCTGAAAAATGGAAGACTCCCACAAATGGCTTCTTCAAATGTAACTTCGATGGCGCATCCAAAGGCAACCCTGGGAATGCAAGATTCAGAGGCATCTTCGGGAACTCCCAAGGCGAGCCACTTCTAATCTACTATGGCAACATAGGATGGGATAGCAACAACTTCGCGGAGCTTGAGGGACTCATCAAGGGAATCTACAGAGCAATTGCATGTAACTATTTCCCCCTGGAAATGGAGGGAGATTCACAAATTATTACTCTAGCAGCCACAAGAATTATCCATGGCATTGCTTCCACAAATATATCCACCAACTGGAGCCTTTCCCACATGCTCAAACTTCTGGAACAGCCGATACACAATCACAAAGCAATAAATTTGCACCATGTGCGCAGGAAAGAAAACTCAGTTGCGGACCTCCTCGCGAACAAGGGTGTGGAAAGTCATAGAGAGTTGCATCACTCCAATCTCGCTCAGGTTGAGGATGACTCGTTAGGAAGAGAATGCCAAACTCTCATTCAAAAAGATCTTCTCTCCCCAGATGTGGGTGACAGCAGAAGTATGTATGATAATTGCCTCTCCCACGCTCAAGAGGACGAAGATCTGCAGCACAGGTCTTCACCCGACATGCAACCACACTCTTGCAATCATCCGCATGAGAGGACAAAGATAGGGCATAATGAAGACATGCTTGGATAACATCACCCCCTCCGGGATACCTCTATGTTGTAATTGTTTTGAATGATCTCCTGGATTGACATGCCTCTCGGCCATAACTCTTCACATGTTCCTACTCATGAAAACCATTATAGCACGCAACTGCGTGCGAGTCACAATAATTCTCAGTCATTTCGCATGTGTGACGAGCCTATTAAAGGTATGGACCTTTAGCACGAAGAGACTTATTTTCTGTTCCTTTGGGTTTATATGTTGTTTCAATTCTTGCCCTCCTGCGTTCCTAGTCTACCACGCAGCCTCCCCCCTAGTGCCGCGTTGCGCAAAATTTCCTAGGCTACACTCCCCTTGACTGTGCGACTCACCCCAACTCCATTTGTCCTACCAATTTCATAAACCTGGGTGCTCCCATCATCCCGCGCCCCTTGCCGCGCTTTCCCCTTCAGCGCACCTCCCTGTCCACTAGGACCCAGCTTCACACCTCCCTCCTTTCCGTGCATTCCCCTTGCTTCGCACCTCTTGTGCTCCAGCTGACCATGGAACCTAGGCTACAACAAATAACCATTAGAGGATGTTAGAGAGGTGTGCTCCCTGGTCGCTACCACCGGGGGCTTGATAATCGCCTGGAATCTATTGAAGGCTCCTCCTCGGGTAGTCACGCTAGAGAGGCTCCCCAGAGCCCTGAACTTGACTGGGAGGAGGAGGCCCCCTTGCATCTTTCACAGAGAGGTAGAAGTGGACCAAGGAATTCCACCATTGCGCACCAGGTTCACCCCTTGCCTCACAAGACCGAGCCTCTTCCTACTCAGGAAGATGAGGAGGATGACATAAATGTTTGGATAATGGACTCAGAAGGTACATGGACGCGCGTCCCAGATGTCGAGTACCCAGTGGCTCCCATCCTTTGCGCACCAGTCTCCAAGCCTCTGCATCTAACCACTGGTGAAGATGAATTTGTTGCGTAGACAAATGCCTGTCCCCTAGTGGAGGAAGATCGAGACAATGATGATGAAGCCAAAGACTAATGATTGCGTAGCAGCTCAGTTCTTCCTAGTTTTTTTACATGCTTTCTATTATCAAATAATTTCTATTTTCACTAGTGCTACAACACATTTTGTAATTTTCTGTTTCATGTAATTTTCGGGCTGGTTTCCTCCACTGAGGCAACCCCTTATATATGCAACAAAGGTTTGGATTGGTTAAGCGCAGCTTACCAACTCAGCCTACAGCATATATATTGTTTCTATTTTTGGATTAGAATATATTAGCCTCATTTACCCAAAAAAAATAAAAATTTATAAGTGGCTTTCTCTCTTAAACAACCTTTCACACAACAACTTTCTAATTTGTTAAAATAATATAGATTGAATAGTAAATTTGATCTCTTCTTGGACTTTAGAAAATATTTTTACATTGGTCCTCGAGATAAGCTTTGGGAGAGACTTGAAGAGATCATGGTCCCTCCTAAGCGGAGGATTGTTGTGATCTGTCTCTACAAGACTATCACTGCCAAGCTTAAGACCAACGAAGGGTGGTCTAAATACATTAACTGCAATATCAGAGTTAAGCAAGGTTGTCCCCTATCCCCTACCATTTTTGGCATATACATCGATAAGCTAGATTAGTGTCTGGAAAATATGGGATGCAAGGGCACCGAGCTTGCTGGTGTACTAATTACTCTTATACTTTAGGACGATGATTTCGTTCTTCTTGCAAAAATTCATGATGACCTAGACAAGCACCTTCAGACTCTTCATGTATATTGCTCCAAGATGGGTATGACAATTAATACTAACAAGACTAAAGTCATGATCATTAAATCCAAAAGGATCACCCATGGTAGTTTTTTTATAATAACCAGTGCTTGGAGAAAGTTGCCTCTTATAAATAGAGTATTGACTTTCCTCGTCAACTCAATTGGAGTTATAGTATCGAGAAAATGATTATTGGAGGCTAAAAAACTTATTATGAGTTTGAAAACAATTGTCAGTTGGTTGATCTTTACATTTGGAGTAAAAAGAGGTTCCTCTTTGAGACTCTCGTCACCCCTGTTGTCTTATACGGATGTGGAGTTTGGGGTTGCAGTATATCCAAATAGTCATAGAGGAATATTGAGATGATTCAAAAGAAATTCATAACTTACAACCTAAAGATCAAGGGAAATACTCCCTATCCTATCCTCTTGATCGAAGCTGGTTTCTACCCCTTTCAAAGTATGGCTATGTTTATATATATGATGTATAAGAAGAAGCTTTACAACCTGGAATCCAAAAGGCTCCAAAAAATTGCTTCTAACTTTAGTCAAAACCCCCACCTTTTCCTCGAGCGCTAATGGCATAAGGATGCCCAGTCTTAGCTCAACCATTGGGGAATTAAGGAGGAGTTCAGTATGGGAAGCAAAGATTGTGTCAAAAATTATAGTTACTCTAAGTTTAAGGACAAGTAGCGGGAGGATAAGGAGTTGGAGGGTAAAATGAAGCTAAGATACTATAAGGAGGTGATCAACCCCACCCTTGATAACCAGAATTACCTCTTTGTGTTGTCGCTAGGATAAGAACTAATTATCATGAGCTTCAAAGTGAGACCCGGCGGTGTTCTATTCCCAAGTCTCTGTGGAACATTAGAATCTGTCATATTTACGATACTAAGTAGGTGGAAGATGAAAAGCACTTCATTTTAGACTACCCATCTTTTACTCACATCTGCTCTCAATTCCATAACGTCTGCCACACTTCCAATATTCTTGACTTATTAAGCCAACCCACCTATAGTGATCTTGGAGCGCTTATTTCTCTTCTCTTTGATCATAGAAACAAGATTTTGAAAGATCACACTTAGATTCTTTTGAGCTTTTGAGGTCCAATAGAACACATTAGTCGTAGTCAACATTAACCATCATCATCATCATCACCAATATTTAAATATTTTTAAATAAATTAATATATATCTATTAATATGAAAAATAACTAATAAAATACACTTGACACTAAAAATATATAAAATATAACTATTTAACCATAAGTATACTCTCATCCCATTGATTATATTAACTCCTAATTTCAATACCCTAGTAAATTGGACTAGCCAATGAAGTCGAACCTTGAGATGATGCCCAAAGTTGACTTGAAACCAACCCTAAGATGATACCATACCCTAATTATTGGACCAAGCCACCCTTACCTGTTGGTTCTTGGGAATCACTTGATGTTGGCTCTTTGGATTCATCCTTAACGGTTTGGTCGCTTATTCAACAGTACAGTTGGAGTGGCCCCACATAAAACCAACATTATAGTAATACAGAAGCCACGAGTCTGATTCCACTGATTAAAGGACCATGGAGAGATGGACGACTTCTTTTTAGGGCATATATTTTCCTTCATGCCCATTACTTTTACTTTTATTAGCTAAAGGAATAAATTAAACATCTTTTGCTTCGGTAAGTTTGCTTTTATTTGCTTTTTTGGACATGATTAAATCCAAATACAAATAAAATTAATGAAGGGATTTTTTGAAAATTTTATCTTACATTGACCACACTATAAATTACTAAATTTCAACTCGTTGTGTATGCCATTTTATTTTATGGTTAAACGTAATTTGATTATGATTAAGACACCAATTATTTTTCTACATTTAACCTTTTAAATATTGTATAAATAATAAGAATTATTAAATCAATCAAACTTTTTAATTTTATATTTTAGGTTGTTTCTCTTTATCAATTTTTTTTTTTTTTTTTTTATTAATAGGATAATTATTATATAAAAAATAAATAATTTTAAAATAATTATTACATAAAAAATTTAATTATATTGAAAAATCATTTTGAAATTCTATTATATATTATAATTTTAAATTTTTATTAAATGATATTATTAAAAATTATTATTATATTTAAATAATCTAATAATTTTAGATAAAATATTAAAATTTATAGAATTTTATAATATTAGTATTAAGTAATATCATAATATTAATATTATGATATGTTCCAACAATGTTTATGTGTTTAATGAATAATGTTTTTAGTCGATATTTAGAAAAGTTTGTGTTATTTTATCTAAATGATATTTTGATTAATTCTAAGACTAAAGAGGAACAATTGGCAGCAATTTTTCAATTGCTGAGAGAACACAAGATTTAGGACAAGCTCAACAAATTTGATTTCTTTTGCTTACAAGTTCCATGCTTGGGACAAATTGTTTTCAAGGAAGGAGTTGTAGTAGATTGTGTGAAGGTCAAAGACATCATGGAGTGGCCTACTCCTCAAAACATGACAGGAGTTAGATCCTTTATTGGACTAGTTGCGTATTACCAGAGATTCATTTGAAACTTCTCCAGCATTGGCCATACAATCACAACATTGATGATAAAAGAAATTAAATTCTAATGGACACTAGACTGTGCAACCAATTTAAGCAATTAAAAAATCTACTCATGTGACAAGCACCAATATTGAGAATTGGAAAGCGAGAAAAGGAGTTTTTGTTTTGAACAAATGTATGCAAGGAAAGGATCGGTGGAGTACTAATGCATGAGGGACAAGTAGTTGGTTACTAGTCAAGGAAGTTGAATGAGCACATGAGCAAAATTATGTCACTAATGACTTGGAGCTAGCAACAATCGTGCATAAATTGAATGTGTGGAGGAACTATTTTATAGGAAGGAGGTTTGTTTTAATGTCAAATCATGGAGGTTTAAGGTATTTATTTGACCAACCTAAGCTAAATTTAATATGGTAATGTGGCTAGCCTTGATTAGCGAATTTTATTTTGAAATAAGATATATCAGCGACAAGGAAAACAAAGTGGTAGATGCACTTAGTACAAGGGCACATGTGGCTCATGTGGTACCCATCAGTACTTATGAGGTTGATATCATGGACAGGATTAGAGGCAATACATTAGGATGAACATCACCATCATGTGAAGGAATGCTTGCAAAAGGAGCCAAAAGGGGCTTTGAGTAAGACTTACTCACTCATAGATGAAGGTATGTTAAAATTCAAAGGTAGATGGTATATACCTTGTACGAGTGACTTAAAGAATCTCATCTCTGATGAGTTTCATAAGAGACCTTATTCCAATCATCCTAGTTATTAAAAAATGATAACAATTATGAAAATATGTAGTATTGACTAAGCATGAAAAATGATGTTTCTGAGTACATTGTTAAGTGCTTGGAGTGACAACAAGTGAAAGTGGAGTGTAGAAAACCAATGAGATTTCTATAACCAATCCCTATCCTGAATGTAAGTGGGAAATCATTTATATGGACTTCATCATAAAACTACCAAGGACATCTAAACAACATGTTGCCATAGTGGTAGTGGTGGAAAAGCTGAGTAAGTTAGCTCATTTTATAATTTTCAAGTCCAATGACAAAGCAAATGATATTACTTATATTTTCATGAAATAAGCATTCAAATTTCTTAGTGTACCCAAGAAGATCATCTCGAATAGGGATGCCAAATTCACCTCAAAATTTTGGAAATCACTATTTGTTGGATTTGGGATAGAGTTAGCATTCAGTACAACATATCATCGTAAAAAAAATGAACAAACTAAAAGAGTAATTAGGGTACTTATAGAATACATGTTATGAATGTATGACATGCATAAAATTAAGAGGCATGAAGAGCTTTTACATTTGGTAGGATTTTCCTATAAAAATGGGTACCATGAATCATTTAAAATGAGTCCATTTGAGGCTCTATATGGAAGAAAATGTAAAATACCTATCAGCTAGAATGATCCAGTGAAAAGGGTGCATATTCGATCTGATATGCTGAAGGAAATGGATCAAGAACAAATTTCTACCAGGAAGAAATTGAAAATAACTTAGAATAGGAAAAGTAGCTATACAGATCAACAAATAATGCACAAGGAATTTCAAGTGGGGGAACATGTCCACTCCTGTGTTATACCAAGCAAGAGTTCACAGAGAATTATATCTTGTGCTATGTTAACACTAAGATTTTTTGGACCATTTTAGATCATAGAAAGAGTGGGATAGTAGTTTACATACTATCCTTTCCACTCACAGTGAAAGCACATGATGTTTTCCATATTTATTTACTTAAAAATTATGTATATGATGTTGATCATGTTGTTGATTGGAATGTGATACATGTGGAATATGGGGGAGAATTCTAGCTAGACCCAATGTGCATTCTGTATCAAAGGAAGATCGTGCTCTGGGATCGAGTAATCGAGTAGGTAAAGGTGCAATAGAGGTACTTTGGACTAATGAAGCCACTTGGGAGATGGTTTATCAAATGAGGGTATCATACCCATTTTTGTTTGCAATGTAAATGAATGTGAAAAGAGTTTTGTATATAATTCTCATTGTAAAGTTTTATGTTTGGGTGTAGAAAACTAGGATGATGTTCCTCTAAGGGGGTGGAGTCTGTGATCAACCTTTTTGTTACCCCTCTTGTAAATGTCGCTATGAATCTTAATTCATGTAAATTATTTGGAAATATAAATAATGATTGGCTAAAGAAGTGAACATGGATTCAGAGGTCCGCGGAGGGGGAGTTACTTGTAAACCCAAGCCATTACATTTATGTTATCACCTACCTCCCTAATGGATTAATGTTATTCCTGGCACAATAATTGAAGTAAATTACAGGGTAGTATGCTATAAAGGACACATAAACCCATATAGTCCCTAACTCATAAGACATGTTGTGGAAGTCAACAAGTAAGGGGAAAAAGGGAGAAAGCATTGGTGGTGGTTGGAAGAGAGAGAGTATGCTATAAGACACACACATAAAGAAAAATTATGTAGAAGCATACAAATAGAGTGTATACTCTTGGATGTGCTAGGGGAATTGAAAGAGAATTTTTTGAAGGAAAATTCCAGAAGCATAGTGTAAGTACATGCTTGAATGCATGTTGAGGAGTGTGGTGTAAAGAGGAAGGTTGTTGTGTTGAGAAGGAGGAGTAATAATGCACTATGGATTCCTACCCAACAGGTGGAGACACTGTGTACTTTGGTACTCCTTGTGGTGTTTGATAGGTGGGGACCTTGAGCATGGAATTTGGATCCCCATGAAACCTATCAGGTGGAGGCATGGTGTGTGAATCAAGTGGAGACATCCTGGGTTCTAGATTCCTGTAGTGATTTTTAGGTGGAGCATTGTATGCTATATCTACCCTAAAGTGATTTTTGGGTGGCGCACTATATGCTATAGGTTCCTTGAAGTATTTTATTCGGTGGAGACAATATGGGCTCTACATTCTAATGAGATTTGGTTGAATTTTATTGGTGTATATTCCCTAGAGAACTTAACTCCTCAGTCTCTAAATTTGGGTTGGGGGTGGACAACGATAATAAATATTGTAGTGTAGCTGACCTATGGTTGGGTGGAGAGTTAAAATCCCTCCCTTAGTTTCTAGCTATTTAAGCTAATCAAGTATGTATACTAGCTTGTACATATATGGGAAATATAAATTGTGAATGATATCTTCATGATTATGAAAATGGATGTGTCAATACCATTAATGGTAGAATGTGTGATTCTAGATGTATATAATAAAATGCTTATGTGAATGTCTCATATTTTTTAGGGGCATGGAGATCTTGTGTTTGTCAATATGTTCCTGAGCTGCAAAGTTATTGCATAATCTTATACGAATTATAGATGTGTTTAGTTAACTATTATAATGTATAGATTACATTATTTGGCATGGCCGTGTATGTACATTGATTAAGGTTTTTGGTAGTATATTTACTACAATGTATGGTTTATTAGTTGTTCTGGTAGGAATGTGAAGTACCCATTTTGGGTAGGAAGTGTTTTTGTAGATACATTTGAGTTGCAGAGTAGTGTAGCTGTGGTTTGGCTTGTTTTTGTTCATGTTAGTGGACACACTGATAGTTTCATTGATGTATTATGGACATGAAAAGATAAATATAATGTTAGTGTTGAAATTTGGGTTTCATTCATCTGAATATCTATGTTATGAGCAATACTAGAATTTAAGGAAATGTTGGGCAAAGTCCCTTAAATACCCAGAATTTCTAAGTCTGAAGTATTGTAGAGTGCCAAACTTATATCTAGGGTCAGATAACTCCCTATTGGTGATTTTTATCTGGGGTATATGCTTTTCAAGTTTGGTGGATACATTTGAAAGTCTAGACATTCAAGCCAATTGTATGTGTGCACCAGATTTGGGGAATAACTTGGATGGCTTGAATGAAAACAAGGAAAAATGGTCAAATTCAAGTGGGACTAGTTAAAGGACTAAAGGCTTGGAAATAAAAAAATTTTGTGGTTAGGAATGGGTCCATTCCATAAATTAGTGTCACAAGGTTGGTCATCATCATGAGAGGCAGATGTATCTAGGGATCTGAGACATCAGAGTTTGAGGACAAGGCATGAATGCACAGAGCCTAGGATATGGGTTAGATCTGCATAAGAGCAAGGAGTTGTAGTGATATTGATATATCTAGAGATCTAAGAGTCTGGTATGTTTTCAAAGTACAAAAATTGTTCACATGCAAATTTCTTATACAACTAGATATAAAGGGATTCGTTTCATTTCACGAAGGTTAAGGTCCTATGCGACTTGTGTATTTTAACGATGTGGAAAGTGCCACAGATGAATGGACACTAGTTGTGAGAATTCCATGAAGGTGTTGTGGAAAAACATGGGCGGGTCACGTCAGTCACACGTGGTTTCCACGCGACATTGAGTTGTTGATGTGACAACGGTTAGTTGGAAATATTTGAAAGGGCATAACTTTAAATGCAAAGATTGGATTGGGGTGAAACATTATATCCCATAAAAATATCAACGATTTGAATGTGATGGTGTTGTCCAAAGTTAAATTCCACAAACTTTGGAGGACTAGAAAATTTTGCAATCCCATTTCCATAGTGATACCATGGAAGTTGGATTAGTTAAAAGTAACACCTCCCATCAACCTGGGAAGACCAAGAGGGTGGGAGGGAGTGTTACAAGATATTGCTTAAATTAGCTTTTTAAAACTTAGTTAATTCACGTGTTAGTTTTAGATAGATTTACATATCTCAACCTCATGAGAAATTCACTTCTATAGTTGAAAACATTACTCCATTTATGGTAGCATATATATTGATGGAGTATAAAAATGACACATTTAGGAATGGGTCTCTTAGCTAAGTTATAATTCACCTAATGTAGTTCGGTATAGTCTCCTTTGTGAATAAATGATCATCTTTTATGAAATCATGATTTTAAATTCAATATGAAAATGGGAACTATTAAATCATGAAGGATATATTTATATTGATTTTTTTTGTGAATGCAATCATTTTACATTACTCTCTCTCCATTGAGTCCCCTCTTCTCATGTTACTATTCAAACCATGAAATGAAACAAAATATGATGTATTTAATCTATATTTTACCATTTTGACCTCATGTATCAAGGGGATGTTATATAATTATTTTATCCACCAAAAACAAACAAATACCTTAGTCGAAGGAAGTATATCAATAGACTCTCAACGCACTAAGTGAAAAAATATCTAAATCAATTAATTAGTTTAATGTGAATATACTTAAGTATTGAGCATCACACTACTATTACCTCTAATAGTGATGGCACTTAGTTGTTGATTAATAATAAAATCAAAGAATATTTAGAGTTATTTTATTAAAACACACAATCAAAAGATTTTGACATGAGCCTTTTTATCAACAACATGCATTTGCTTAGTGTTTTGTACATGGTTGAAACTACATGTTGAATCCTTCTTGCCATGTTTCTAAAACCTAGAGGAATCGATGGAAACTACAAATCTAATAATAAATGTCTTGTTGCGTTGAATTTTTCTTTTTTTGTTAGTGGCCTTTTGTTGGCCAACTACAATGCTTGGAGCTTCGATTTTTTTTCGTTGTAGAGTTTGCTTTGGAAAGGAAAAACCATGTGTGTGAGAGTATTGGAGAAACACATTCTCCACCTTTAGTAATACCCTTCACCTAAAAAATTATTTCTTCCCCTCATGCACCATCTCCTCTCCCCTTGCATCCCTTGAACTCTATCTTTCATAATGATGTTTTTTTTTATGGTTTCATACTGTGGTTTTAGGATCACTTTTTATTATATCTAAATTGAGTTTATGCTAACAAGAATTTAAGAAGATATTTTGAATTAAATTGTTGTGCATAGAAGTATAGCTATCACTTTGTTTGAATGTGTAGGTCACTCAAGGGTCAAGAAAAATGACTTCAAGATTCAAGGAAAATGACTTACTTTCTATCATCCTAGGATACACCAAGAGAGATATCAACATGGGACAATATTCAATATATCCTCCCTTTATTTTCTTCAAGGACATTCTCATTTAATTTTATTTTTGTTCTTAATGTGATTTTCAAATTTAGAAAGAACACAAGTACCACCCCTTTTATTTACCTATTGTTTTTGTCAATGCCAATTACTCTATTGTGGGATTATTTTTAGGATAATATCTAAAATCCTAAAGAACAATATCTATGATAGTTTACATATCACTCAACAGTAGTTTCCCAAGTGTACTTAATTTCTTCAATGTCTTATGTGTCCTCAATGCCATAGGTTCAATTCCTAAGATCATTGAGAATTTAGGGTATCATAAGCATCCTCAACATTGTAAGAGTTAAATGAATATCATATGTGATCATGTTATGAATAATGAATTATTGGGTTTAGAAAAATATATCCTTCATAGTAATTTGTTATAAAAGATCATTTCTATAATCATGTACTAGATTTTTTGTATTCTAATGAAGATCATTTTCAAAGTGGTTTTTTCTTTCCACTCTAAACCTTTGTGTTGATGTGATACTTGTATGCTTTATTAGTATTATGAATTTTATTTTATTATTCTTTTTTTATGCGAACACATTAGATATTTTTTTTGTTTTATAATGAATAAATAAATATGATGTTAATATTTTTATAAAATTACTATTTATTGGATAATAATATGGTTATATTTATTTTAAATAATGTCCTAGTTAGAATTTAAATGCATTTCCATTATGCTATTATTAAAAGTACAATAAGAAATCATTGTCACTACCATGAACATGATATTTTCTTACACACTTTAAGTTATAATTTACTCTTAAATATTAAATTAAAACTCTTCACATAAATAATAATAATAATTAATTAAGTAATTAAGTAATTACAAAAAAGAATATCATAAAAGAGCAATGAAAAATTATTAATATCGTGAAGTTTTTGAAAATAAATGTCTTTGTAAATGTTTTCTAATATTAATGCACAACTCTTTTTCCTCATTGAAATCCATTTTAAGGTTATTTCCATTATTTGTAACACTTTGATTCATGATATCAACATTCCTAAAGTTTTTTTATTACTCTTTAAACTTGAATATTGCCACAAAGAAAAAAAAAGTTAATACCCACAATACAAAGTTTTCATAAGTTCCGTAGTTTTTTTTTATGAACTGATCTTAGCTGGAGCACTTTTAGATAAGTGCTAGCATTTTTTTCTCATAAAATTTACTTTCAAACTCATTTTTTAAATGAGAGTGCTTATGATTATATTTTCCTTTTCACTTCGATGTCACATCCAGTGTTTGTGTATATATATATTTTTTTAAGATGGTTAAAAGGTTTGAACTTAAGGAAATAATGAATGTATATAATATGAATATTTTTTTATGTTTAATAAAATAGTAATTTGTTAAGTTAGATGATGTAAACTAATTTAAATTTATTTTAATTTTGAATCTACCAAGCACCAAGAGATGAAAATTTCTTTTCATTCTAAAATATGTTTGTATATAAATTGTATTCAACATAAATACTATGGATTTTCCATACTATGGGCCATTTATTATTATTATTATTATTTTATAAGATTTATTTTAGTTTATTTTAGTTTATTTTGAACGTTTTAAAATGTTTAGTTACCTTACATTAATCATTTTTTTTTTTTTTAATGACTTAGTCAAAATATTAAACATTACATTACAACATCTCTACTATACTAGATTGGAGAACATCTCTAAACACAATAAATTTTATGTAAAAAATAATATCTAATCATAAAAATGAAAAAATATATATCACATTTTGAATATATATATATATATATATATATATATATATATATATATATACACATTTTCTATTTTAACTTTTCAAATATACATTTTATTTTATTTCATATCTCATTTGAACTTTTTGAATAATTTTCACTTATCAACAATTTTATAAGCAACAAATTTCTATTTTATTAAAGAAATCTAACTTCAAACCATCTCTCACTATATTCACAAATTCACTCACTTATATATGTGATCTAATCCCAAATATTAAAAGAAGTATTAATTGCAACTCGAGGGGAATAAATTAAAGAGAATATTAAAAGAAGTATTAATTGCAACTCCAAGGAATAAATTAAAGAGAATTGTGTGTGATTGTATAATACCATAGATGATATTCATTAAAATGTTTTAATATATAGTTATGCATACAAACGAGTCTCACAGATATTTATTCTCCAACCTTAATAAATTTTTAGTAATTAATTAAATAGATAATTATTAATTAATATAATTTTGGATATATAATGTAACGTTCATGACAGTGCCACCATAAATTTAAAAAAATATATATACTTTTATATTATATAATTAAACATGAATATAAATCCTAAGGTTCAGAGTTTTCACTTTTGGATTGAGATACTATAATGAATTTTACCATATGTTAATGCTATACCAATCTCCAAACATTTAATAACATAATTGATTACATTTAATTATAATGCTTAATCTGGTTTGGTGCTCACGCATATATGTCACTGTCACGATTTTCTATTTTCATGTTACATTTTTCGGTTTTCATGTTACATAGCTTTGATTATAATTATTTCACCCATGGTACATTTACATATTAATACTGACGGGTTCCATGTATGATTTCATTTATCATTTGTGCAATTATATCTGTACCTTGGATTTGATTCTTTAATTGTGGATTTATTACACTATACATGGCATGTAACCTATGCTTATGTGGAGGAGACTTGCCCTTACCATGCGTCGTTGGATCTAGGGGTTAGGATCTAGGGTTGAGACCTTTAGGTCTTGACTTAGGCTGATGACCCCGACCAAAAACCTAATCACTATTTCATTGCGAGCTGGGCTTCACGGCATTGCCTCTCCGCAACCCTAACTTTCTCGGATTTGCATACCATCCGCTCGGCGCTGGCTATTAAGATGCCTCCAGAGGTATGAGTTTACACCACAGCCTGCAATGAGGATTTTCTAGATTATTTGATACCGACGGATCTGGTTTGAGTTCTTATGAGGGTTCCCACGTTGTTCTTTCAGGGCTTAAGCAGATACTCTATCACGCCATGGGTCTCTGCTCCTCGGAAATATCCAGCTTTATTGTCATGATTCTCATGGTTTCGTTCTCTTGCCCTCGTGATTGGAAACACAGCTGCCCACATCTCTGTTTTCTCGGTTACAACCACCTCATGCCTTGGAATGTAAGTTTTCCCAAACCCAGTTTTTTCTTGATGGTTCTCTTACTTTCTTTTCATTTTTCTTTGGTAGTTTTAGATGATGATTCCTCTACTTGTTGTTTACGTGCAGGGATTGTCGTCGCAGCCTACAGGAAAACTCGCTCAGGTATTTCTAGATCTTAACCCTTTTATTATTTTCACAACTTGTTCGGTAGTGAGGGTTTAACATACTAATTATGGTTGTTTGAAATGAAACATGTAATCTCTGTGGTTAATACCAGAGAACTCAAACGCATACACCATCCCTTTGGAGTTGTGATGGTTCAAACTAACCCTCGGATGGTTTCCCTTAACAGGTACTTGAGCCTCGCAAAAAGTCTTATACTGTTTTTCAACTTAAGTCTTCCAGCTTGGCTTCGTGACTGTTACGTCTTATAAAACTTTGGTAAAACTGTTTTAGTGGCTTAATGATGCAATATCCTCATGTTTTCTATGTAATGTCAAGACTCCTTCATAATAGTAGTTGCATATTATATTTCCTCAAGATTATGGTTTGTAATTTTAAGGGTTTGCATTTCCAGTTTTCGGTCGGGTATTGACCTATTTATGAGGAAAGATTTCTCTAAGCGAAAGTAATTATTGTCTATAATTTACCATTGACAGTTTGGACTCATGTATTTCAATGATAATCACTTGGTTTTTTTTTTAAGCTTTAGTTCCGTCTCGTAAATTGGAAATGTTGTCTTTATCATTCGAACATATACATGCATAATTACATAGTAATCTTTCCTTTTCTGTTGAAGTAATGTTTTGAGTTGAGATGATGTGTAGTATGGCTTGCATTTACCTTTCTGTAACATAGTTTAGTCCATTGTTTTACTTCAGCAGTTTGTGCAGAAGAAATATTCTTTATGGATATATGCATGTTACTTGCAATTGAAATTTCATAGAGTTTTACATTTCTTTAATCTCTATTTCTGTTTTCCAGTTTCTCTTTTATTTAGAGGTGTCTAGACCATCTACAGGGTGGAGTTTTGTCCTCCTATCCGTTGTCCGTATATATCATATATTTCTGGTCAATGGCCATTTCAGGGCCTGGGGTTTTGACCTTGGCCCTGAGCGAATAGTTTACAGGGTCCATACTTCTTAGTTATTACTTTCTGTTTTTTGTTTAACTTGATATTTCCATTACTATTTTCTTGATTGTCAGACTATAAATTTAGTTTAAGCTTTCGTTACACAACATATATATATATATATATATATATATATATATATATATATATATATATATATATATTTTTATTTTATTTTTCAGGCCCCCTTGTCTCTTTACTTTTATCAGCCCAAGGGAATAAATTACATATAAATTAAATGTATATATTTTCTTTTATTTGCTTTTACGAACGATTTAATCTAAATAAAATTAATAAGGACTTTCGCTAATTTTATAATTATAGGACATTTGATAAACATAAGTTGACAATTATTTTTCTATGCTTAATTTTTTTAAATATTGTACAAGCACAATTGTAGAAGGCAGGTATGTAAGTAATTTTTTCACGAACCAATAACTCAAATAAAAAACTTAGACTAACTCGCCTTCTCCATCTCTATCTATCTCTGTTGAGAAGAAGAGCAGAGCAATGTTAACCTACATTAATAGAGACAATCGATGATGCCTGAAAGTAGCTGCTAAGTCATGATAGAAACCCCCAGTCCTCAAAAACCCTTTCCAACACATATAACCCCTAGTACTAAAATAAAAAAACTCCTGATATTTTCTACAGATATTCGGATGTTAGATTTACAAGAATCGTAAACACAAAATCTTCCTTTCAAATATTAAGATCTTTACATCTCTTTTTCTACAAATATTGGTGCAAGCATTGGTTGAGTATACAATGCTCATTGGGAAAACATGAAATACTGTGACATCTCCATCTTAATTTGACTGCATACGGACTGACTGCGTACAGAATTGTCAAATGGACCTTTGATAAGGATTGTTTTGATTCGAATAACTCATTTTTCATTTTAGATTTTATTCTTTTCTTCTTTCGAGGATGTGGACCGGACTGCGTATAAAGGTTCGGGATGAAAACCCTCTAATAATCCAAAAAAATTTAACATGACTCTATCCTATGTAGCGTATAAAAAGTCAAACTTAAAACGTTTAAGGGATATGATCGTCCCACAGAATTTTCAGATCGATCGCCATGACATTCAAACGATACCATTCCAATGGTTGTTAGTTCTATTAACCCTGTAATTTATAGTATTTATTTAAATTTTTTAGTCATTATGATGTGATTTAATGTTTAGGTGGGTAGGTTTGGTCTCGAGAGCTTTTGTGATGTAGTTAATGTTTAGGTGAGTCGGTTTGGTCTTGAGAGGGTTTGTGGTCCAATCCCACCATTTGTACAACCACATTAACAAATGTGGTTAAAGAAAATGCTTATAAGTATTTAAAATATAATAATAATAATAATAATAATAATATTATTATTATTAATTATTAATTTATATTAATTATTATTTTTTTATTTGTCAAGTTGCTTATAATATTATTATTATTATAATTAATAATTATTATTAATTTATATTAATTGTTATTTTTTTATTTGTCAAGTTGTTTATGGCTTGAGGAGCCGTGAACCACGGGCATCTAAGCCATTAAAGTCCCCATGGGATCACACCTAGCGTGGACCATACCAGACCTTACTTGACTGGATTTTTTAGCACGTTTCTTCCCCTTAACACAGGGCAAAACCACCCATCTTGGATCACCTTGCTAATAAGGCCCATACTCAACTCATTGTGCTATCACAGGGCAAAACCACCCATCTTGGATCGCTTTACTCACGAGGCTTATCCTCAACCGATTGTGCTAGTAAAACTTAACTATTTTTAATTAATTATTATTATGAGTTTAAATTAATTATTGTTATTACTCATTAATTACTATTATTAGTATGACTATTATTATTACTTAATATTACTCATATTTTTAATCAATATTATTATTTTTATTGTTAATTAAATTTAATACTATTATTATTTATTAATAATTTATCTATTTATTTTTAACATAGTTATTTAATTAATTAATATAAATATTTACTTTATTTATTTATTTTTAAAATAGTTAATTAATTAATTAATTAAAATATTTAATTAAATTAAATTAAAATAGTTAATTAATCATTTTAAAATAATTTATGTTATTATTGATTAATTATTATGATTATTATTATTAATTAATGTTACTGGTTTTATCTTATTATCATTACTTGTTTTATTAATTAATGTTATTATATTTTATAATAATTATAATTTTAAGCGTAAATTATAAAACCCCTATGTATATAAAATCAAGTGATATTGTTAAACCCAAAAAAAATTGTATTATAAACTCAAGGTATAAAAACCCTAAGATAAATATTTTAAACCCTAAAATAAACATAGTTGAACATGGTTCATTTTCATATTGAGATAATCTTTGTCACAATGCGACATTGGACCATGGTTAATTTTCATATTGAGAAAATCTTTGTCACAATGCGACGTTAGATAATGGTTGATTTTCATATTGAGAAAATCTGTATCACAATGTGACATTCAACCATGCTTGAGCAAGATTATAAACCCAAGGGAATAATACTAAACTCAAGGGATTAGTATTATAAACCCAATGTGTATAAACCCTAAGATAAATATTATAAACCCTAAAATAAACATGGTTGACCATGGTTTACCATGGTTCATTTTCAAATTGAATTTTTTTTGTCACAATGCGATGTTGGACCATGGTTGATTTTTATATTGAAAAAATCTTTGTCACAATGTGTTGTTGGAACATGGTTGATTTTCAATTGAGAAAATATTTGTCACAATGTGGGGTTGAACCATGCTTGACCAGGATTATAAACCCAAGGGAATAATATTAAATCGAAGGGATTAATATTATAAACCAAGATATATAAACCTTAATATAAATATTATAAACCCTGAAATAAAAATGGTTGACCATGGTTTACCACGGTTTATTTTCATATTGAGACAATATTTTCCACAATGTAACATTGAACCATGGTTGACCATGACTGATTTTCATATGCAGACAATCTTTGTCACAATGCGACACTGTAGAAATTATATAACTTATGTGTTATATGTCTAAGATTCTCCTGATCACACACTATTTTAACTTCATGCACAATACAGAATCTATTCCACCATTGATCATCACATGTGGAAATTAAATCAATTGCAATGCACATAATGATAAAAATTCATTGCAACCATGACTGACTAGCAGATATGCTTTAAAAAACCCCAACTAATAAACATATAGATGTCATAGAGATCATGCCAACAATCCTCATACAAAGTACGACATGCATCTCTGGGCACAATACAATCGCTACCTGTCAGGCCGATCTTGCAATCTGTACCAACGCTTTGCCACGCTAAACGCCTATTGCACAATCCACCGCTAAATCGTAACAAATGAAAGCGAATTGACGACCTTGCTCGCATAATCTTCGGTAGCATATCCAATGAGTGTTGAATCGATAATGCATCACTATAGTGCATCGATAGTCACACTTGCTCTTTCACCTACCTCTCCAGGACTTGGTCTGCCCAAACTTCCATACAATGTTCGTAGTTAGCCGATGTATTCTTTAGTTGATTAATGAGTTATTATTTAGTGAATTAATTAACTAATTAATTCACACCACTCTCACTAGTGTATCAATCAGTTAGACTAGATACAACTAGCTCAACTGAGTCAAACTGAGTTAAACTAAATACAACTCCACCAGCTACTTCTCTAACTCCACCAAACTCTATCACATGAGTTCTAACTAAAGTCCTCATGCATTAGCTTCAGTAAACCCTCAGGAACAACATAATTCCTTCTGTCAGTTGTTGTGCCACTGTTAGTATGAATCTTTCGTCGTAAAAGATCACTTTAGCTACGCATAACAAATATCCCTAACATCGATTATGGCTACAAAATATCTTTAAGTTTGCTGCACAAATCCAGATCTAAGCACAAAAGACATTAAGCAGATAAAATGGCTCCATGCATCCAATAGACAAGACAATAACAATGTATTTAAAAGAATTTTATATTATATCAAAGAATGTGGCACCTAAGAGGAAAACAAGAAAGGTGTTTTCCAGTTCTCTTCAGTAGGATGGGTTCTTGAAAGTCCTCAGTGTTTCAGATCTAACATTCCTCTCTCTTGGTATTATGGAAAAACCTAGACAAACATAGAACTCAATGGGAGCTCACAGAGCAAAAATGAAAATGTGTGACCTAGTATAGATCCAGAGTGATCTAATGCAATGGAGGTGACTAATCAATGGGGCAAACCCTCCTATTTATAACAAAATATTAGGGTTATCTAGAACTTGTTGCATGAATAAAATATTATTAATCAAATTCTAGAACCACCCTTTAGGAATATTTTATTATATTTGTTGGAGGGAAAAGGTTTTTTTTGACTTGGGTCAATTCCTTTATTTATAAACAATAAATAAATAAATGATTTATTTATTATTTTAGGGAGATGGTGGGAATTTAATTAAATAAATAATTATTTATTTAATTATTTAAAAATGATTTAGTCAAATTTAACTAGGAATATTATTAAATAATGATTTAAATAACTTATTCCTAGGAAATAATTAAATAAATAATGATTTATTCAATTAATTTCCTTGTTTTGGGTTAAATATGACCAGGAAATATGGACAAATATTATTTTACATGGTGAAAGCAATTTTACTTAGGGTAAAATTGGTCTTACATGGTGTACTTGGGTTCATCTAATGATAATGGGTTAGATGACCAAAAAAATGGTGTAACAGATTGCCCCCCAATGTACGAGTGTTAGGAGCAAATCGTATGACCGAAGTACATTGTAAGAACTCAATCACTAGGCATGAAGAGGGGAGTGAGAAAGAGAAATGTAAGGTAGTTGAATGTGCTAAAGGACTAGACCCGGAGGAGACGAGACTTACAGGTGCAACAAGCCTCTAGTTGATGAAGTGGTACCAGTGTTGAAGGCGGTGAGGGAGGCATACCTATGCCTGCCGAGACAAGAGTACAAAGAAGAAGGCACCCGGAAAACCACGGAACGCAATAAGGAAACATGTGCTGGCCTAAACATGAGCCAGATAAATAAAATGATGAATCCCACATACATGTGATGCCTGGAATAACTGTCAAGACTTATACAAGAATATTTTAGTACATGAGATACAAATACACCCAAATGCCCCCTACACACGGGGAAGGGCTCATAGAATCTGACTGATACATGCAAATCGAAGAGGCGCTGCAAGCAGTGGAGGCTGATACCATCAAATGAGAGGAGCTACATCAAGGGTGGAAATGAAGAATTCATCTGGGCGTGTGGGGGGCTACCTATAGGGCCACCCCATCATGAGGGTTGGGACATCTCACACACACTCGGGAATCACCAATAGCTGCTACTGCATCACTGGACCATCAAGTGTATATATCACGATCATGCTAGGAAGAGCTCGAACCAAGGTACACTGCCCCCTAGACCTGGCTTCTGGAGTAAATGAGCTGATGTCGATAGAAGTAGGTCCGCCATAGGTGAGGCACGAGGGAAAATAGTAGAGCGACGAACAGATAGATAGTAATGATGGTGATGGAATGAGAGATACAGAGGAGCAGTTGGATGACTTCCCTTGTTAGAGCATAAAGGGTATGAATGGCTTGGCAGCGACTGACACAATATCATGAGGGATAGTGGACAATGGTGCTGAAGGCCATAATGTGCGACACGAGAGAGGGACCAAACAAGAAAGGATGGAGGACTATAGCGGGATACAAAGGGACTCGAGATAGACTCCATGAATGCGATGATGACTCGACTCGGATGCTCTAAACAAGGGCGACTCGATGGTGCTGCCTCATAGTACGGGTCCAAAGGGGGACCATAAAAACATGAGTACAATAGGGTAGCTCATGAGGAAAATCAACACGAACAAAGACGAGTAAGGAGGCAAAGTGGTGCCCCAAGTACAAGTGTCATAAGTGAAGAAATTCGATTTGGAGAAGAGGTGAATAGACCCTTCATGGACAAAATGTGTCCTGGTGAAGTATCAAAACATGAAAAACTGACAGATACCCATTTGAGTGCTCGGTGAGAGCTTTCCAAAGATGTGGACGGTGTGTCAAACGGGGCTACGGTTTGGTCGCAGCGAGCGAAAGAAAAAATAGGGGTTTTCTTCTAATAAGGCATTTTCCCTCCAAAATCATTCATTTGCTTGTGTAGCTGTGGTGAATGTGGAGAGGAGAGAAGGCCATAAATCTTGTGGCAATCGTAACAGACAAACCGACCATTGGAATCGTGATCTGTCAGTTGCAGGTAAGAGGCCTAATCCTACTCTTTGTTTTTGATGGATTCAAATTGCAGATTAGGGTTTTAAATCTCAGTAACCGCCCCTACTTCATCATTACAGTCAGGTCGCACTTTTTGGGGAAAAAGCTGCGACCTGGGACGCAGGTTTTGGCCTGAAAAGTGCAATCTGGCCAAGGTTTTGCCCAAAAAGTGCGACCTGTTAGATGTGGGAGGTTTCAGTGCTGTTATGGGCTAAGATTCATTTTTGGTGTAAGTTAATGCAGTTTTGTTGATCTGAAGACTAACAAAAATGATGGTTTTGTGCAAATATGGCAGATATACGGATCAAGTGGAGAGTGTGCTAGGTGGGACCTACTATGGGTGGGCCCAGATGATGTTGGTATCGGTGAAACGACAGTTGTTGCTATGCAAGCGGCAAGTGAATCACGATTGCACCTATGGGACGGTGTTGTGCTCTTTCTTCTTTGAGAAGATCCTGACCTTACGATCTCATGTACAGTTACCTGATGGAGGTCCAAGAGAGCCCCGGATGCATTGGTGGGGACGACTCCTGTGTAGAAGAGGGGGAGGGGCGGTCGGACGGGTGTTCCGACCAGATTTCTTCGCCCATTGGGATCAGATGCCATTGTACATAGACGACTATCCCTATAGTGGGATGAGTTATTGGGGAGATCCGGACTTGCCGCTTTCACCTGGTCGAGTGTGGGGGCCCGATGGTAAGTGAAAAGCAACTAATCTGTTATGTGCATTTTAGAGTTTGTGACTAGTATTCATGGTGCTAATCATTATTTTTCTTTTGGAATGCAGATATAGCTCCGGTAAAACCAGCCGGATATATGGGACAACCTGCAGCAGCAGGAGTTGCAGGTGCAAGTGGATCAGGGACTGCACAGAACAAGGATATGGATGCTCTGGTGGAGGACATTCGTCGTAGATGTGAGGGGTTGCTGACCGGTGTGTCGAAGCGTGGTTGGAAGTATTTAGACGACCAGTACATAGAGTTATGTATTGGGCTACCCTCGGAGTGGCGAGGTATCATGCGACACATAACGATGGCTGGTCAGGCTGTGCGTGATCTACGAGCTGCGGGAGTGGAGCCATTGGCTCGGGATCCTCCAGAGAGTGATTAGATGTATGGCAAGTGGTGCCCCCCAGTGTCTATGTAGGGGCGAGTGGTGCCCCCCATTGTTGTAGTTTTGTTTTTTGTACCATGCTATGGGCATGTTGTATGTTTCAGAGTAGATGGACTCTAAAAACACATGTTATATAATATATATATGATTTATGTACATTTTGTTGATGATGTGAAATGTTATTGTATTGTGTGTGATAAATGCCAGTCTAGAACATGATTTTCGATTTGATCTACGTAGTGATTTTGATGTCTAAGTATATGGTGAAATGTAATGGATCTAAATTCATGTATCAAAAGTTTCACTCGTAAATATTGTCTAAACAGGAGAGGGTTATGCAGACAGTAGACACCATTAAGTTGTGAGAGAAGAAGCAAGGAATCTAAATGGACGTGCAGATGGAGGATGTGATGAGATAGGGCATCGGCTAAGAGACCACGAACTGCATCATATTCGTCCTTATTATTGGTGGCATTACCAATGCAAACCCCAGTTGCAAGAACTAGGGTATGCAAGGGGATAAAGGTGGCCCATGCTGCCGAAGCAAGATGGCGGGAATAGCGACTTGCCCCATCGGCGTAGCCAAGATAATGTGTGGGCGAGAGGGTTGATGTAATAGTGTCATAAGACAAGAAATGGGAGGGATGAGAAAAAGGATGGCAGCGTGGTGAGATGAGCATCCGTACAGCGAGCTACGAAGGGGAGCGATCGGGTAGGAAGTCTGAGACTCATAGATCGGCAGAGAGGTGAATGAGAACTATGGGATGAAGAGGGCACTCGGTGTAAAAACGATGAAGATGCGGATGAGCATCATGTGATGAGAGATGGAAGGGTCAAGGGGACCTCTGACGTTGCGAAACTACACAAATCATAGTATGGGAAGAGAACACGGAATATAGATGCATCATGGGAATGAGAAGAGCAATTAAATATGGTCGAACATGAAGGAGAGCTAAGAGAAGAATCAAAGGAAGATGAGAACAGATAAATTTAGTTCGGATGGGATGTACTCAGGTAGTTGCACGGATGATAGGTATAGGAGGGTATAGTCCCACCTTGCCACCACCATAATTATTATAGAGAAATATTATATTAAATCAAAATGCGATATTTTTTCTTTTATTATTTTATTTATTTATTAATTATTTAATTTATTTATTTTTATATATAGAAGTTATTGGTGTCCTTTACACTACACCCTAAATTCTTCCAACTTATCTTCAAAGCTACACAGTTCAAGGTTTATCAAGATCCAAAAAAAAAATACAACCATAATACTTGCTTCTCAAGACTGAAATCACCCTTAAAATATAAATGATTTAGTGGGATGAATAAATGTCAATCTTTATGAACCACAATTTACAATAAGCTAATTGTTAATTCTATTGTAATTAAATGTGTTCAAGAGTGAGTAATAACATGCTTATGAATTATTTTCTTAAAAGGATAATTTAAATTATATAGAGTTGGCATCCCATAATTAGGAATTCATATGTGAGCTGATAATTCAACAAATTACTTACTGCAATTTTGAATTTTCAGCAAGACCCTTTAACTCAATGAGTTATTATACTAGAAATACCTTGATTGCAAATCTTAAATTAGCTTAAGCATTTTGTTTTATGGACGGTTTATAAACGTAATTAGATGCAGCCATTGAACATTATGAAAAGAAATTTACAAGTATGAAATGTATAGCCATTGAGGCATTTTGTCAAACACTTACAACCATTATCTCTTTAAGGTGTTTTCACAATAATTAGCTAACATGAATCCAAAGTTACATGACTTCTTTTTTGTAAGTTGTATCAATAATTGAACTTAAGATATTAATATGCTATCAGCCATATTCATTGCTGAATCTATACTAATGAATATAAATATTTAAAAATTTCAAACTTAGCTCACAATGTTGTAAGGTACAACCATTGAGGAATTTTGACAAATAGTTGGCAGTCATAAAACAAGTTGCCATAAGGTTATTTAAATTTTTAAATTATTAACCAATTATACTTTTAAAAACAATTTCCAAGTGGTTAGCCTATATCAGATTCATCACTATAAATTATCAGGCAGTTCCAATATAAAAAAAAAACCAAACAGCAAAACAAAACAGGCGTTTCTACATGCAACAACAAATCTGCAAAACAGAGCAGAGTTGAGAATCGATGTCCGAAACCTTGATTTTTGGAATCAAACTTGGGGTGAAATGGCCTATTGGTACGGATACCCCCTGAAGTGGAGCTGAATCGCAACAGGGAGGCCCAGAAATGCGATTCTTGAAAACAACAACTACCCAAGAATCCTAAAATCTCTTTTATGAATTCTATCAAACACATGGTATGAAAACTTATCTAGAGCTGTAGAAAGAGAAGGAGAATAGAAATTAAGTCATTAAAACATTTTTATCCAATTCATAACAGCCTACCGGATTCATCCATTATGACTTTCTTTCAATCGACTCAACATTATACAAGAAAATACTTCAACAATCGTTACTAAATTTCCTCACATTTGGTGCAACACTTCATATACATGTAAGTTTCAGAAAACAACCCAAACAAGAAAAAGCTTATAAACTAAAACAAATGCATAATATAATTTGACCCACATACCTGATAGTGAATTTGTACACTCGAAGAGGCTGGATGTATGCTCCAGCTCCAAGAAGAGTAGAGAGAGAGAGATGCAAAAGCTCACAACCAGTATCACAATACAACAGTAGAGAGAGAGAGATGCAAGGCAACTCAGGAAGGTAGTTTTCACTTCCTCTAAATACCACTCATGTTCAACCTCAATAGACACTTAGTAGATTAGTAAGGAATCAATATTTGCTTTGGAAGAAATTGGATACTCTCCATATCTCTCACAACCTTCCTCAAGTCTCTTCCACTCTTGGCATCCTCCCCCCAAGTGAGAATACATGAGACTCATATATAGGAGGAGAAAACCAATTCTTGTCATAAAGGAGGAGTAATATGCATGCATTGTATTCCATTTAGAGGAGTGTAACTTATGCCATTAAGGAGAGGTATGCATGCCTTATTTAAGGAGAGTGTAACATATGCATTGAAGAGAGTGTAAGAGGAATATTTTATGACATATCATTAATGAGTGTAAGAGGAATATGCCATTCCTAGATGAGTGCATAAAAGAGAGTGCAATGTAATATTTAAAATAGAGAGAGTTAGATAGAGCCATGATAGTCATGAAAGAGATAGGTGTGAATTGATTGAATGGATAAAATTAATTTGTAATTCCTTTTAAATAAAATATCATAGTCTCATAAAAGATAATGATAATACTAATAATATTGAGGATTAAGTCAATATTGAACTATTAGGATTGATTAAAGATAAGTTAAGTTAATTTCCTTCAACTGTGCTTGATTACTAATTTATGCAAGGAGATTTACTATTTTTGGAAAGTCATGCTCGAGATGCTAGACATGACTTTCTATTTTTAGAAAGTCATTCCAAAATTGTCAGATTGAGATTTATCTATGAGTGGTATTTTTCTTTCGGAGAATAGGGATTCCGCACCCCTATTTCATGCATCTCCGTGCCTTAGTAGATTGAGGACTCCGCGCCCTGATCTACTCCAAAGATCTAAGATTCCATAACTTGATCTTTTTAAATATTTAGGACTCCGCGCCCTAAATATACAAGACTCCACGTCTTTATATTTCTTGGATTTAGGACTCCACGCCCTAATTTCCATGCTTTCTCATCTACTGTGCTTTGAAACTCCACGTTTCTCCTTATGATACTGATTGTGAGCTTTTACCCATTTGATGGTTCATTGGTAAGGCCTTGTTTGAAGACCTGCATACATCACAATCTCATAGATCAAATGAATCATATGAATTTAATAATGAAATTAACTTAACCACATTTTACCATGAATGGTGCATGACTTCCACAGTCATTTGGGTTTTGAAGAAATGACTTCCACGGTCATTTATCCTTGTTGGAAGATGATATGGTCCCCTACCACATCCTGCTCATTACAATGTTAGACATATATATAATCATGCAAGTCATGTATCATCCATAAAACATAATTTAACCATTTTTTTTTCCCCATATAACCATGAGCATCCATGGGTCTATGTGTCTCAATCCAGGTTCTCCATCCATGTCACACACCTGATACACAAGTCAGATGCAAAAAGAGAGACATATGCATAACATCATATAAAACACATAATCAAATATACCACACATAAGGGAAAATACAACTATATAAAACATTTTTCCCAAACCAAGGGTCAATCTTCCATACATAAACCATGGATATAAAACATTGTTACCCAATATAGTGATCACTATGACATACATAAACATAAAGAGGAAATAAAATCATATATATATAAAATTTTATTCCTCAATCTAGTGATCAATATTCCATATATATATATATATAACTCATCAAAAATAACCCTTAATAGGAGTGACAAAAATATACTAGGAAAAAAAATAGGACACTACATACTCCTCCTCTTGGAGGAAACTTGGCTTGAAGTTTTATTTAAAAAAAATGGAAACTCTAGACACATATAAGATTCATCTTCCCAAGTGGCGGAACTAGGAATGTATGGGTCCCATTGGACCTTTACTTTGTCCACCATATGACATCTGAGCTGTCGAGTGCGATGGTCCAAAATGAAAACTGGCTCTGCCTTCAAATTCCCCTCACCTGTTACCTGTAATTGATGCCAATCTAAAATGTGAGAAGGGTCATGAACATACTTACGAAACACTGAAATATGAAATACATCATGCATGCGATGAAGAACTGGTGGTAGAGCAAGACGATATGCCACAGGTCCTATCCTTTCAATGATCTCAAAAGGCCCAAAAAAACAAGGAGAGAGCTTAGATCCTTTCCCAAATCTAATGGAGCTTTTCTGAGGTTTTACTCGAAGAAAAACAAATTCCCCCTCTTTAAAACTACGATCCAATCTATGCATATCAGCATAGCTCTTCTGTCTATCCCATGCCTCCTTTAATATTTGTCTTATACGACACACCTGTTCCTCCATTTCTTGAAGAATTTTAGGACTTATAGAGATTCTGTCCTCTAATCTATCCCAACTTAAAGGTGTTCTGCATGGTCTTCCATACAATAGCTCATAAGGGGCCATACCAAGAGATCGGTGATAACTGTTATTGTAAGAAAAATCCACAAGAGGAAGATAATCTTCCCACTTAGATTGTTGATCCATTACATACATTCTAAGCATGTCCTCCAACACTTGATTTACTCTTTCAGTTTGACCATCAGTTTCTGGATGATAAGCTGTACTGAAATTTAATTGTGTCTGAAGAGCTCCCTGGAAACTAGTCCAAAATCTTCCTGTGAATATAGAGCCCCTGTCTGATATGATTTTCTTCGGAAAACCATGAAGTCTAACGATCTCCTTTATAAATACTTGTGCTATTTCAGCTGCTTTGTAAGTATCTCTAACAGGTATAAAATGGGCACTCTTAGTAAGCTTATCCACCACCACCAAAATGGAGTTGTGCCTTTTGGTTGTTTCAGGTAATTCTTGGTAAATTCCATAAATATTTCATACATTGGACTCGGGGATATTATGCGGTAGGCAATCTTGGATGACCATGCTGCTAACATAGTGACATTCCAAACACTTTTCTAAAATTTTCTACATCCTTCTTTGTATTTTGTCCAAAGAAAATTTTCTTTAAATCGACGCATACATCTTTTGAGACCTCCCCGTTAAAATATATATACGGTGAGCTTCTTGCAAAATAGACTCCCAAGCCATCTTGATACGGAACTACAATTCTTTGCATAAATCTCACCATTCCATCATCATCAACAGAATAGCCTTCTACCTTGATTTTCTTAGCCTCCTCCCCAAAAAGAGAAACTATAACTTCCTTACACCATTCATCTAAATCTTGTGCCCTCAAGATGCACTCCTATAAACCAATCTTCAATGGAATTAATGAAAATATGTGTGGCCTTCGAATAAGTGCATTTGCTACTTTGTTCAATGCACCCTTGATGTAAGTTATGTCAAAATGATATTCACTTAGGAGTTCTGACCACCTTCTTTATCTAGCATTAGTATCACTTTGAGTAAATATATGTTGTAAACCTCTATGATCTATTTTCAATTCAGATTTCTTGCCCACCAAATAATTTCACCAAAGTCGCAAGGCATGAACTATGGTTGCCAGTTCCAGATTATGGGTTGAATAATTTTCTTCATGAGGCCTTAACATCCTAGAGGCATATGCAATCACCCTAACCTCTTGTGATAAAACTACACCCAATCCATCTTTTGACACACGTGTATATACTATAAATAGTTTATCCATATCTGGAACCTTCAGTATTAGATTTGTAGTCAAACATTGCTTGAGCTTGGAAAAATATTTCTCACACTCATTTTTCCACTTAAATCATGCTCCCTTCCTAAGCAATGAAGTGATTGGGCTGGCTATTTTTGAAAAACCTTCTACAAATCTCCAATAGTATCCTGCCATACCCATGAAACTACACACTTCATGTGCATTAGAGGGTGTTTCCCTTTTTGAAATTGCCTCGATCTTTGCTGGGTCAACAAAAATTTCTTCACTGGAGATAATGTGTCAAAGATAATGGATTTTTTATTGAAAAAAAGAACATTTTGACATTTTTGCATAAAGTTTAATTTCTCTTAAGAATTGTAATATCGCTCTTAGGTGTTGCTCATGCTCTTCTGGGGACTTTGAATAGATTAGGATGTCATCAAGGAACACTTGTACAAATTTGTCCAAGTACTTCAAAAATACATCGTTCTTCAAACTCATAAGAACTCCCGGGGCATTAGATAACCCAAAGGGAACAACCAAAAACTCATAATGACCAAAACGAGTTCGAAAATTAGTTTTGGAAATATCTTATTATTTAACTCTAAGCTGATGATATCCTAATTGAAGATCAATCTTGGAGAATACAGTGACTCCCTTCATTTGATCAAATAGATCATTAATGCGAGGCAAAGGATATTGATTTCGAATATTTACTCAATTCAATTGCCTGTAATCAACATAGAGCCGAAGATATCCATCCTTCTTCTTTACAAATATCACAGGAGCTCCCCAAGGTGAAACAATAGGTCTAATCATACCCCGATCCAATAACTCTTGAATTTTCACTCGTAACTTACGAAGTTCAACAATAGACATTCGGTAGGGAGATTTGGATATAGGTTTAGTACTGGGCTTAAGCTCAATGGAGAAGTCAATCTCACGCTTTGGAGGTAAACCAGGCAAATCCTCTGGAAAGACATCAGAGAATTCTGAAAGGAAAGGATATTGTTCAAAGGACGAAAAATCTCCCTCATTTAAGGTCATTACAGCATACATTTGGAATTTTTTTCTAAGACTTCGCTTCACCTGCAAGAATGAGATAAGTCTTAAGGAAACAGGTCTTCTTTTTCCATGGAGAACCCTAGACTGACCCTCATCACTCAAAAATTGAAGGGTTTTGCTTCGACAATCGAGCACAGCCCAGCGAGATTCAAGCAAGTCCATCCCAATTATCACATCATAGTGACCAAGTGGCGTCACATAAAGATTCACATGTGTGACACACACTCCTAGGTCTAAAGGGCACTCTTTCACTAAGCAGTCAACCTTTTGAGATCGTCCTGAAGCCATCTCAACCTGATTGAAATCATCTTGCTCTATTGCCACCAATTTACATTTCAATAAAGCATTAGGAGAAATAAAACTTTCAGTTGCACCAGGATCAATCAAAATAGTAACATCTATACCATTTAGCTTACCAGATGCTTCAAGTACAGTAGATTGATGCTCGACTTGGCGATTTTGCAACACTGCATGAATCCTATGGGCCCTACCCATATCTCTAACAGTGGCTTGTTCCTGCTCTGATTTTGCTTCAGTCTTCTTTGTAGGGCAATCTCTCTCATAATGAGGTCCTCCACAAGTCCAACATCCATTAGTGGGAGAAGCTTTCATAAATTTGACCCTTTTATTAGGTGTTTCTTGAGTGCGAGCACTACTTTGCTGAAGTTGATGCCTTGAATTATTTCCTTGTTTATTAAAAGTATGATTCTTTTGGAATCCCTAATGATGTGAACCACCTGACTTATGTCTTATATATTGGCCTCCCCTTTGAGTATGTTTCCCATGGAATGATAGATTTGTGGTTTTATCCTCGCCTTTGTTGCCCAACAATTCTTCCTCAGCTATAATTGCTTGTTGCACTACCTCATGCAATGTATTAGGCCTCAAAATGCACACCTTCTCCTTTATGATAGGATTCAACCCATACAAAAACTTGTTTACCTTGAGGGATTCGGTATTTAGATGGGTGGCATATCTAAGCAATTCCATAAATCGTGCTTCATATTCAAGGATTGTCTTAGTTCCTTGCTTAAGATCATGGAACTCATTCAACTTCCTCTCCAAGTATTCAGCAGAAAGGTACTTTGCTCGAAATTGCTCTTCAAATTGTTCCCATGTCAAGGTAGACATGGAGTACCCCAATTGGGACTCTAAGTTCCTCCACCATAATAGTGCACTCTCCTTAAGTTGGTAAATAGCTAACTTTGCCTTTTGGTTGCTAGAATAGTTCCGCAACTAAAAACATAGGCGCATGTTTTCCAACCAAGCTTCTGCTACCTCGCCTTTTGTGGTGCCCTTAAAGATAGGAAGCTTAAATTTTTCCAACTCCCTATGTACATCTCCATCAGATGGTATTTCTTGCCTTTCTGCTTGAGATGAAGAACCAAGCACCGAAGGATTTCCCCCAACCCTATTAATCAATACTTCAGTCATCTATTGGAAAGATAACATCATATCCCTTACTTCCCTAATGGATATTTTTTTAGATTCATTGGCTTGGGGAGGTGGAGATGAGACTTCCTTCCTCCTCCTTGATGCTCTTTCCATGATTACTTAACCTGGCCAATAAAAAGATCAGGTAAGTAAATAAAGTACTTAGCTTTGATTGTTAGCAAGCAATCCCTAGGTCCTAGAGTTTTGAACTTGGCTCTGATACCATATGTAAGTTCCCACCTTACCTACTATAATTATTATAGAGAAATATTATATTAAATCAAAATGCGATATTGATTTTTTTTTTTAATTATTATTTTATTATTTTATTTATTATTTATTTATTTTTTATATAGAAGTTATTGGTGTCCTTTACACTACACCCTAAATTCTTCCAACTTATCTTCAAAGCTACAAAGTTCAAGGTTTATCAAGATCCAAAAAAATACAACCATAATACTTGCTTCTCAAGACTAAAATCACCCTTAAAATATAAATGATTTAGTGGGATGAATAAATGTTAATCTTTATGAACCACAATTTACAATAAGCTAATTGTTAATTCTATTGTAATTAAATGTGTTCAAGAGTGACTAATAACATGCTTATGAATTATTTTCTTAAAAGGATAATTTAAATTATATAGAGTTGGCATCCCATAATTAGGAATTCATATGTGAGGTGATATTTCAACAAATTACTTACTGCAATTTTGAATTTTCAGCAAGACCCTTTAACTCAATGAGTTATTATACTAGAAATACCTTGATTGCAAATCTTAAATTAGCTTAAGCCTTTTGTTTTATGGACGGTTTATAAACATAATTAGATGCAACCATTGAACATTATGAAAACCAATTTACAAGTATGAAATGTACGGCCATTGAGGCATTTTGTCAAACACTTACAACCATTATCTCTTTAAGGTGTTTTCACAATAATTAGCTAACATGAATCCAAAGTTACATGACTTTTTTTTTTTGTAGGTAGTATCAATAATTGAACTTAAGATATTAATGGGATATTAGCCATATTCATTGTTGAATCTATACAAATGAATATAAATATTTAAAAATTTCAAACATAGCTCACAATGTTGTAAGGTACAACCATTGAGGAATTTTGACAAATAGTTGGCAGTCATAAAACAAGTTGCCAAAAGGTTATTTAAATTTTTAAATTATTAACCAATTATACTTTTAAAAACAATTTCCAAGTGGTTAGCCTATATCAGATTCATCACTATAAATTATCAGGCAGTTCCAATATAAAAAGAACCAAACAGCAAAACAAGACAACAGGCGTTTCTACACGCAACAGCAAATCTGCAAAACAGAGCAGATTTGAGAATCGATGTCTGAAACCTTGATTTTTGGAATCAAACATGGGGTGAAATGGTCTATTGGTATGGATACCCCCTGAAATGGAGCTGAATCGCAACAGGGAGGCCCAGAAATGCGATTCTTGAAAACAACAACTACCCAAGAATCCTAAAATCTCTTTTATGAATTCTATCAAACACATGGTATGAAAACTTATCTAGAGCTGTATAAAGAGAAGGAGAATATAAATTAAGTCATTAAAATTTTTTTATCCAATTCATAACAGCCTACTGGATTCATCCATTAGGAATTTCTTTCAATCGACTCAACATTATACAAGAAAATACTTCAACAATCGTTACTAAATTTCCTCACATTTGGTGCAACACTTCATATACATGTAAGTTTCAGAAAACAACCAAACAAGAAAAAGCTTATGAAATAAACTAAAAAAAATGCATAATATAATTTGACCTACATACCTGACAGTGAATTTGTACACTCGAAGAGGATGGATGTATGCTCCAGCTCCAAGAAGAGTATGCTCCAATGCCAATACCCTTACCAACTCATCATGAACCACCCGGTTTTCCTCCCAACCATATCCAAGAAGAACTTCTCCCCTTGGAACCCCCGAGCTGCAAAAGCTCACAACCAGTATCACAATACAACAGTAGAGAGAGAGAGATGCAAGGCAACTCAGAAAGGTAGTTTTCACTTCCTCTAAATACCACTCATGTTCAACCTCAATAGACACTTAGTAGATTAGTAAGGAATCAAGATTTGCTTTGGAAGAAATTGGATACTCTCCATATCTCTCACAACCTTCCTCAAGTCTCTTCCACTCTTGGCATCATCCTCCCTCCCTCCCCTGTGAGAATACATGAGACTCATTTATATAGGAGGAGAAACCAATTCTTGTCATAAAGGAGGAGTAATATGCATGCATTGTATTCCATTTAGAGGAGTGTAACTTATGCCATTAAGGAGAGGTATGCATGCCTTATTTAAGGAGAGTGTAACATATGCATTGAAGAGAGTGTAAGAGGAATATTTTATGACATATCTTTAATGAGTGTAAGAGGAATATGCCATTCCTAGATGAGTGCATAAAAGAGAGTGCAATGTAATATTTAAAATAGAGAGAGGTGTATAAGTGAATGAATATAGAAAGATAAATTATGAATTGATTGAATGGATCAGTTAATTTATGAATACATTAAATAAAAATATCATAAGTCTATGAATAATGAAATAATACTAATAATAATGAGGATTCAGAATAATATTGATTATTGATTGATTAAAAGATAGATAGAATAATTTCTTCATGTGCTCCAAGATTATAATTTTATGCAAGGAGATTTACTATTTTTGGAAAGTCATGCTTGAGATGCTAGACATGAATTTCTATTTTTAGAAAGTCATTCCAAAATTGCTAGATTGAGATTCCATTTAAGGAAATTTTCCATGAGTGGTATTTTTATTTCGGATAATAGGGATTCCGCATCCCTATTTCATGCATCTATGTGCCTTAGTAGATTGAGGACTCCGCGCCCTGATCTACTCCAAAGATCTAAGATTCCATAACTTTATATTTTTAAATATTTAGGAATCCACACCCTAAATATACAAGACTCCGCTTCCTTATTTTTCTTGGATTTAGGACTCCACACCCTGTTCCATGCTTTCTCATCTACTGTGCTTTGAAACTCCACGTTTCTCCTTATGATACTGATTGTGAGCTTTTACCCATTTGATGGTTCATTGGTAAGGCCTTGTTTGAAGACCTGCATACATCACAATCTCATAGATCAAATGAATCATATGAATTTAATAATGAAATTAACTTAACCACATTTTACCATGAATGGTGCATGACTTCCACAGTCATTTGGGTTTTGAAGAAATGACTTCCACAGTCATTTCCTCCCTTGTATGGAAGATAAATGCTGGGTCCCTACATCATATTACAATATTAGACATATATATATAATCATACAAGTCATGTATGTATAATTTAGCATTTTATTTTTTTCCCTGTATACAGGCACTCCATGGGTCTATGTGTCTCAATCCAGGTTCTCCATCCATGTCATACACCTGATACACAAGTCAGATGCAAAAAGAGAGACATATGCATAGCATCATATAAAACACATAATCAAATATACCACACATAAGGGAAAATACAACTACATAAAACATTTTTCCCAAACCAAGGGTCAATCTTCCATACATAAGCCATGGATATAAAACATTTTTACCCAATATAGTGATCACTATGACATACATAAACATAAATAGGAAATACAATCATATATATAAAAATGTTATTCCTCAATCTAGTGATCAATATTCCATATATATATAACTCATCAAAAATAACCCTTAATAGGAGTGACAAAATATACTAGGAAAAAAAAAATAGGACACTACATACTCCTCCTCTTGGAGGAAACTTGGCTCGAAGTTTTATTAAACAAAAATGGAAACTCTAGACGCATAGAAGATGCATCTTCCCAAGTGGCGGAACTAGGACTGTATGGGTCCCATTGGACCTTTACTTGGTCCACCATACGACGTCTGAGTTGTCGAGTGCGATGGTCCAAAATGCAAACTGGCTCTGCCTTCAGAGTCCCCTCACCTGTTACCTGTAATTGATGCCAATCTAAAATGTGAGAAGGGTCATGAACATACTTACGCAACACTGAAATATGAAATACATCATGCATGCGATGAAGAACTGGTGGTAGAGCAAGACGATATGCCACAGGTCCTATCCTTTCGATGATCTCAAAAGGCCCAACAAAACGAGGAGAGAGCTTAGATCCTTTCCCAAATCTAATAGAGCTTTTCTGAGGTTTTACTCGAAGAAAAACAAATTCCCCCTCTTTGAAACTACGATCCAATCTATGCATATCAGCATAGCTCATCTGTCTATCCTGTGCCTCCTTTAATCTTTGTCTTATATGACACACCTGTTCCTCCATTTCTTGAAGAATTTCAGGACCTACAGAGATTCTGTCCTCTAATATATCCCAACTTAAAGGTGTTCTGCATGGTCTTCCATACAATAGCTCATAAGGGGCCATACCAAGAGATCGGTGATAACTGTTATTGTAAGCAAACTCCACAAGAGGAAGATAATCTTCCCACTTAGATTGTTGATCCATTACATACATTCTAAGCATGTCCTCCAACACTTGATTTACTCTTTCAATTTGACCATCAGTTTCTGGATGATAAGCTGTACTGAAATTTAATTGTGTCTGAAGAGCTCCCTGGAAACTAGTCCAAAATCTTCCTGTGAATATAGAGCCCCTGTCTAATGTGATTTTATTTGGAAAACCATGAAGTCTAACGATCTCCTTTATAAATACTTGTGCTATTTCAGCTACTTTGTAAGTATCTCTAACAGGTATAAAATGGGCACTCTTAGTAAGCTTATCCACCACCACCAAAATGGAGTTGTGCCTTTTGGTTGTTTCAGGTAATTCAACAATAAAGTCCATAGATATTTCTTCCCATTTGGACTCAGGGATATTATGCGGCTGCAACAATCCTGCTGGATGACCATGCTCTGCTTTAACTAGCTGACATTCCAAACACTTTGCCACAAAATTTGCTACATCCTTCTTCATACCTGTCCAAAAGAAAATTTTCTTTAAATCAGCATACATCTTTTGGACTCCCGGGTGAGCCATATATACTGCACGGTGAGCTTCTTGCAAAATGAACTCACGAAGCCCATCTTGATCTGGAACTACAATTCTTTGTATAAATCTCACCATTCCATCATCATCACAAGAATAGCCTTCTACCTTGCTTTTCTTAGCCTCCTCCCCACAAAGAGAAACTTTAACCTCCTTACACCAATCATCTACATCTTGTGCCCTCAAGATGCGCTCCCGTAAATCAATCTTCAGTGGAATTACTGAAAATATGCGTGGCCTTCGACTAAGTGCATCGGCTACTTTGTTCAATGTACCTTTGATGTAAGTTATGTCAAAATCATATTCACTTAGGAGTTCTGACCACCTTCTTTGTCTAGCATTAAGATCACTTTGAGTAAATATATGTTGCAAACCTCTATGATCTGTTTTCAATTCAAATTTCTTTCCCACCAGATAATGTCGCCAAAGTCGCAAGGCATGAACTATGGCTGCTAGTTCTAGATCATGGGTTGCATAGTTTTCTTCATGAGGCCTTAACTTCCTAGAGGAATATGCAATCACCCTACCCTCTTGTGATAAAATGGCACCCAATCCATCTTTTGACGCATCTGTACATACAATGAATGGTTTATCCATATCTGGAACCTTTAGTATTGGAGCTGTAGTCAAACATTGCTTGAGCTTGGAAAAAGCTTGCTCACACTCATCCCCCCACTTAAATCGCGCTCCCTTCCGAAGCAATGAAGTGATTGGGCTAGCTAGTTTTGAAAACCCTTCAACAAATCTCCGATAGTATCCTGCCATTCCCATGAAACTACGCACTTCATGTACATTGGAGGGTGTTGGCCATTCTGAAATTGCTTCGATCTTTGCTGGGTCAACTGAAATTCCTTCGCTGGAGATAATGTGTCCAAGATAATGGATCTTTGATTGAAAAAAAGAGCATTTGGACATTTTTGCATAAAGCTTATTTTCTCTTAAGCATTGCAATACCACTCTTAGGTGTTGCTCATGCTCTTCGGGGGAATTTGAATAGATTAGGATGTCATCAAGGAACACTTGTACAAATTTGTCCAAGTACTTCCAAAATACACCATTCATCAGACTCATAAAAACTCCTGGGGCATTAGATAACCCAAAGGGAACAACCACGAACTCATAATTACCAAAACGAGTTCGAAAAGCAGTTTTGGAAATATCCTCTTCTTTAACTCTAAGCTGATGATATCCTGATCGAAGATCGATCTTGGAGAATACAGTGGCTCCCTTCATTTGATCAAATAGATCATCAATGCGAGGCAAAGGATATTGATTTCGAATAGTTACTCGATTCAATTGCCTGTAATCAACACAAAGCCGAAGGGATCCATCCTTCTTCTTTACAAATATCACGGGAGCTCCCCAAGGTGAAACACTAGGTCTAATCATACCCCGATCCAATAACTCTTGAAGTTGCACTTGCAACTCACGAAGTTCAACAATAGACATTCGGTAGGGAGCTTTGGATATAGGTTCAGTACCAGGCTTAAGCTCAATGGAGAAGTCAATCTCACGCTTTGGAGGTAAACCAGGCAAATCCTCTGGAAAGACATCAGAGAATTCTGAAAGGAAAGGATATTGTTCAAAGGACGAAAGCTCTCCCTCATTTAAGGTCATTACAGCATACATTTGACATTTTTTTCTAAGACTTCGCTTCACCTGCAAGAATGAGATAAGTCTTAAGGAAACAGGTCTTCTTTTGCCATGGAGAACCCTAGACTGACCCTCATCACTCAAAAACTGAAGGGTTTTGCTTCGACAATCGAGCACAGCCCAGCGAGATTCAAGCCAGTCCATCCCAATTATCACATCATAGTGACCAAGTGGCGTCACATAAAGATTCACATGTGTGACACACACTCCTAGGTCTAAAGGGCACTCTTTCACTAAGCAGTCAACCTTTTGAAATCGTCCTGAAGCCATCTCAACCTGATTGAAATCATCTTGCTCTATTGCCACCAATTTACATTTCAATAAAGCATTAGGAGAAATAAAACTTTCAGTCGCACCGGGATCAATCAAAATAGTAACATCCATACCATTTAGCTTACCAGATGCTTCAAGTACAGTAGATTGATGCTCGACTTGGTGATTCTGCAACACTGCATGAATCCTATGGGCCCTACCCATATCTCTAACAGTGGCTTGTTCCTGCTCTGATTTTGCTTCAGTCTTCTTTGTAGGGCAATCTCTCTCATAATGAGGTCCTCCACAAGTCCAACATCCATTAGTGGGAGAAGCTTTCATAAATTTGACCCTTTTATTAGGTGTTTCTTGAGTGCGAGCACTACTTTGCTGAAGTTGATGCCTTGAATTATTTCCTTGTTTATTAAAAGTATGATTCTTTTTGAATCCCTGATGATGTGAACCACCTGACTTATGTCTTACATATTGGCCTCCCCTTCGAGTATGTTTCCCATGGAATGATAGATTTGTGGTTTTATCCTCGCCTTTGTTGCCCAACAATTCTTCCTCAGCTATAATTTCTTGTTGCACTACCTCATGCAATGTAGTAGGCCTCAAAATGCGCACCTTCTCCTTTATGATAGGATTCAACCCATACAAAAACTTGTTTAACTTGAGGGATTCGGTATTTAGATGGGTGGCATATCTAAGCAATTCCATGAATCGTGCTTCATATTCAAGGATTGTCTTAGTTCCTTGCTTAAGATCATGGAACTCATTCAACTTCCTCTCCAAGTATTCAGCAAAAAGGTACTTTGCTCGAAATTTCTCTTCAAATTGTTCCCATTTCAAGGTAGACATGGAGTACCCCAATTGGGACTCTAAGTTCCTCCACCATAATAGTGCACTCTCCTTAAGTTGGTAAATAGCTAACTTTGCCTTTTGGTTGCTAGAATAGTTCCGCAACTCAAAACATAGGCGCATGTTTTCCAACCAAGCTTCTGCTACCTCCCCTTTTGTGGTGCCCTTAAAGATAGGAAGCTTAACTTTTTCCAACTCCCTATGTACATCTCCATCAGACGGTATTTCTTGCCTTTCTGCTTGAGATGAAGAACCAGGCACTGAAGGATTTCCTCCAACCCTATTAATCAATACTTCAGTCATCTTTTGGAAAGATAACATCATATCCCTTACTTCCCTAATGGATATTTGTTCAGATTCATTTGCTTGGGGAGGTGGAGATGAGACTTCCTTCCTCCTCCTAGATGCTCTTTCCATGATTACTTAACCTGACCAAAAAAAAGGATCAGGTAAGTAAATAAAGTACTTAGCTTTGTGTTGAGGAGGTAAATCCCCTCTGCGGACAGAGGCGATCCCTACTAGCCCAGCAGGGGTCTAGCAACAAACAAACAATGCTATGACGCAAGCTCCTAGTTACGAATGAAAAGACTAGGAATAGAAGCCTACCTGGATTCCAACGCTATAATCCGAAGAAGAAGCGTCCCCGTTCTTCAGCCCCGGCAGATCACAATCCTTCCACGATCTCCGCGGATGAACACCTGCACATGGAAGAAACGAACAGATACAAGCATAGAAACCAGCATACGTAACTAAACATCGGTTAGAAAATACATTACTCACATTAACATGATGGAAAACGGAGTGGAACCATAATCATAATCATCTATTAAGTAATAAGCGAAGAGAGATTACAACCAAGTTCTGACGTCGCAGCCTCCTTTGAACGGGTCTCCGGTCGTCCACGTCTCGCAAAGCTCGCCAAGGAAAGGGAAAACCTCTCCAGAGTCTCGTGACAATGGTCTCCTTACTTGAGTTGGCCTTAAGGGAAAGAGAGGATTCTTTGCAGCACAAAGGCTCTTGGGAATATGGAGATACAAAGCTTAGGCACTTCAAGACTAGCTTGCCATGGATTTGAGCAGGATTTTATAGATGGGGAAGGAGGGAGTTGGGATCCCTATTATTATGGGATTGGCCCTATCAACAAGGAAGGTTCCATGAGAGGTGGCAAAACCACTTCCCTTCCATAGAACTCCCGCAGCCAAACCTCCCAACTCAAGATAGGTAGTGGTTTGTGAGTTTGTTGGAACTCAACTTCCGCCATCTTTATTTAAAAAACAGTCCCTAATATGGGTGGCGCGACTGCTGCTCTATCACAGAGCGCCAGGTGGCGCGACCTCTTTGCAGGATTTTCCCCATTGGCGCGAGTACTGAACTGCCTGCCTGCGCCAATGCCAAAAGGGATGTTTTTCATGATTTTTGCAAGGAGATGTCTCAAGGGAAAATAAAGCTCATGCTTAGAGGAATGCATTGATGATGTTTTCAAGGCATGACAAAGTTCACAGGTCACGAAATGGGTCCTCCATTGTAGGGTGAGAATGGTAGGGAGACCCGGTGACAAATTCATGCCATTGTAACACTTTGATTGTTAGCAAGCAAGCCCTAGGTCCTATAACTTTGAACTTGGCTCGATACCCCTCTGAGCCAACCACCTTATACCATAATTATTAAGAGAAATATTATATTAAATCAAAATGCGATATTTTATTTATTTATTTATTTTTAAATTTATTATTTTATTTATTTATTTATTTTTATATATAGAAGTTATTAGTGTCCTTTACACCTACACCTAAATTCTTCCAACTTATCTTCAAAGCTACAAAGTTCAAGGTTTATCAAGATCCAAAAAAATACAACCATAATAATTGCTTCTCAAGACTAAAATCACCCTTAAAATATAAATGATTTAGTGGGATGAATAAATGTCAATCTTTATGAACCACAATTTACAATAAGCTAATTGTTAATTCTATTGTAATTAAATGTGTTCAAGAGTGACTAATAACATGCTTATGAATTATTTTCTTAAAAGGATAATTTAAATTATATAGAGTTGGCATCCCATAATTAGGAATTCATATGTGAGCTGATATTGCAACAAATTACTTACTGCAATTTTGATTTTTCAGCAAGACCCTTTAACTCAATGAGTTATTATACTAGAAATACCTTGATTGCAGATCTTAAATTAGCTTAAGCCTTTTGTTTTATGGACGGTTTATAAACGTAATTAGATGCAACCATTGAACATTATGAAAACCAATTTACAAGTATGAAATGTACATCCATTGAGGCATTTTGTCAAACACTTACAACCATTATCTCTTTAAGGTGTTTTCACAATAATTAGCTAGCATGAATCCAAAGTTACATGAATTCTTTTTTTGTAAGTAGTATCAATAATTGAACTTAAGATATTAATAGACTATCAGCCATATTCATTGTTGAATCTATACCAATGAATATAAATATTTAGAAATTTCAAACATAGCTCACAATGTTGTAAGGTACAGCCATTGAGGAATTTTGACAAATAATTGGCAGTCATAAAACAAGTTGCCATAAGGTTATTTAAATTTTCAAATTATTAACCATTTATACTTTAAGAACAATTTCCAAGTGGTTAGCCTATATCAGATTCATCACTATAAATTATCAAGCAGTTCCAATATAAAAAGAACCAAATAGCAAAACAAAACAACAGGCGGTTCTACATGCAACAGCAAATCTACAAAACAGAGCAGATTTGGGAATTGATGTCCGAAACCTTGATTTTTGAAATCAAAGTTGGGATGAAATGGCCTATTCGTATGGACACCCCCTGAAGTGGAGCTGAATCGCAACAGGGACGCCCATAAATGCGATTCTTGAAAACAACAACTACCCAAGAATCCTACAATCTCATTTATGACTTCTATCAAACACATAGTATGAAAAATTATCTAGAGCTTTAAAAAGAGGAGGAGAACAGAAATTAAGCCATTAAAACATTTTCATCCAATTCATGACAGCCTACAAGATTCATCCATTAGGACTTTCTTTCAATCGATTCAACATTATACAAGAAAATACTTCAACAATCATTACGAAATTTCCTCACATTTGGTGTGCAACACTTCATATACATGTAAGTTTCAGCAAACAACCAAACAAGCAAAAGCTTATGAAATAAACTAAAAAAAATTCATAATATAATTCGACCCACATACCTGACAGTGAATTTGTACAACTCCAAGAGGATGGATGTATGCTCTAGCTCCAATAAGAGTATGCTCCAATGCCAATATCCTTACCAACTCATCATGAACCACCCGGTTTTCCTCCCAACCATATCTAGGAATAACTTCTCCCCCTGGAACCCCCAAGCTGCAAAAGCTCACAACCAGTACCACAATACAACAGTAGAGAGAGAGATGCAAGGCAACTTAGGAAGATAGTTTTCACTTCCTCTAAATACCACTCATGTTCAACCTCAATAGACACTTAATAGATTAGTAAGGAATCCAGATTTGTTTTGGAAGAAATTGGATGCTCGCCATATCTCTCACAACCTTCCTCAAGTCTCTTCCACTCTTGGCATCACCCTCCTCCCCAAGTGAGAATACATGAGACTCATATATAGGAGGAGAAACCAATTCTTGTCATAAAGGAGGAGTAATATGCATGCATTGTATTCCATTTAGAGGAGTGTAACTTATGCCATTAAGGAGAGGTATGCATGCCTTATTTAAGGAGAGTGTAACATATGCATTAAAGAGAGTGTAGGAGGAATATTTTATGACATATCTTTAATGAGTGTAAGAGGAATATTTTATGACATATCTTTAATGAGTGTAAGAGGAATATGCCATTCCTAGATGAGTGCATAAAAGAGAGTGCAATGTAATATTTAAAATAGAGAGAGTTATAGAGCCATGATAGTCATGAAAGAGATAGGTGTGAATTGATTGAATGGATAAAGTTAATTTGTAATTCCCTTTTAATAAAATATCATAGTCTCATAACAGATAATGATAATACTAATAATATTGAGGATTAATTCAATATTGAACTATTAGGATGGATTAAAGATAAGTTAAGTTAATTTCCTTCAACTGTGCTTGATTACCAATTTATGCAAGGAGATTTAGTATTTTTGGAAAGTCATGCTTGAGATGCTAGACATGACTTTCTATTTTTATAAAGTCATTCCAAAATTGTCAGATTGAGATTTATCCATGAGTGGTATTTTTCTTTCGGAGAATAGGGATTCTGCACCCCTATTTCATGCATCTCCGTGCCTTAGTAGATTGAGGACTCCGTGCCCTGATCTACTCCAAAGATCTAAGATTCCATAACTTGATCTTTTTAAATATTTAGGACTCCGTGCCCTAAATATACAAGACTCCACGTCTTTATATTTCTTGGATTTAGGACTCCACGCCCTAATTTCCATGCTTTCTCATCTACTGTGCTTTGAAACTCCACGTTTCTCCTTATGATACTGATTGTGAGCTTTTACCCATTTGATGGTTCGTTGGTAAGGCCTTGTGTGAAGACCTACATACATCACAATCTCATAGATCAAATGAATCATATGAATTTCACAATGAAATTAACTTAACCACATTTTACCATGAATGGTGCATGACTTCCACAGTCATTTGGGTTTTGAAGAAATGACTGCCACAGTCATTTATCCTTGCTGGAAAATGATCTGGTCTCCTACCACATCCTACTCATTACAATGTTAGACATATATATAATCATGCAAGTCATGTATCATCCATAAAACATAATTTAACCATTTTTTTTTCCACATAACCATGAGCATCCATGGGTCTATGTGTCTCAATCTAGGTTCTCCATCCATGTCATACACCTGATACACAAGTCAGATGAAAAAAGAGAGACATATGCATAACATCATATAAAACACATAATCAAATATACCACACATAAGGGAAAATACAACTACATAAAGCATTTTTCCCAAACCAAGGGTCAATCTTCCATACATAAACCATGGATATAAAACATTGTTACCCAATATAGTGATCACTATGACATACATAAACATAAAGAGGAAATACAATCATATATATATATAATGTTATTCCTCAATCTAGTGATCAATATTCCATATATATATAACTCATCAAAAATAACCCTTAATAGGAGTGACAAAATATACTAGGAAAAAAAAGTAGGACACTACAGAGGGGAGCAGCAGATTCTGACATTTCAACATTAGGGGGAGGAATGTCAATGGTAGAAGGAGGATCCTCGAGTAGACCAGACACATATTGAGCAAGGATGGGAGAGGCGGATTGATTTTGTTCAACTTCGTACTCGCGAATGACCTCTAAAGAGGCTCGGTAATCCGTGAGGTGAGGACAATGGTGAGAATAATGGCCATGGACACCACACAGAGCACAAGGTTTGTTGGTGCGAAGAGTCTGTGGGTTCCTGGCTGCGGATGAGGAAGAAACAGAGGTTTCATGGACCGTAGATTCAGGGAATGCGACTTTGACCATGGGTTTGATGCAGGGTAACTCAGGACAAGCATGGGTGGGATGACCGATACCATCACACAAGGCACAAGGCTTGGCAGGTGGGGGAGGGGTAGGGTCAGGTGCGGTGGCCTTGTCTTTGGATGCCCCCTTTCGAGTTTTTCTTTTCTTGCCTGGAGCTGTCGTAGCCTGAGGAGGGTACTGCGGGGGGGCGAGGGGCACTGTAGTGGTGGAAGGAGTGAAGGGAATCAGTTGCACTAGTGTCACAGCAATGTATGGTTTGGGGTGGCCCGGTGGGGTCTCAGCTGGAGGAGTGAGATACCATACTGGTATTCCCAAGGTTAAATTAGGGAGGGAAAGGGTGGCCATGACGAAACCGAATAGACGCCGGGGGGGGCACCAAGGAAAAGTATCTGACCGGCGGGGTAATGACTAGGAGGGACAACTCTGATATGATGGATATCTAAGGGAACCGACTCAGGAGGGTAGGGAGGTTCCTGAGTGTGAGGTGGGTGGGAAGGCCCAGGCGCAAAAAGTTCGGTCGACTGAAGCGAAGGGCTAGGAGCGGGTTGCAGTGGGCGAGATTGGGGTTGTTGACTAGTCGAAATAGGCTGTGGAAGGCTAGCCTGAGACGATTGCATCATGCAAACATTTGCCAAGCTGGGATCAGAGACAGGAGGAGGAGGAGGACTTGGAAAAGTGCCAAGCAAAGAGGAATCTTTATAGATGCTAGGGGAAACACTGGTCAAAGAGTCAATAGTTTGCTTGTTGGTGACAGTAGAGATGGTGGACTCAGGGGAGGTCTGAGATTTGGGTTCATGGTAAGTCAATCAGATTTCTCATCTTGTTCTGATGATGAACCACACTGGCTGGTTCGAAACGCGTCGACACAAATTTATTCTATGTGATTTTCACCGAAAAATCTTTTTACACATATTTTATGGATCACAGAAGCCAAATTCCTAATATTGAAACCCTGCTCGGTAGGGCCTTGGCACTTAAAGTTCATAATTTTGAAAGGGCACGTTTGCGGGTATCTAAGATGAAATCTGATCTGACCTTTTTAAAGAGATGTAGAGACTCCTCCTCCGTTTCTAGTCAAACTAGCCGTTTTTCCAACGGCTAGTTGGAGCTGTCCTATTCTACTTAAACTGGTTTCCTGATCAGATTTCTCATCTATTCAACATGAACCACACCGGGCTGGTTCGAAACGCGTCGACACAAATTTATTCTATGTGATTTTCACCGAAAAATCTTTTTACACATATTTTATGGATCACAGAAGCCAAATTCCTAATATTGAAACCCTGCTCGGTAGGGCCTTGGCACTTAAAGTTCATAATTTTGAAAGGGCACGTTTGCGGGTATCTAAGATGACATCTGATCTGACCTTTTTAAAGAGATGTAGAGACTCCTCCTCCGTTTCTAGTCAAACTAGCCGTTTTTCCAACGGCTAGTTGGAGCTGTCCTATTCTACTTAAACTGGTTTCCTGATCAGATTTCTCATCTTGTCCTTATGATGAACCACACTGGCTGGTTCGAAACGCGTCGACACAAATTTATTCTATGTGATTTTCACCGAAAAATCTTTTTACACATATTTTATCGATCACAGAAGCCAAATTCCTAATCTTGCCATTATGAGGGAAAAACATCTTGCGGTGGACCGCGGATGGGATGGCAGACATGGCATAGGTGTAACTACGCCCCAAGAGAATGTTGTAGTCAAGAGGGGCGTCGATTACTTCAACGTTGACACACACAGTCTTGCCTGCAAGGGTGATAGGACAGTTACGGAAAAGGCCAATGGGCTGGGAGGCATGGCCATCCCACACACGAAGGGTGATTGTGGAAGGGGCCAGCTCAGGAGATCCGAGTTGTTTCCAAACCGAAGCCGACATCACACATGTGGATGCCCCCTCATCAATAATACACCGAGCGACATTCGCATTGTGGATTTTGACTGGGATTTGGAAAGCAAAAAAAGTAGGTAGGGGGGGATGGTCTGACAGACATGTGTCGAAAATAATTAATTGGTCATCAGCAGGATCTACAACGCCCACTGCAGATAGTAGGGCCTTCTTTTGGGAAGGACACGACTGGAGGAGTTCCAGTGTTGAAATGGCGGTGGGAGATTGTGCCAGATCATCTACTATGCTATATGAATGGGCAGCCCGACCAGAGGCAGCATTTCGGCGTAATGGTCCCTTAGGAATCTTGGTATGAACCTCAGCTTTGGGCAGAGGTATTTGCAAGGGACCATTGGGTGTCGACAGAGGCTCTGTAGGACTTGAAGATGGGGACTCGGAGACAGATGAAATAGGAGGCGTGGAGTACTAACGAGACCAAGTTTGAAGGTTAAGGTCAACGGTGAGAGGTTAGTCAGAGGCCATCATGAGAATCTGGTAATCAGAGGAACTAAAAGGGGAAGTTTGAGTGGTTACTGGGGCATGAGGGGGTTGAGTGGCCACAAATCCTTGCTGAGGGAAAGGATCGGTAAACATAGCGGGTTGAGAAGTAGCTGGGGTGGGAGGGACAGTAGGGGAGGAGTGTTTTCCTTGCACGGTGGCCTGAGAATCCCACATCTGCCGCATTTGTGGTAATAAGGGACAATCGTGAGTGTAATGACCATAAACACCACAACACGAACAGGGCTTATTGGTGCGAAGTGGCTTGTCCGGCTTGGGCTGAGACCCTGTGGCTGGTTGGCAGTGTGAGGATCAATACTCGAAGGATTGGGTCCACGATTACCAGGGGCAGATTGATTTCCTTTCCTCTTTCTTTGAGAAGGAAGAGAATTGGTCGCGCCCTGCTGTGCAAATACTTGCCCTGGAGGGGGTAGTAAGTGTTGTGACGGGGGTTGAGAAGGCAAGGGGGTGAGAGGTCCAAATGCTGGAGGAGCTGGGACACCAAGTTGTGGATAAGGATAAGGGTTAGGATGGGCAGCATGGAGGTAAGCAGGAGTAGGGGCAAAAGGAGGAGGTATGTCGTATCCTGGATACATGCTACCTGGAGGGGGAAAGGTGCTAGAGGTGCTGGCCCCTCCTGGAGGGAAACCATATCCCATAGGAGGTTGGGCAGAGGTATTGGAAAGAGCTCCAACGATACCGTCGACAAAGTGAGATGCCCCTGGGGCATTAGTGCCGCCGGGCTTGGGGAGGTCAGGAAGGACGGTATAAACATAACCAGATTGAGCATAAATAAGGTCATATTTCAAGGCTATTTGGAGGGAGGCTTCTTCGGTTTGAGGGAAATGGGAGGCGACATCTTTGCCAATGGGAGGTAAGAGAGAGTGAAGGAACTAGTCCATATAAACCCGATCTTCAAAGGGAGGAGCGCGACATAGGCTTCTTCTTTGCCGCCATTCCTGGACATGAGCGAAGAGGTGGGTCGAAGAGGATTGACGGAAAGAAGTTAAAAGCTTGGTACCAGTGTCGTATCGGAGAGGGAGCTAGAAATAAGATAAAAAGGCTTGGGCAATGGTCGCAAAAGTGGTATGGGAGGAGGGGGCCTGTTCAACATACCATTTAGAAGCTTTGTCGGTAAGCGTGCATTGGAACAATCTAAGATGAATGGAGTCATCAGTAATGGAATTGGAGGAACACCACATATGGAAGGATCGGATATGGTTGGAGGGATCTTCACTAGCAAGGCCTTCGAACTTGGGAATGTCGGAGGGGAGCTTGGTTGGCATAGCATGCCAACTAACATCGTGGAGGATAGGGTCATTGATCAGCTGATTGAAGTCGGGGAGACTAAGGCCGTCCATATAAGGGAGCAATGGGGCAGTCGAGGTAGGTCCCGAGGTGGTTCCACTGGAAACAGACCCAGTAGTAGTACTGGGGTTGCTGCTAATAGTAGGCCCTGAAGTAGAAATGGTTAAAGTGATATGGGGAGAACCAGGAGTAGGGGGAGAACCCGAAAAATCAGAGGAAGAGTCAGAGTACAGAGTTGGGGGAGGACTTACTCGATGATGACGGGAAGGAGGAAGTCGACCAAACGGAAACTGAGGGTGAAGGCCAAGAAGTCTCCGGGAGAGGCACCTTGGGGGCGCAATGATGATGGGAAGAAGAAAAACCGACAAGGGCAGGGAGGGACAAAATCAAGTGAGGTCAAGGGCAGAGAGGTGCAGTGACAATTGATTTTAAAGTCTTTGCCAGGCGGTGTTAACCAGGCACTTCTTCACTTAGGATCAGTGTGTGGCGTGCGTTAATTTTAATTGTTTAAACCCAGACGTTTTGAGAGTAAAAGAAAAAGTGTGCTACGTAATTGAAAATAAATCTGCAGTAAATAAGACTAAAAGAACAGAAAATTAATAGCTACCAATGCATCAATCTAACCCAAGAAGGCAAGTCTCTCAAAACTAGTCTATAAGAGGGAAAAAATAAGCAAAGCACGCTAAAAAGAGGCCAATAGATCTAAGGTCGGGAGGGACTGAGATCTAAAGGGGAAGTCTGCTGAAAAGAGGTGCAGAGAATAACAAAGAGGCAGAGGCAAGGTTGCTGCTAAAAAGGAGGAGATCAGCTAAAAAATAGAAGGGACAAGGAGGTGGCCCTAGAAATTAACCCAAACAAAACTATATGAGGTGATTTGAAAGGGGGAAGAGCTGATCTAAAGGGATCTGAAAATGAGGTATCAAATCTGAGAGAAATAAGGCTGAAACTCTGGAAATTCAGACTTCTGAAACAGCAAAGACTCTCCCACAAAAAGTGGAGGGTACTAGAGCCCTAAGGGGAAAGATTCCCTCTTATTTGAGTGAAGCAAATCAGAAATAGGTCCAAACAGGCAGAAACAGAGGCTAGAAAACCCTGACAGAAGCTTCAAACAAACCCAGAAAAAGTGCTGGAAAATTTGCAGAAAAAGTGCAGGTCGCAGGTTCTGACCTGTTTTCAGTCCAAGTCGCAGGTTTGGGGCAGAAAAGTGTGTCCTCAAGCTCAGGTCGCACTTTTTGGGCCGATAAGTGCGACCTGCAAATCCAGCTCTCTCGGCGGCAGATTTCAGAAAAAAATTTCGTCTCAGCTACAGCTGATGTCTGTCACCTGCACAATAAGGCCAGAAACACATGAAAGTTAAAAATTTGACTGTTTGAGGGTTTTAGAGGTGGAAAACACCATAAAAATAGGAAAAACATAAAATGGAAGAGAAACCCTAGAGTCTGAAATAGCTGGATATGCAAGAATATATGAAACGACAGCGGTCGCAAAAGAAAACCCGTGTGGAGCCGCAAATTGTTAGTATGAATATTTCGTCGTAAAATATCACTTTAGCTACGCATAACAAATAGCCCTAACATCGATTATGGCTGCAAAATATCTTTAAGTTTGTTGCACAAATCCAGATCTAAGCACAAAAGACATTAAGCAGATAAAATGGCTCCATGCATCCAATAGACAAGACAAGAACAATGTATTTAAAATAATTTTGTATTATATCAAAGAATGGGGCACCTGCTATTATATCAAAGAATGGGGCACCTGCGAGGAAAACAAGAAAGGTGTTTTCTGGTTCTCCTCAATGGGATGGGTTCTTGAAAGTCCTCAGTGTTTCGGATCTAACATTCCTCTCTCTTGGTATTATGGAAAAACCCAGACAAACATAGAACTCAATGGGAGCTCACAGGGCAAAAATGAAAATGTGTGACCTAGTATAGATCCAGAGTGATCTAATGCAATGGAGGTTACTAATGAATGGGGAAAACCCTCCTATTTATAACAAAATATTAGGGTTATCTAGAACTTGTTGCATGAATAAAATATTATTAATCAAATTTTAGAACCACCCTTTAGGAATATTTTATTATATTTGTTGGAGGGAAAAGGTCTTTTGACTTGGGTCAATTCCTTTATTTATAAAAAATAAATAAATAAATGATTTATTTATTATTTTAGGGAGATGGTGGGAATTTAATTAAATAAATAATTATTTATTTAATTATTTAAAAATGATTTAGTCAAATTTAACTAGGAATATTATTCAATAATGATGTAAATAACTTATTCCTAGGAAATAATTAAATAAATAATGATTTATTCAATTAATTTCCTTGTTTTGGGTTAAATATGACCAGGAAATATGGACAAATGTTATTTTACATGGTGAAAGAAATTTTACTTAGGGTAAAATTGGTCTTACATGGTGTACTTGGGTTCATCTAATGATAATGGGTTAGATGACCAAAAAAATGGTGTAACAGCCACATCTGTGCAGTTAACTGAAGTGCTCCAAGAGAATAAGATAATGTTTAGAGTCCAAATATTATTAAGAGCTAATAATATTTGACATATCTATTTTTAGACTGGCAATCTAAAAATAGATTCCGCCCAATATGTCTAGAAATAGAAGTCCATCTATTTTTCCAACTTGACCAACCATCCACAAATAGAATCCTACAACTCATAGAATATGATCGACATGTCTAAAAATAGACTTTGCACCAAAAATAGCCTGCGGGCCCACTTAGTGAAGGTGACTCTTTTCACTAAGATCATCATCTTGTTGAATCTCAACACTCCCTCTCAACAAGATAGGGATTATCTGCCACCCCGATCTTGTCTCTATGGTATTCGAATTTGCTCCTGGTGAGCGCCTTTGTCAGAATATCTGCATCCTAATCCTCCGTAGGAATGTAAGAAAGTAACATGATCTTCCGCTGCACACAATCTCTCATATGATGATACCGGATGTCAACATGTTTAGATCTATCATGAAATACTGGATTAAACGAGAGTTTAATGCAACTCTGATTATCACAATATATCATAGTAGGATCTAAGTGTGAACTGAACAACCTGACCAGAATCTTCCTCATCCATATAGCCTCGCATGCAGCCAAATTTTTAGCCATGTACTCAGCCTCCGCTGAACTGAGTGCCACGGATCTTTGTTTCCTGCTATACCAAGAAACTATTGTAGACCTGATACTGAAAATCCCTCCAGATGTGCTCTTTCTGTCCGTTGGGCTCCCTGCCCAATCTGCATCCGTGAAGCCATGCAGCTTCAACTCATCCGACTGTCTATACCACAATCCATATCCCGATGTGCCCTTGAGATACCTCAGGACATGCTTGCCTACCTTCCAAAAGAGCTTGGTAGGCTTAACCATAATTTGTGAAAGCTGGTTAACAGCATAGCATATGTCTGGTCCTGTATTGACTAGATACATGAGCGAAGCAACCAACTATCGATAAACAGTGGCATCCACTACCTCTGCCAATGTAGCATCCTCTTTCCTCCAACCACCAGGAAGAGGAGTGTCGATAGGCTTGCAGCCTTGCATGTGAAACTTCTCCAGTATCTCCCGAGCATACTTGCCTTGAGACACAAATAGTCCACCCTTCCGCTGCCAAATTTCCAATCCCAGGAAATAATGATGGAGGCCCAAGTCCTTCATCTCAAACTCCTTTGCAAGATCTGCCTTGCATGAGTGTATCAACAGTTCATCACCTGTTAGTATCAAATCATCTACATAAAGTACAATGATCAGCAACTTACCCTCCACCACAATCTAGTATAGGTTCGGATCCGCCTCACTCTTGGCGAAACCAAGTCCAGTGAAATAACTGTCTATCCATGTGTACTAAGCACGAGGTGCTTGTTTCAGCCCATACAGCGCTCTTTTGAGCCTGCACACATGCGACTCACTACTGAAGATTTCAAATCCTTCAGGCTGCTCTATGTACACCTCCTCCTCAATGACTTCGTTGAGGAATGCAATCTTCACATCCATCTGATGAATGTGCCAACCCATCTGCGCTGAGAGAGAAAGGATGGTCCGTATGGAATAATACCTTGCGACAGGTGCAAAGGTTTCTTCATAGTCGATCCCCTCGATCTGTGAGAAGCCCTAGGAAACAAATCTTGCCTTGTACTTCTCGACGCTCCCATCAGCATCTTGCTTCACTTTGTAGATCCATCTCGAACCTACCACTGATTTCCCTTTCGGCCTTGGGACAATCTCCCATGCACTGTTTCTGACAATCGAATCATACTTTTCCACCATGGAATCTACCCATGTGGGATCCTCCACAGCTTCCTCGAAAGAGGATGTCTCCGTCACGATACACTTTCTCATCAGAGCCATGTATCCAGTAAATCGGTCAAGTGATTGTCGCTGTCTGCGTTGTGATGTAGGTGCCCCTACATTCTGCGCTGCATCAAGATTCAGTCGCTCATCTTCTGTAGTGCGCTTCTGCCCTCTGATGTTTGGCAATGCATGAGTGGTTTCTTCCACTCCATGAACCTCCTCTTGTGGCTAATCCACATCCTGAGGCTCATCTTTAGTAATAATTAGCTCCTCATCTGCATGCAAGTATAGCTCCCTCTCAAGCGACAACTTCATGGCTTTCTCCTCATAAAATTTGATATCCCGTCGCATGACAGTCATCCGACTGTCTGGCAAATACACACGATAATTATGGGGTGTTTCTGTGTACCCCACAAATATCCCAACCTCTATGGTTGGCTCCAGCTTCTTCCTAGAATCCTTCGTCACATGAATGTAAACAAGTGAGCCAAAAATCTTCAAATGAGAAAGATTAGGCTTCTTACTAGAAAATGCCTCTTCGGGTGTACTCATGCCAAGTACTCTATGAGGACAACGGTTTTGCACATACACTACAGTGTTGCATGCTTCAGCCCACAAGTGTATGGGAAGGCCTTGATCATGCAACATCGTGCAACACCCACGATCGTTCTTTTCTTTCTCTCCACGACCCCATTCTGCTGTGGGTTATGAGGCGCTATAAGTTCTCTTCGAATTCCTTCTGCGCTGCAAAATTATTTGAATTCACCAGAGATGTATTCACCACCATTATCGCTCCTTAGAGCTTTCACCTGCTTCCCCTACTCTTTCTCAACCAGTGCCTTAAACTCATAGAACTTTGAGTATGTCTCGCTCTTCTTCTGCATGAAGAAAATCCAGCACTTACTAGAAAAGTCATCAACAAATATCACATAATACCTGTGCTTTGCTGTCGAAGCTACTGAGAAAGGTCCACACACGTCTGTGTGAATTCTCTCAAGGATCGTCGTGGCACGATTATCCTTCTTATGAAAAGTGGTCTTCACAAATTTTCCCAAAGTACATCCCTTGCATTGATCTGACTACACAAGTGTACCCTTGGGAAGCCCGATAGAAATCTGCTGCAAAATTTTCAAAGTGCCATGGTGAAGATGGCCCAATCTCCTGTGCCACAATTCACCCTCATCCCGGCTCACCACTCCTTCTGCTTTGCCTGCCATTGCTGCACAGCCATCTACCTGCAATTGATAAAGGTTCTTCACTCGAACCCCTATCCTCTGGGTTTCACCAGTTGTTTTACTGCGTAGGAAAGCCTTTCCCTTGCTAAAAACAACATCATAACCCTTGTCTTCCAACATCGCCACAGAGATCAAATTCTTCTTCAATCCTACAACATGCATGACATCCTTTAATATGAAAGGTTTACCTGTCTCCCTCTCAAAGGAAATGGTCCCGATACCAGTCGCACTATATCTACCATCATCACCCATCTCGATGTGCACTCCAAGATCCTTCTCATCCAGATCACTAAACAAATCTTTGTCTCCGGTTATATGGAAAGACGCACCACAGTCAAGAAACCACACTGATCCCATCACACTTGAAACCAAGCATGCGATCAGCAAAAAATCCAGCTCAAAATGAGAGGCTAAGGCCTCTCCAACTGCAGATCCAGCAGCCTACTTATTTTTTTTCTTCTGTGGACAATTAGTGGCATAATGTCCGTGTTGGTGACAGTGAAAGCACTTCACCTTGGACAAGTCCTGCTTCTTGCCTTTCGCACCGGATTAAGAAGGATTTTTCTTTCCCTTCCCTTTCCTTGCTTTAGTAGCCAAAGCACAATTTTCTTCATCTTCATTATTCGATGAAGATCCATTCCTAGTACCCCGCCTTGTCTCCTCCTACACAAGATCCGACTAAAGTCACTCCCATCCTGGCAGTTTCTCCCGACCATTGATAGAGTCCTCGTAGCTATGCCAACTCTTCGGAAGCCCAAGGAGAGCCAAGCTCACCAAGTCCTCTTCATCTACAGTAATCCCCACACTTCCCATCTCATCCTTGCAATGGACAAACTTCGTGAGGTATTTTGGTATACTGTCGCCTTTCTCCATTTTTATTTTTCTGAGCTTGTCTTTAAGCACCAACTTCCTCTGGTCGCTTCTTCTTTGGAACAAGTCTATCAAAGCTTTCCACATTAAAAATGGAGTAGATTTACCATGAAGGCTGGACACTATGTGTTCCTTCACACCTTCCAACAGAATTCTTCGACACTTTGCTGTCTTCTTTTGCAATGCGTCAAGTGCGGCTGCATCGCTAGAACCAGGCTTTGGAATATCAGTATCTATGAACTCCTTCAACCCATTATCATCCAGCACTGCCTCCATCCTGTCCTTCCATGAAATATAATTCGATCTGCCATTAAGGGCATACTCCAATCGCAATCCATTGAAAGACATTTCAATGAATGCTAAACTTCGACACCAAGAAAACACTGCAGTAAATTCGAATTCCACCAGCACAAAATTCAACTGCTTAAATAATTGCAATTTGCTCCAATGATCAACTGCTCCGATACCATGTAGAAATTATATAACTTATGTTTTATATGTCTAATATTTTCCTGATCACACACTATTTTAACTTCATACACAATACAGAATCTATTCCACCATTGATCATCACATGCGGAAATTAAATCAATTGCAATGCACACATGAAACAATAAAAATTCACACACATTAACACAGTTGTTTAACAGGAAAGCTTGAAGTTGAAAACCCCAACTATCTTTATATAATATATGTCATAGAGATCATGTAACAATCCTCATACAAAGATGAACATGTCCAGCTCTCAGTACAATACAATCGCTACACACTAATCAGGCCCGATCTTGCAAATCCATGCACCAATCTTTGCCACCTGCTAGTCTGCCTCTAATGCACAATCCCTGCTGAAGAATGGCTCTAAATGAACTCAAATTCACCAGCCTTTCTCATGAAATCCTCATTGGAATCTCCATTGAGTGTTGGATGCAATCATTGCATCACTATAGTCACAACTGATAGTCACACTTGCTCTTTCACCTACCTCTCCATTGGTCTCCACTGAAACTGCCATGCACTATAGTTAACTGATGTATTCTTCAGTTGATTAATGAGTTATTATTTAATGAATTAATTAACTAATTAATTCACACCACTCTCACTAGTGTATCATTCAGTTATACTAGATACAACTAGCTCAACTGAGTCTAACTGAGTTAAACTAAATACAACTCCACCAACTACTTCTCTAACTCCACCAAGCTCTGTCACATGAGTTCTAACTAAAGTCCTCATGCATTAGCTCCAGTAAACCCTCAGGAATAGTGTAATTCCTTATATCAGCTATTGTTCCACATTTGTGCACTTAACTTAAGTGCTCCAAGAGAATAAGATAATGTTTAGAGTCCAAATATTATTAAGAGCTAATAATATTCAACATATCTATTTTTAGACTAGCAATCTAAAAATAGATTCCGCCCAATATGTCTAAAAATAGAAGTCCATCTATTTTTCCAACTTGGCCAACCATCCACAAATAGCATCCTGTAACTCATAGAATATGATCGACATGTCTAAAAATAGACATTGTGCCAAAAATAGCCTGCGGACCCACTTAGTGAAGGCAAATATTTTCACTAAGCTCATCATCTTGTTGAATCTCAACAGACGTTGGACCATGGTCGATTTTCACATTGATAAAATCCTTGTCACAATGTGACGTTAGGTCATGGTTGACCATGTTTATAAACCCAAGGGATTTATATTAAACCGAATGATTAATATTATAAACCCTATGAATAATGTTATATCTTAAGAATATGAACCCGTAGATTAATAAATCCAAGGGATTGATATTATAAACCCAAGGGAATGGGATAAATTCTAAAACCCCAAGGTATTATAAATCCAAGGGAATATTATTAAACGTAAGGGGTCAATATTATAAACCCTAAGATAAATATTATAAACCCCAAAATAAACATGGTTGACTATGGTTGACCATGGCTCATTTTTATATAGAGACAATCTTTGTCACAATGTGTTGTTTGACCATGGTTGACCATGATAGATGTTCCTATTGACCAAAAGATGATCTTTTTCACAATGTGGCCATGGTTATTGATCATGGTTCACCATGGCTCACCATGATTGACCATGGTTGTGCCACTTACCCCAAACTCCCACCAAAATAGTATTCAACCAGAACGCGGAGGAATACACCAGAATTCCATTATAATAATGGAATACGTAGAAATACAATAGAATTCCATTCTCATCCCTAGATTGAGAATCAATTTATGCTAGATACTCACCGAAAAGATAACTGTGAGTGACCCACTTTACTCACACTAGGACTCTTAAAGCACCATATACCCATCTATCAAAATATTTTGGGCCCACAATTCCTAATAACAAACTACCACATAAAATACATATTATTTCCAAAGTTATCACCACGAGAACTAGAACTTTTGGACGAAGCAAAGCCTTCCTCATACCACCAGGGAAATACCAAACCTTAAGATGACCCAAAATTTGGACTATTGGAAGAAGCCAAACCTAGAGACAAAGGAAAAACTAGACCATATACTGAAACCAAACCCTAACATGACGCCAAACCCTAATTAATGGACCAAACCAACCCTTACCTATTAGTTCTTATGAACCTGCGAATGTTGGATCTTTGGATTCATCCTTAACAATTGGCTCTTTGGATGCACTAGGTTTTCAAATATGTAACGTAACAAAAATTTGTGTCCCCTATTCCATGTTATGCTTCAAACATTTGACAATTTAAAAAACAGAGTTGCAGTGGCCTTGATAGTTTATAAAGCAGAGTTGGAGTGGACTCGAACACAACCCAAAGTAAAGTATTACATAAGCCATGAGCTCATTTCACCTACGTTAAAGGATTATGAAGAGATATGACTACTTCTTTTTTACATTGTCTACCAATGCCACATAATAGCTTGATCGACAATTAATATAAAAGTCATAATATAAATTTATCAAGGGTATTACAAGTTCCATGTTTCTCTTTTCTTTTTCACTTTCGTATCATTTCTTGTATTTGTATACCAATCTTTTCAAATATTATTCAAATATTTACAATGGACATATATTATATGTTCAAATTTCTTTCTATTTCATGAATTAGGGATTTTGTTACATTAGATTATATATATATATATATAGATATATCATGTAAAGAACATTTTCTATTAAAACAATAAAAATTTATAATCATATTTTGAACAAATTTAACATATATTGATAAGATCTTTACACGTTAATATCTTAAGTAAATAACATTGTTCATTTTAAACATTAATATCTTATGTAAATAAGATATTAACAAGATTGTAACTGGCCTTCTCTCTTAAACAACTTTTCACACAACAAACTTCTACTTTTTTAAAATAAAATAGATTTAAACCTTCTCACCCTACTTCATAAATTTACAAGTTTGCTCACTTATTAAGCTTTACATATGAGATCTAATCCAAAATTTTGTTTGGCAAGTGATTATAGATGAGGAACTAGGGGATAGAGATCTTATGACTTTATATATGTAATATAAAATACATGAACACAAAAAAACATCAAAATTACTTTATCCTTATACACTATTAAACCATAAATGATTAATTTGAAAAAAGTAGTTATTAATTATTATAACACTTTTTACCAATTTTAATATTGAATATCATTCTTCTCTATGATATTCTTTATAAATTTATTATAATCTTTTAAAAAAATAATAATAATAAATAATATACTTATAATTTGTTTTTTCTTTCTAATTTAATCTTTTATCTTAATCCATAAGCAATCCAATATCTATTTCCTTACCATAGATTTAACTAATCATATAAATAAATTTAAATCACTAACCACCATTCTCATAAATTATTTGATTTAAAAGTTAAAATTGAAATATATTTAAAATAAATTAATTAATTAACATATATATAATATTAGATATTTTAAATAAATTAACATATATATTATCAATCATCACTCGACTATCACTCGATTATCGGTCATATTTTCACTCTTAGAATCATTGCAGAGGAATGTCATAATAGAAAAGTCGATCTCTTTTGTTGTTTTGTGGACTTTAGAAAATGTTTCGACATTGTTCCTTGAGATAAGCTTTGAGAGAGAGTTGAAGAGATCCTGATCGCTCTTGACCCAAGGATTGTTGTGATCTATTTCTACAAGACTGTCACTGCCAACCTTAAGACCAATGAAGGGTGGTTTAAATACATTAAATAAAATATCGGTGTTAGGAAAGGGTGTCCCCTATCCCCTACCCTTTTTGGCATATACATCGATAAGCTAGAGGGGTGTCTGGAAACTGTGGGATGCAAGGGAACCGAGCTTGCTGGTATACTCATTACTCTTCTCCTTTATGTCAATGATATCGTTATTCTGCAAAAATTCATGATGACCTAGAAAAGAAGCTTCAGACTCTTCATGTCTACTGCTCCAAGATGGGTATGACAATTAATACCGACAAGACTAAAGTCATGATCATTAAATCCAAAAATATCACCCATGGTAGTTTTGTTTATAATAACTAGTGCTTAGAGCAGGTTTCCTCTTATAAATATTTGGGTATGACTTTCCTTGTCAACTCAATTGGAATTATAACATCGAGAAAAGGATTATTGGAGGATGGAAGAGGTTCCTCTTTAAGACTCTCGTCATCCCTATTGTCTTATATGGATGTGAAGTTTGGGGTTGCAGTATATCCACAGAGTCATTAAGGATGGAGCAACAAAGTTGTAGGCTTGTTGACTTAATCGTAAAATACACAAGAGGTATTGTAATAATAATATATTGTATATAAAATGGATAAGAGATGATAGAATGTTACAATGAGGCCCTGCTTATATTCCTAGGCAGGTGGCCTTTCATGATTGGGCATGTCTCTTAGACATGCCCTTTCACTAACTTGATGACTACTTACGTAATCCTTAATTGACTATTTAATAATTATATTTGTTATATTCGTTATGAATTATATTCATAAAATTGCCCCTTCCTTCAAAAGCTTTGTCCTCAAAGCTTTTAGTTGACACTTTTCTTTAGTTCAATCATGCACGGTTTTCTTCATTTGCTTTCGTCACAATTTAATATATCATCTTTTATTTATTTATTTGTTATGAATTGGCCCTTCCTTCAGAACTTTGTCCTCAAAGCTTTATTGCGCCGAGAGGCGCTCTACAGCCCAGTATATAGGGATGTGTAGATGTAACGTGTGTAATGTAAATGTCGGCCTAATATATAGAGATTTGTAGATGTAATGTGTGTAATGTAAACTTTTGATATGTCAGGCCCAATATATAGAGATGTGTAGATGTAATGTGTGTAATGTAAAATTTTGATATGTAGGAGTGTATATAGATGTGTAGATGTCATGTGAGTAATGTAAATTTTTGATATATTTACCACTTTAATACCAGAATACCATGGGCCAAAGACCATATTTATAAAAGAGGTATGGTAAATAAATAATGTGTAGATGTAATGTGTGTAATGTAAACTTTTGATATGTCCGCCCAATATGTAGAGATGTGTAGATGTAATGTGTGTAATGTAAACTTTTGATATGTCGAAGTGTATATAGATGTGTAGATGTCATGTGAGTAATGTAAAATTTTGATATATTTACCACTTTAATACCATGGGTTGAATACCATAGGCCAAATACCATATTTATAAAAGAGGTATGGTAAATAAATAAAATATAAATAAACCATATATATGGTAAATAAATAAAAAAGGCATTTTATATTTACTCCATAATCCTATTTATATTTATGAACATCAAAAAGTGGTTTTATTTAGGTGAACCCCGAGCTAAATACCATAGGCCAAATTATTATTAATACATGGCGAAAAAAATTATTCAGCCTAATATTAATATTAATATTATTAAATTTAATTAATGTAAACTTTTGATATGTCCGAGTGTATAGAAATATACCACTTTAATACCATGGAATGAACACCATGGGCCAAATACCATAATTATAAAAGAGGTATGGTAAATAAATAGATTATAAATAAACCATAGGTATGGTAAATAAATAAAACTTCTTTTTATATTTACTCCATAATCCTATTTATATTTAGGAACACTCAAAAAGTGGTTTTATTTAGGTGAATCCTCAGCTAAATACCATGGGCCAAATTAAAGTACACGATATGCATTGCCTATCTCAGGTAACAATAAACATGTAAAGGTAAATGTAAAAATAATGTTTAATATTTAACATTTAAAATTTAATCTAACTAATCTAATGTCAGCCCTAATGAAAAATCACTTCTCTCCCTACATATATAAATTTAACACAGTGGGCCAAGTACCATATTTTTCTATTTCTCTTCCATTTTATATTGGAGGGAAAAGAGAGAGAGGGAGAGAGAAGAGAGATGGGGGAAGAGAGAGGGAGGTAGGAGAGGAAGGAAGAGAGAGAGGAGGAGAGAGGGAGGGATATAGAGATGGATTTGGAGGGTGAGAGAGGGAGGGAAGAAGAAATACATAGAGAGAGTGAGAAGTGGAGAGGGAGAGGGAGTGACAAGGGAGAAATAGAGAGAGTATGTGTATGTTTGGGGGTGATATAGGGAGAAAAATAAGGAGAGATGGAGGGAATTGGGGGAGAAGGAGAGAGGCAAGGATATAGTAACATAGTTGGAGGGTGAAGAGAGGGAGAGAGAGGAAGATATAGAGAGAGATAGATGTGGGAGAGAAATGGATAGAGGGGAAGGAAGAGAGAGAGAGGACGTGAGAGAGTGGAGAGAGGGAGGGAAAGAGAGACGGAGTTGAAGGGAGGGAAAGAGAGATGGAGTTGGAGGGATATAGTAACATAGTTGGAGGGTGAAGATAAGGAGAGAGAGGGAGATATAGAGAGAGATAGATTTGGGAGAGAAAGGGATAGAGGGGAAGGAAGAGAGAGGGGATGTGAGAGAGCGGAGAGAGGGAGGGAAAGAGAGATGGATTTGGAGGGGGGGAGGGAGGGAAGACATTTCTTGCACTCGATGCATTGATTTCAGTGTGGATGGTGATTTCTAATCCTATTTTTCTTGCACTATATGCATTTATTTTAGTGTAGATGTTGAAAGAGAGTGTGTGTGTGTGTGTTGGGGGAGGAAAGAGGATTGGAAGGCAAAGAGAGAGAGAGAGAGAGAGAGAGAGAGAGAGATAACTGTATTTGCAAAGAGAGAGTGAGAGGAAAAGATAGAGGAAGGACAAGATAGAGGACATGAGAGAGAGGGAAGATGATTTCTTGCACTTGATGCATTGATTTTAGTGTGGATGGTGATTTCTAATCCTATTTTTCTTGCACTATATGCATTGATTTTAATGTAGATGTTGAGAGAGAGAGAGAGAGAGAGAGAGAGAGAGAGAGAGAGAGTAACACAGTTGGAGGGTGAAGAGAGAGGGAGATATATATGTGGGAAAGAAATGGAGAGAGAGGAAGGAAGAGGGAGGATGTGAGAGAGTGGAGAGATGGAGGGAAAGAGAGATGTAGTTCGAGGGGGAAAATAGGGAAGTAGATGGTGATTTATAATACTATTTGATTTCTTGCACCAGATGCATTGATATCAGTGTAAATGTTGGTTTCTAATATTATTTTATTACTTGCACTAGATGCATTGATTTCAGTGTAGATGTTGATTTCTAATCTCATTTGATTACCTGCATTATATGCATTGATTTCAGTGTAGATGTTGTTTTGTAATATTATTTGATTGTTTACATTAGGTGCATTGATTTCAGTGTAAACATTGATTTCCGATTTGATGTAATTGGATGTACATTGATGGTAAATTAATTTTAAAGTGATTGGATTAAGATTGTGCATTGATTTCAGTGTAAGAAAACAAAATTATTAACAATTTACATTAATATTTGTGTTATAGTAAGTCAACCTATTAATATTGAAGAGAAAGAGAGACAATGTATGATGTTTAGTACAATAGTTCAAGCTAAATATTTAAATGGTTTATTATTTCAATTGTCCTTTTCATATAATCGATATGAAAAGATGAAAAAACTAACAAGGGTGACAATAAAAATAGAAAAGAAAATAATTTGACATTGATCACAATGAAGACTATTTGTATTTGACTACATTCTTATTATTTTTATTTTCTATCATTCAACACTATTACATTGTCACTTTGCATTCAAAAAAATTATTTCGTCATTAAATTTATTAACAATATTTATCATCTCAAAAAACTGAGGTAACTAAGAAAATTTTAAAATTAAAATGACCAGATAAATATCAGACATATTTAGCATATATAAAATTATTATATTTATATTAATTGTATTTGTATAATATTTATAAAATTAATGATATGTTTGATAGATTTTTCTTGGCCGCACACGACTAAAACCAGCCTAGATCCATTTTAAATTTGGATCTATCAAGTGCCTAGAGGGATCAAATCTCTCTAGGTGCAAACCTTTCCTCAAGTTTTGCACTCAAAAAAGGAGTGTCATAACTCTAAGAGAAAGATTTGATTCCAGAAGCGTTGGTTAGGACGAAGGGCATCACCGAGAGCCGGTGGATAATAATTTCTTCATCTTATATATATATATATATATATATATATATATATATATATATATATATATTAATCTAATTAATTAAATTAATATATAATGTAACTTTACGACACGTAACCTAACCAAACTTTAAATGTCTTGCCCAACCTTTAATAGGATACTTTTATTTATATGGAACTTTATAAAACGTATTACAAAATAACTTTATATTTTAATAAAGTTACTTATATTAGATTTATAAAGTTTTTTAGATTTTAAATTAATTAAATTATTTTGTTACGTCAGTTGTATCTATAATTTTATTTTTTTAGTTATGGATGGTCATCGTACACGTCTATACGGTCATGTCTGCACATGCGTCCATGCTGGATGATCTGTGGTTGATATCTTTGCATTTTTTTATTTTTTTTTAACTTAATATATCGAGGCAAGCTTTGTTCTAGGCACACCTAAAATGAGTCACTTAACTTGGATTTCATCGAGGAAAGGAGGATTCGAAAGAAAAATTTGTCATCGTGTTGTAGGCAGTCCAATTTCATCAGGCTTGAAGGGATATTGGCCCGCTAGCATTGCATAGAGCATGATCCCGACGCTCCATATGTCCACAGCCTCCCAATAACCTCTGAACTCCACCATCTCAGGGGCCCTGTAGTACAAGCTCCCTACATTATCGTAATATCGAGAGCCTTTTATGAAGAATGTAGCTAAATCAAAGTCTCCCATCTTGAAAACATTATTTTCAGCTAAGAAAACATTTTCCAATTTAATATCGCAGTGCATAACGCCCTTCTCATGGCAATATTGAATGCTTTGTATAACTTGTTTAAATAACCTCGTTGATTAGCTCTCACTGAACTTGCTCTCCTTTTCAACTGTATCATATAGATCTTCATCAGAGTACAACTCCATGACCACATGAATGGAAACGTCCATAGGATTGTCATAGATGGCATGAAGCTTGATGATGCCCTTGTAATCTGATAAATACCGCATCATTTCTACTTCTTTTTATGGCTCAGGATCGTGTATGTTTATTTTTTTATGGTTTTGCAACAGAAGGCAATGTCACTTTCTTTACTATAACATATTCTCACCTTCCGCTTGCAATGGTCGCTCAGCTCCCGCCCGAACCTGTAATCGTCCTCGATGGAGCCCGTGCGCATAACGTGACGTTGCTTCGCGGATTTTCTTAGCAGAGGAGGAAAAAATATTTTCCTGCTCATGGACAATAGGCCTTTCACCATGTTGGGGAATATCAGCGATCTCCAGAGTTTTGTGATGGCGTGTTTTGTGAGGGAGGCAATACATGATTCTGGCACAACGAATAATTCTCCAGCGGGCACCCCTCTCACACGTACCCTCCGCGGAAAATTCGTGTGAGGCTTCAGCTTCTTCAAGGGTGTTACCAGAGATATCCAATGGACGCGGAGACCTTGCCCATCTCCCAAGACTAAGCTTTTTAATTTCCACAACACAATACCCTACTCGTCCAGCTTCCAAACTTGAGCAAGAGAGAGCACTGTCGGATAGCAACCCAAAACATATTTTCTTACTAAGTCTGCTAAGTCTCTGGTTCTTTGAACGTCAAACCCTTCAAGAATCTTAGTCGTGAAAGCCATAGATTTAACGCTTTCAAATGCCTCTGTAAGATTCACATCACCTTCAATCAGGTAAATCAATTTCTAGATTCCACACCTCCGAGATTGGAGTAGCTTTCGTCCATTGTTGCTCTCCGGTGACTCATAGAAGGAACCCATGATAGTGGAATACTCTACATGTATGGCTGGAGAAGACCTTGCTAGACTAAGATTATCCATCATAATTTCACCATCAGGAGTGTGTGATTCACGTGCAACATGTGCTAACCTGGCTTTTTGATTATCCAGCCAGTTCTTGAGCTGAGAGGTTGTGAGGTCTGAACTCCCAAGATCCCTAAGTTTTTATGTCCACAAATGTAATAAATGTCCATTTCATTGCATCTCTGGCTCATCCTGAAAAGCAGTCTCAATTAAAGCTATCTACTTGTCATTCATAACATGTTGCCTTCTTTTCTTTGGTTGTTTGTCTTCCCCAATGCTAGTCTCTACTCTCTCAGATGCTTGTGACATCATTATTGCAGCTTCATCTTCTTTTTCACCATCTACAAGATTTTGATTCTCCTCAAATTCCTTTAATAGCTCATCAAAATAGCCTTTATTTTTTGCTATGGAATTCTCATTATTTCTGAATTCAAGCATATTGTCCTCATGATCATTCTCTGCAGCACTTTATAATTCACTTTTAGTATTACTATTTATGCCTTCGTTTCTGTCCTCATCTATATCAACAATTTCATTCACAAGATTTGTGTGCTCAATTTTACTTTCCTCGAATTGATCTACCTCCTGAATATCTCCCATCTACAACGTCTTATTTATGTCCATTAATTCATAAATTTCTTCAGGATCCCTCATCCTTTCATGTGAACTCGTGCTTTCCTCAATAGCAGTTTCCTCTTGATTTCTCTGGGATGATGGCCTATAACCTCCTGTACCTTGAGCCTCCTCAAATGTCTGATGGCCATCTTTCTCCAAGTTTTCTGAGCAGATGGATGATTCTCAATGTCTTTATCAATAGAAATTCCAGTATTGATCTGAGTATTCTCACTAAGTTCCAGAGTATTATAAGACTTTTTCTAGCATTCAAACTGTTGGTGCTTTTGAAACATGTCTATGAACTTCTTGTCATGATTTTCTGTTGGTTTTTGCATTATATTTATCTTGTCCAAAATGGCGTTTATCTTCTGCATTTCTTTGTTATGATTGTTTGTGGCCTCGCTATGATTTAGCCAAATTTGTCTTTCTATCCGATCTGCTTTGTCTTGAAATTTTTTGATGTTGTCAGAATTTCCTGTAACCTTATCCTCAAGATTGGTTAACCTTTTAGTGAATTTATCAAAATTATTATTGATCTTACTCTCAAGATCGATCAACTTTTTGTTGAAATCGTCCATTGTCATTGATGAAAACACAAGTGGAAGCGATTTCGAGGCACCGCATGTAACAGCTGAAGGGAGCCAACAGTGGCATAGGTGCTTCCTTCCAGGCGAGAAGATCGGTCCTCTGATACCAAATGGAGCAACAAAGTTGTAGGCTTGTTGACTTAATCGTAAAATACACAAGAGTTATTGTAATAATAATATATTATATATAAAAAGGATAAGAGATGATAGAATGTTACAATGAGGCCCTGCTTATATACCTAGGCAAGTGGCCTTTCATGACTGGGCATGTCTCTTAGACATGCCCTTTCAATAACTTAATGACTACTTACATAATCATTAATTGTATATTTAATAATTATATTTGTTATATTCGTTATGAATTATATTCATAACAGAGGAAGATTGAGATGATTCAAAAGAAATTCATAACCTACAACCTAAATATCAAGGGAAATGCTCCCTATCCTATCCTCTTGATCGAAGCTGGTCTGTCTCCCATTGAAAGTACGAATATGTTTAGATATCTGATGTATAAGAAGAATATTTACAACATGGAATCCAAAAGGCTCCCAAAAATTGCTTCTAACTTTAGTCAAAAGCCCCACCTTCTTCTCAAGCATGTGTGGCATAAGGATGCCCAATCTTGGCTCAACTGTTGGGGAATTAAGGAGGAGCTCAGTATGGGAAGCAAAGATAGTGTCAAAAATACTAGTACCTCCAAGTTTAAGGAAAATTTAAGGGAGGATAAGGAGCTAGAGGGTAAAATGAAGCTAAGATACTATAAGGAGGTGATCAAACCCACCCTTGATAACCAAAATTACATGTCTGTGTTGACCAGCACTAAGAAAAAAATGAACATCACTAGGATAAGAACTAATTCTCACAAGCTTCAAAGTGAGACCGGGCGGTGTTTTATTCCCAAGACTCCGCGGAACATTAGAATACGTAAGATTTACGATACTAAGCAGGAGGAAGATGAAAAACACTTCCTTTCAGACTACTCGGCTCTCAATTCCATAACATCTACCACGCTTCCAATATTCTTGACTTCTTAAGCCAACCCACCTATAGTGATCTTGAAGCACTTCTTTCCCTTCTCTTTGATCATAGAAACAATATCTTGAAGGACCACACTTAGATTCTTTTTATTTTTTGAGGTTAGTAGGCAGCAAGGTCTATGATAAAGACCAACATAAATGGAGGAGGGCTTGCCCTGTAATTTAGAGCCATAACAGAAGTCGACACAGGCATAATATTGACTGAGTTAACCCCAGTTTGAGGGTTGACATTGAGATCTAAAGTTCATGTCAAGGTTCAGTCAAAGAAATTCCCAGAATCTATGGATCCATATGGCTAGGTCGAGTCTCTTATGGAGGCAAGAGTCATGTTTTTTCTATGTTTGGATAGGGTTTTCTCTACAACAATTAGAAGTACATAAGTATAATGCCCTAGCTAGGGCAATTTCCTAGCATGTTTAGTTCATAAGGTATTCCCTTAAGACTGTGACAAATTTGCATAGAAGAAGATGGGTTGTGACCCTTAGAGCGAGGTTTATTTCTACAATAAAGACCGCAGATTTGGAAGATGGTTTGCAAATTCAGTATGTGTGGAGACAACAGACCCAAAGGAGGGTGGAACCTGAGCAGGAGATTGAGCATGCAGAAGAAATATGCCATATGAAGAATGGATTGACATGCAGAGGAGTTGATTTTGGTGGAATTTCCATAGAGTTTTAGACAAAAATCTGAAGAAACCTATAAAAAATTAGTAAATGGACTGTTAGTGGCTGATTTGTGACCCTATTTCAGTCATCTACAGATTGTTAGAAGTATGATAAGAGGAGTAGTTCATATTTGTTCATATATTGGACAACAAAGATCAAATTGTCAATACACAAGAACAGTGATCTTGAGAGGACTCAAGCCATTGTTAGGTGGCAGAATTTAAGAGCCCTAGATGAAGACAATATTTTGGGCCCTAGATCAGTAAAAAGAATTGACTTTGGTTGGGAAGATTGATGGTAGTCCAAGTACAGTTGGAGGGTTGTTATGTTACTGTCAAAGAAGACTAGTCTTGACTCTTGTTCTGGTGAAGGACAACAAAATTGGTAGAAGGGCAGGTGTATATTGGTAGAAGGGCAGGTGTATAGGGCCTAAGGATGTGCAGACTTTGAAGGACTAAAGTAACATTCAAGTGGGCCAACCAACTAGCCCTAGTTCACTATATTGTAGAGGATTGATTCAGTGAGAAGCCTAGGGCAGCCTTCATAGCCCTAGACTTCTCATCTTGGAGCTATAGTATGGCAAAAGTGGGCATACCAAAGAGTTTTTCGCAAATGGAATTGTGAACAACTTGTTACCACTCAAACTAGTAGTGGACCTAAAAGGGGTTCTTAAGAGGGAAAATGCTAGGACAAGGGAAACGATGGAGGCTTAGCCCATTGTCACCATAGCTAAGGCTCCTTGCTCTTCACGGACTTTAACCGATGGGTGGAGTACTGGTAGTTTAGGAAGTCACTTGTAGAGTATAGGTCAATGAATAGGTAGGAAGTGACCCTCGAAACCCTTTCCCTAAGATAAAATAAAGAGTGGGACTTGCTTTCCTTTTAAGCAAGGGAATTTATCTTCTAGGGAGAGAGGAGGGGGATTGAAGGGTTGAGGGAGAAGAAAAAGACTTATGAAGGAAGTTCTAAATCCCTAAAATCCTTTGGGAACTTGGATTCCCAAATGGTCCTTGATGAAAGGCCTTTGAAACCAAATGGGGCAAGAAAAAATAGAGAGATAGACATCGAAAAAGTTAAAATGCTAGGGCAACAGGAAAGCAACTAGGTAGCATGGTAGAAAGCACAACAAAGAAAATTAAAAAAATGGAAAACCCTACAAATTAGCACCCATCCAAACATCACCACAATATTTTTGTTAACTCTAAATCTCCAAATTCATAAAATTATATCCTATATTCAAACCCGATCCTCTCTGTTAGCCATTCTGAAGATAAGGCTGATAACTTACTACAAAACCATCACCTACATGTAGTGATCTTATTCTGTGACCAGACAACCTACTTTTGTGAAGACACGGAAAGGTAAACACTCTCTGCCAAGATTTTCCATACAGCCCAGGTTGAGCAACCACATATACATCACCATTTTTTTCTCTTCAGATTTGTAACTTAGAAGAGCTTTGTCTGACCACCTACGGGTTGCTCCCAGAGTCACCCAGGCAAGCCCTCTCAGCATCATCCTCTTTCTGTAGTACCTAATTAGTAATTTAATTAACCATAACAGTTTCTTGATCATGCAAGTATTTCAAATATATTTCCAATAAGCATAAAGCTTTCATGTTAAACAATCAGGTCAAAATACTTTAGACTATGATGCAAAAAATGCAAACAAACCTCACCGACACTCAAAGGAAAAACAAAGTCAAACCTCTAAAAAGTATAAATAGATATCTGATAAACTTCATTCCACCAAAAAAATGTGCTTAACTAAAGAAAATTATAATTACTGTGCTTTCAAGACAAAGCTTTCAAGGGCAGTGATGTTATAAACATACCCCGACACCTCGTGAACAATCAACGTGTATAAGTAGTCCATCATAAGGCTCATTTTAAACATCACTATTATTATGGAAGTGGGCTATCCCATCTAAAATCATTTTATTCGGATGACTAGTGTGGAGAAACAAAATATTAACATGGGACAATTTGACTAAGCATGGCTTCCTGGGTCCTGGCCGATGCACTTTTTGTTTGTTGGATTTCAAATTTTTGCTCACATATTTCTATCCTCCCTTGGGGTACATACAATTTGGTCTTTTTTATCTCATTATCTGCTTGATCCTGCATGGCTGCCCATGAATATTACTCAGGTTTTTGAATATTGGGAGGAAGCACCTCATAAATACATAATGTTTCCTTTCTTTTTATTTTGGGAAGTATGGCTTGCCAGGAACCGTTGCATTTTTAATAGGAGGTCGTTGGTTCACTCTTAGGTTTACAGTGCTATGACGATGTGGATTAGTGGTCTCCCTTCCAAATCTCTCCCTCTTTGGGATATTTCTCATCATCTTCGACCTTTCCCAATGGCCCTACCTTTAGGATACTTTGATGGAGCAAAGCAGGAGGGCATCTGTGGATGTGGTTCCTGGATTAAACTCAATCATAAAGATTGGTATCACAGCTTATGGAATGGTGGTCCAGGCACTAACACAAAGGTAGAATTGATGGCTTTTTGGAGTGTGTTGTGGATGTCTTATAATCTTCAGGTGACCTCCCTCCATGTGTACGGGGATGAAAAATCTGTTATTGATGATGTACATGGGGCGATACAATTTCAACCTCCCAACTTCATGAATTGGATCACCTGCATCAAATACTTGATTATGAGACTACATGTTTCTGGCATCCAACACATTTTCCAGCAAGTTAATACTCAGGTAGACTCTCTCTCAAAGTTGGGTCTGGACAAATCATTTGGTTGGATTCAGATGCAGCATTCCATGGACTGTTAGATAATTGAGGAGAGATCCATACAAATTCCATAACCACATTTGCTTAGTTTTCACATGGCTCTTTTTTGGCTTCTAGTTTTTGTCATTGTATATATTTTTAATTCGGCCATCGCTCCTATTCCCTTATTTTTCATTCGGCTTTGTAAATATTTTTAAACTTGCTTTCTATCAAGCTTTTTCAAGCATTAGGTTGCATTTTTTATGACCTATCTTGTATGAGGATTGGCTATATTGAACATAGTATCATAATGTCGACACTATGTAATATCTAGATCAAATGGTGTGTAGTGACCTCACTTGTTTGATATATATTGAATGATGGAAAATTTTCAGATTATGTACTATTTTTGTATGTTATTAATACAAAAAGAGCATTTTTTCTTCTTTGAAAAAATATATTATAAATTAAATTGTTCCATGGTATTTCATAATTTTACTCGAAGAAATGATGTCATCTTGATGGTTTAGGTATATATTTAGTGATTTAAGTAGATGCTCCCTATCCATGTTATTGTACCCTTATTTCCCACACAAAAATTTCCACTCTACCTTGCATTTTTGGCGGGAATGAAGGCCTATTTGTTGATTATGATGGAGTTAAAAAATGGCGGGAATGAAATAGTTTGACGAAGTTAAAATATACATGGTAATGAAGTATTATGATAATTTATTTTAATATCTGGCTTACGACCAAAATACCAGTGGATCGAAAACACTGTGATGGTGATTTTAGATACAAAAACTAAAGTGTACAAAAATGGGGATGAGGGTTTTATTTATTCGGCCCTCATCATTAACGGAACCTCTCTTCTAAATGGATCTACGCCTTACGCACAGATTCAATGGATTTTGACCAGTGTTTAATGAATTTTAAAACCAAACCAAACCCCATTTCAGGGCTTGGTACTGTACATCCTGGCAGCCTCATCATTGTTGTGCTCTTGCCTTTTGGAATTACCACAAACACGTAAGGTAACATTGTATTGAAAAGTGGCTCCCCAATCGTTTTTCTAAGGATTTTTGAGGGCCGGATCAATTCCTATTGTTAAGGGCCGTAAGATCAACTTATTTATGGAATTTTTAAGACATTAGTTGGGGCAAGTATCCCTCCTAGGAGATTTTTGAGAGCCAGCATTGGCAGTAGGAGAAGAGCCATCATTAGTACCAGTAGTTGAGTTTTAACGAGTTGAATGAGAAGCGGTAGATCCAGAGCCATGATGAGGAATGATTGCTACCACTCGATGGATGATACGCCTTTATATTCCCCCATGAATGAGGACGGATCGATACCCTTCTTTTTGGGTTGGAGTAGGGTCTCGTTGTGCTTTATTTATTGCCTCAGGTTTTGCGCAGGCGCAAAACCCCATCTGAATCAACAACATCAAAAACATACTTATATTTCCATGAAGTGGGTAAACCTCGCACTCTAAGTGGCGTGTATGATTACATGAGGGAATAGGTAGAACCGCAATGGATCCAGCGAAGCAGAAGCTCCTAAGGGAGGATCGATGTGCTATTTCAAACCCCGTCGAACAAATGGATCAGATGCAACAATTAACGGGTGCACAGCGAGTAGGTTACTAAGAGGATTCATTCGCTGCCTATGTAACAGGTATTTATGACTTTTCTTTTTCTCCATTATGTCAATTTATTTTTTATTTCTCTGCATCCCTTTCTTATGTCATGCGTATATGAAAAATGAAATCGGTTAGAGATCATGATTCTTGTTTTCCCAGTGGATACCATTAGTTGCAGTTCTTTTATATTTTGGAGGGAGGCTACTACGACATATGTTCTTAATGGCCAAGGCTACAAATTCGGCATGATTATGTGAGATATGTTCCTTTGGCTACAAATTCTGCATGATTATTTGACTTGTGTCCTGGAGTACATCGGATATGCATGTAATGGGAACGGTTCAGAAATAAGACCACACTAACCCTAACTACCAGTTGAGATTAAAAATTAGCAGATGGAAAAGTCATAAATTTGAAGTCAAGTGAACAGAACCTAGAAACAACAAATATTGACAAAACCCAGGTACACCACCTACTTTCAACTATTAATTCACAACACTGTCAGCAAGGTTTACCTTAGTTACAGCCTTTCACTTTTAACACTTTTTGTCACTACACCTGAGCAAGGTTTACCTTAGTTACGACCTTTCACTTTTAACACTTTTTGTCACTACACCTGAGTATTTCACATGGACCCAAATGTCACAAGAAAAATGAACTCAACTGCTTCTGGGTAAATTGAAATATTTATCTTAGTTAATAACTTTCACTTTGTAACACTTATTTTTCACTACAAGTTAGTATTTGACATGAACCCCAATGCCAGCAAGCACAATGAACCCAACTGCTTCTAGATTAATTGAAATCAACTTATCCCTCAGGTAAATATTATGAAGTAATGCACCTGAAGGTGGCAGATGACTCGCTATATTTTTCGTTTTTTTCAAATATGGAATTTCCAATGGAGAAATCAAACATCCCCCGAGAATATACCTGGTATATCACATCACCTTGAAAACAATGAGAGATTCATGATTATGAGTATAGGCCTATAGTTAATCGTTTTAGAGATTTGCATTTCATTATCTGGACTAAAAAATTAAGGATGGCTGACAAAAAAGGGAATTTTTTCGTCTTAATTAATATAAGGGAAAAAAATGCTGCAAATTTAGTTGATTCCTGCCATCATAGTTAGTTAATTCATTGAGTTAACGACATTTAGATATGGTTATTATAAGTTTAAATAAATAAATAAAAGCTGCAAATGTAGTTGATTCCTACCACCATAGTTAGTTAATTGATTGAAATTATGACATTCAGATATGGTTATTAGAAGTTTAAATCCTTCACCTATTTTGTTACAATTTGTTATGACAATAAATTTTAGAGCTCATATCGATGCAATTTTATATATACAGGTAAAACCCAGAGCTTTTTTCAATGTAATAGTGAAGTCAGTTCCTGTTTTTCCATCTTATCTGATCCTTCACTACATGCAAACTTTGAAAGAATGCAATCTTCATATAATTTATTAGTTTAATGTTTCCAATTAGGTAACATAATCCTCCAAAGTTTACCATTGCAAGAGGCATATTCATTTGCATCGTTGCAGCCCTGTATTACCATCATACTGAACTTCCTTGATGTAAATATTACATAAGCTGTAATGGCATCCTGACAAATTGATGTTCAGTTTCATGAACATTAACAAAAAAAACACTTGGTGCAAATTTAAGATTTCTCAGAAAATATATTCATTTTCATTATGGGTAATTTGCCAGTGGAATGGAAAAGGAGGTTGTTGAATCATTTTAAAAGGGTATCAGTCTCCATGTAGCATCCATGGAAGAAAGAAACAAAGCTATCAACAGCAACATTGCAAAATAACGGCAAAATTTCAAAGATGAACACTTGCAGCTTTCCATTTCCATCAAATACAACGGTAGAGGCCTCTAAGCTATAATCTCTGCTTCAAAATATGGTACACGGAAAATTGAAAAGAGACAAAAGAATCAACTCTTATGTGGGAGCACCTAAATCTCTAGTGCTCCGACATTATTTACACTTGTGATCTCCATATTCTTCCTTCCAAAGAAATGACCATCACAGAAACATCGTCATGATATTTGTGCCGATCTCCTTGAGGTATATCTAAAATCTCATGGAAATCCTTCCCTGCATCCATATGCCAGTTGAATACTTCAGAAAATAAAGTACACCATGTAACACTACTATTGAAATAACTTTATTTCAAGCTATTTCCAAGAATTTAAGTCTCCTTACCAGCTTTCTTTGCTGCACGAAAGAGGACCTCTTCAACAAGTTGTTGGGCAGGATCTCCATCTGGATAAGATGACATAAACCATTCCACATGGTTAACCACCTCTTCATTAGTAAAATATTGATAAAGACCATCTGATGACAGTATCAAATAATGGTCTTCAGGACCCAGTCTATGGTGACGAAGAGTAGGTGTGCAGGTGATGTATGGCGCAGTGCCAACAAAATCAATTCTAAAGACCTCGAGAAGAGCATCATTCCATTTCGGCTGCAATCACAAGAAGATAAGCATCCATCAGACCCAGAGCATGATGTGATCAATCTACTTCACTGGCTAAATTTTAAACCGAATGGATGAATGTCTTAAATGCAGAACTATGAAACTGAAAGTCACATAATTTTACTTATAATATTTGAAATTATGAACAAAATAAGCAGTTTATACAAATTATGTGTGTTTACATGAAGATCTTTAAAATCTTAATGGATGATATTATAGCTAATCTAACTTCCCAGCTAGCTGATATAGATCGAAACCAAAGTTTAACCTAGATTGATCTAACATTGAGCATTGGGTAAATTCATGAATGGATAATCTCTAACCTGCTTGAGGAAGCCTGCACCAAATGCACGTGTGACCTTCAACGTCCCTTTGACACGGTCATTCATGATAGGCAGTACATCATCTGTATGCTCTGCCTTGATCCTCTAAACCTCTTGAAGAAACACCACTGAAACAAATCAATCCTAAAATGCATATAGTTTGACAGTAAGATGCCTCAAAATGCCAATTTGACAAGGTAAATACTTGGAATGATGAAACAAAGTAGAAAACAAAGAAGATCAATTAACACGAGTTTATGATGTTGAGTCCAATAAAAAGAACTATTATCTTACCTCTTCAACACTAGTACTATGATCCACGGATAGCTACACAGCACCTAAGGTTGGCTTCTTTCCTGGTAGATCCATATCATTCGAGCAATCATCGAAGGCCTCCAAATTGTGTGAGGTTTCCTCACTAATTTGTTCCAAGTCTCTGCAGGGTCAAGATTCTCCCACTGCCTGAGATATAGAAACGATTTCACCCAGATCAGTCTTTAGTTTCTTCGCCGAGATTTCCCGACTGTCCCCAACATTCATCACATACACATCTTCTCCCTTCATCAACATTACAAGCACACAAGATCCCATCAGAGCCAACTCTAGATTTTCCGCAACGGCCTTATCAGCCATTTACAAGTAGGCTTCCTCTGTTTTACTTAAGGCTCGAGCCAATGCCTTCAGAACCTCTAAATGATCCAAGCCTCCAACTTGGTCCTCAACCTACCAATATTTATCAAGATCCACTTTTAGAATCCTTTCAAGCTCCAGTATTTCTTGATTCCATTCATGTTTCCATTTCCTTTGGTTCTCCTTCCATTTTATCGACATTCCTTTTAGCCTGCTCTTAACCTGTTTTGTCTTGCTCTTGCTTTTGGTTTTATCATAGTCTTGCAAAGTCCTCTCTGTTGGAGGATTTGAGCTTGCAGTTGCCTCACATCTGCAGGGATCACCCTGATCATTTTCTCTATGGGATCCTTGCATGTGTTGCCTCGAACAGGAATTGTTACTATCCACTAAATTGTCTATTGCATGCGAATAGGACGTGCAACATTGATCACCATTTTCAATCCCCTCTACCCTCATAGATCCTATAGAATCCTGATCACAGTTTTGGGAGTGCAATTATTCTGATTCCCTCTCCTGTTTACTCTCAGTTTCTATATTGGGTTTGTCTAAACCGGGACAATCCCAGATCAGTCCTCTCAATTCTCTATATATGAAATGGATTAATGTTTTCTCTTCATCCCATTGAAAAAAATTCAATTTTAATTTTAATTCTTCATAGCTTATTTTATAAGTATATATTTTACATTTGCAAACACATTCTATGAAGGATTTAATTACCTTATTTTTTAACATATTTTTTTATTTCTCTTTTTATTTTATAATGCTCAGTGGTATAATTTTTTTTCTATGCCATAGTTTATATAGCAATTTTTTTAACGTATTTTTTTTTCTTTTTATTTTATAATGCTCAGTGGTATTATTTTTTTTTCTATGCCATAGTTTATATAGCAATTAAATTTAAACGTTGTTTTGTTTGTACTAGTAAAATTATAAACTTGTACTTTACAATATTTGTTTTTTTTTTCTTTCATTTTCTTTGGTGCTTTGCATGAGAGACCAATTCAAGAATCGGTGAACAAACACATGATATACTTGCTGGGAAAATAGGCATTCTAATTTTTCAACAAGGCTTCTGAAAAATAGGATCCCCATTTGGATCATGGATCTTCTTGGATGTCATTGAGGACTTGGATGGCATGGATACTTAGCAAGCCTTTCATTAATAAATTATTCTTGAACACAAGAAAATATAGATTAGAAAATCAAATAGCCTACATGTCATTTTGACATCTTTTTCTAGCAACTGGATATTTTTTGTGATAAAAAATTGATAAGTGAGACTCTAAATTGTCTGTGTCCTCCAAAAGATGAACCTTATTCTTAGATTTATTTAAGGGTTTGACATCATTACAGAAATCATTTTTGACTAAAAGAATTTTTCTAGGAATCTGGAGATATGATTTCAAATCTTGTAAGTTCTTTTACTGACTTCAATGTTTTATCATTTCCTAACTAAGATTTTGACATCACTTTTTGGTTTTTTGTTGTTAATTTTAGATTGGCCCTATGAAGTACAAGAGAATCTCCACTGGCTTTGCTATTTTTCTTAAAAAATAAGGAGCAAAAGGTTTATTCAAAGGCTGGGTGCCAACTCTTCTTGGATATAGTGTTGAAGATCCGTGAAAGTTTGGGTTTCATGAGTTATTTAAGAAATATTACTCAGACATTACAAGGCCTGACTATACTGCCAAATACAAGAAATTGATCTATTTAGCAGAATGTGCATCTGCAGAATTTATTGGTGATATTTCCCTTTTTCCTTTTGAGGTTGTAAACATTAGAGTACAACCACAACTTGGATTTGATAGAGGATTATCTTATGGGATTGCAAAGTTTGTTAGATCACGAGGAGTTCTAGGGTGAGTTTTCCCCCCTTTCTTACATTTTTTTTTTATCAATTTTGAATAAAATTTCATGTAGTACTCATGAAATTTGATTGTGTTTCCTTAATGAATGCAATTTATACAAAGGTATTAGTCCACTTTGGGGATGCCAGATTCCTTGCAAGTGTCAAATATTCCCATTTCCTATCATAATTATATATATTTGTAGAAGATAGATGCTTATATTGAAACTTTCTACATAGTATTATAATACCCTATGCTCACTAGGGGTGAAAGCTATTTTTTTCTATGTTTTTAAATCTATTAATATATTGGCATATAGGGGATAAGTGCATATATTGTGTTTTTCTGTAGACAATATTATGATAATCTATGCTCCTTTGGAGAGAAACTTTTCACTTTAAATGTCTTTTAATCTATTTCAGTGAATTGCATAAATTTGTAAGAACAATAAATGAGAGTCCAAACTGCATCTTACTAGTGGAGGGATGGGGCCACCTATGTCACATGTTACTAGTAAAACTAGTCCTGATGGAACAAGTCTTGTTCAAACGGAAATTTTTTTTAAGAAATCTTCCATAGGAGATACATGTGCTCAAGTTACAGGGGTATAGTGGGATACATATCCATATGAACAAAGACCTTTGCTTCCAACTTCTCCTTCATTTTATTTATCTAGATTTCCAACTTCAATAAAGGCATATTCAAATAAAATTATATCTCTTGTGGGTCTAGGTTCATATGGGGAAATCACGTCATATTTGGAACTTCAAGATAAGGAATCAAAAGATTCAGATCTGGAAAATGGTTTCATTGTTTCTGTTTCATCCAAGGTTAATCTTAATCATCAAATAACAATATAGGAGATATTTGGGAAGGTGGCATGGGAGAATCAAGGAGTAGTAGAAAAGGAAATTAAGTCCAAGGTTTTATGGATGAGAAACTTTTAGGGTATAGAAACCAAGAACAGGTTTTCTCTAAAGAAGACTTTCCACGTTCTCCTTTTGATCAACAAAGTATATTGGTTTTGTTATCGAGCCACTATGTGTTGAAGGGGACAGTCTGTGGGAGTTCACAACTCTTTCGGATCAAGTATTATGGCAGTTTTGACAAGCCACTAGAAAGGTACGTCCATGATTATTTGTTTGACCAGGTAGATTTTTTCTTCATTTTTTTTTTCTTCTTCCGTAGTTTTCAAGAAGTTTTTTTCTTCATGTCTATTTCGTCTTATGTAGTTTTCCCTTGCTATCTTTTAAAATTTTCATTTACATAATAATAATTGGAAAATTTTGACGTAAAAAATACCAAAAACATGCAAAATTCCTGTTGTTGTTTCTGTAATGAACCCTTAGAAGCACATGTTCTTTGCTACACACACTGTGAGGGAAGATTCATGGTATTGGTAAGATAATTACCTTTATTGTTTGCATTACCTGGTGAACCTGAAGGAAAAATATATATGTGGCATATGTGCTTAAGATGTGCACGTAAAGATGGAGTTCCAGAAGCAACTCGATAAGCTCCACTTTGCCTGTCTGATGTTGCATAGGGTTTATCCTTTGGAAAATTCCTAGAGCTTATTTTTTCTAATGATGTTGTAGCAAGTAGAGTTTTTAGTTGTGGTCATTCATTACATCGAGGTCGTAGGCTACCATAGCAACCAAGGTGCCAACCCAACAACTGTGATGCTCTAGGGCTCTAGACACCCTCTAGGCCATAACCAATTCGGTTTATCGATTATTCCAAAACCAAAGTGGCACACCCTTCTCTGAGATGACTAATTCCTCTACAATTCCCACCTTCCAGGGTTCACTAACCGGTTGCTAGAATTGTTGTTGCTTCCAAAGTCCAAGCACGAGACTCACCAAAAATAATCCTCAGTCAGTCTAGAACCCAAGTACATGGTTCACCCACTGGTTTCCAAAACCATGAATCATAGAATAATCCACTTGCCTCCCTTACTGGGTATCCAACTCCCCCATTTTATAAACATATCTCTCCTTTATTTAATATTATATTATAATATTATAACATTAATTTTTCATCAAGACACCTTTACTAGTCATGGAGTCATCAACCCCACATACTCTTTTGTCTAGTTCCGCTTATAGCCATTGTGTATTTATTAATATGCATAAATTAAACTTATTTACCATATCATGATATCTAGTCTCATAACATAAAAAACACATACGCACATTGGCCCAAACACTTAAATACACATACACATGGGCATATTTCCCTAGAAGCAAGCCCCAACTCACTAGCCTAATTAATTATGTCCCATCTCACCAACCTAATAATCTCACATATACATGGTGAATACAACATAGGGGTTGAATAGGGGATTTTACATCCTCCCCCTTCACTACAAGAAAAAAGCACATTGGTGAGGGGCGAAAATGGTCACCATAAGCTCATTGGTGAGGGTCAAAAGAGCCTTCGTCACCAAAAACTGAACGTCACCAAAGGTGGCGTCCCCGAAAGTATAGGTGTTGTGGTGACATTCAAGGTCCGTCACCAATAATGATTTATAGTGACAGATAGTGACCGTCAACATTTCATATGAGCAATGGTGATGGACAATAGCCTCCGTCACCAAAAAACTGAACGTCACCAAAGGTGGCATCGCCAAAAGTATGTGTTGTGGTGACATTCAAGGTCCGTCACGAATATTGATTATAATGATGGATAGTGACTGTCACCATTTCATATGAACATCAACAATTTTTTGTGATGGACCTTTCATGGCTGTCACTATTGGTGCATATATATGGCGACGTTCATTGACCGCCACCATAAACTCATTGGTGACATCAAGGTCCGTCACGAATAATGACTATAATGACAAACAATGACCCTCACCCTTTCATATCAACAACAACGATTTATGGTGATGGACCTTTAATGGTCGTCACTATTGATGCATATATATGGTGGCATTCGTTGACCGTCACCATTTCATATTTTGGTGAGGGTCAAAAAATGTCACCATAAGCTCATTGGTGATGGTCAAAAAAGCATTCATCACCAAAAACTGATCTTCGTCATTCCCTATGAATATCAGGGTACGATGGAATCGAACCACCAACCTCCTGCTTGTAAAGCAGGTGCTCTTTCATTGAGCAAGCACCCTTTAAAGAATTAGACTTTAAACTAGCAATTTCCCCTAAAGGTGCAAAGATACACCAAAGGAATAAGAACCAGGAAAACTGAAAGAATTCAGTGTCCTTGCTCCTATTTTTATTCTACAACACTCTACAAAGTATGATCTTGATCTATGACGTATGTGTGCCAAGTGGTTCTAATTTAATAGTAAATGTTATATTCAGATAAAATAAATGAATAATTGAGAGGCCTTATGGGCTAATTTTTAATCCTTACACCAAAATCTCTTAATATTCAAGTCTATGGAACAACTTGTTCAAAGTTCAAACTGAAGTAGATTTTAAATGGAAATCCTAAAACCAGCTAAGTAGTTTACAAGTTAACATTTTGGATATAACTTTTGTTCAATTTATATGACAAGTTATGCCATAACCTTGAAATTAGTTTCTTAGCTAAAAGACTTTCTTAAGTCAACAATGACAAAGAAAGATAGTCATGGCGAGCAAAATTCTCTTGTTTTTTCTAATGAGGGTGAATGTAACTTGATAAAGGTTGTATGAGAGTATCAAACCATAAACAGTTTCACTAAAACATGGAAATGACAAAGTTTTGTTAAGCAACAGAAGTTTAGTTGAATATATGAAAAGCATCGAGCTAAATGATATAATTAAACTAAAAGTAACTGTAAAAAAATGAAATTGCCATCATATACCATCTGGTTTGGTTAGTTCTTCAGAAAGAGAAAGTGCAATTGCATGATCCTGCTCCTCATCTTGATTCTGTAATGGACCATCCTGAACAAAAATTTCCACATACAACAATCAATGTTATCGTATTGGTAAGACTTTTGATATAATCTATCAAAGCATGTACTATGTAGGAGAATAACTGGAAAGCACAGCTAGAAATTTGAATCACAGCATAACAATATAAAAGAACATGCAACAGGAAAGGAACAACTCCACAGTTTGAGAAATATGAACAATCCATGAATCTTTTCTTATATATTGATATAGATAACGTAATAAAAATCTAGATTTATGAAATTCAAGTATCACACAACAAATATGCACAAGTATGAAAAGGAATATGCACAAGTGCATGATCGACTATAATAACAACTCACTCCTTCCTCCATTTATATGAGAGGTAAAGGGGCTTTACAATAACAAGTGGAACTAATCCACTACAAGCAAACTTGAAAGACACATTTAGGTCCACCCATGTGAAGCACTCTACTCTACGTGACATGTGTCAGCATCAAAGGTGATAGTGATTAACAAGCAAGCCCTCCATGGCATGAGCACTACTCCCCAAGGTCCAACAATCCTCCAAAGGTCCTAAGCTCCAATGCATCTCCTAGGTCATGTGTCTCCTTAAGGACAATGCATATCCAAGGTAATGTGTCACTTTAAGGACTCCCACACCTACATATCCACTCCCTCAACCCAAGAGTTCACATGTCAAGGGATTTTGTGTGCTCATGTTGATTTTGGGATGTTTTTGTCATGGTGAAATACCTAACTCTACTCCAAGCTCCATACTAATCCAACACTTCGAGGAAGAATGTCTTTCAAACATCCAAACAAGGTCTACCAGCAAACGGTAAACCACCTCCAATGTCCAAGTCCATTAATGTAAAATTGATGCTATTATTATTTCAAGAATATTTATATTTTATCAAACATGATGACCCACTATGTGCACTATTTGTAGGGAATCTTCTAGATTTTTCTGCTTCAACGTGTTGATCCACTATGTGCATTGGTCAACAACTCCATTTAGTCAAGGAACTCTTCTAAAGTTCTTTCCAAGTTTCATTTCTCTTTCCTATCATCAAGCAAATTGGAGCAACTAGAAAGAATTCCATTAATTGTCGTCCATCCAGTTGTTTCCTAAACAAGTGCCTATTGCTTAAAGAAAGTAGGAAACCATCATGAAACATGACTATAGCCACATAGTTTCAGTAGCTATAATCTAACAATGTTATTGAAAACGTTGTTAGATTTGTTTCATAAAAGAGCACCTAGTCACAAACAACAGAAAATGTTCATGGAGAATGGCTTGTTTCACTATCGTTGAGCTTGACTATAAACACTGACAGGTTTTTGAGCCAATAAAGTCCCTGGAGAAAAACAGTGATGGTTTCTCTCTAAAACATATGTAGATAAAGATACAAGATTCGAGTGGAGGACTTAAGTAGTTTCATTACTACCGCTCGACTTGTAATTGTTTGGTTTTTTGGTGTGCTTTATTTTTTATATTTCAGATCTAGTTCCGAAATTTTTGGATTTCAAATTTCAGTTATAATAGAAAAATTCTGGGTTGGCTCACATCATTGGTATTAGAACCTAAATTAATAGCAGATTCATATCATATTTTTTGCTATAGTTCAGATTAGTTACTTATGTTCACCAATCTATTTATCTTTCAAGGAATTCTTGTAAGGAAGATAGAGAAAAGCACGACGCAGATATATTGTCACCAACATATACATCAACTCAGATATATTGTCACTGAGAGAGAGAGAGTAGCATTGCTCTTACATCCCTAACCCAAGCTTGAAAGGAATATGCACAGGTGCATGATCGACTATAATAACAATTCACTCCTTCCTCTTTTTATATGAGAGGTAAAGGGGCTTTAGTGGACCTAGTCCACTAGAAGCAAAATTTCAAGACACAAGTAGGTCCACCCATGTGAAGCACTATACTTTACGTTACATGTGTCAGCATCAAAGGTGACAGTGATTAACAAGCAAGCCCTCCATGGCATGATCAGTACTCCCCAAGGTCCAACAATCCTCCAAAGGTCATAAGCTCCAATGCATCTCCTAGGTCAAGTGTCTCCTTAAGGAAAATGAATATCCAAGGTAATGTGTAACCTTAAGGACTCCCACACCTACATATCCACTCCCTCAATGCAAGAGTTCACATGTCAAGGGATTTTGTGTGCTCATGTTGATTTTGGGATGTTTTTGTCATGGTGAATTACCCAACTCTACTCCAAGCACACAAACTCCCTTCATGCATCAACAACATGAAGTCAACAAGCTCCATACTAATCCAACACTTCGAGGAAGAATGTCTTTCAAACATCCAAACAAGGTCCAGCAGCAAATGGTAAACCACCTCCAATGTCCAAGTCCATCGATGTAAAATTCATGCTATTATTATTTCAAGAATATTTATATTTTATCCAACATGATGACCCACTATGTGCACTATTTGTAGGGAATCTTCTAGATGTTTCTTCTTCAACGTGTTGATCCATTATGTGCATTGGTCAACAACTCCATTTATTCAAGGAACTCTTCTAAAGTTCTTTCCAAGTTTCATTTCTCTTTCCTGTCACTAAGCAAATTGGAGCAACTAGAAAGAATTCCATTAACTGTCGTCCATCCAGTTGTTTCCTAAACAAGTGCCTATTGCTTAAAGAAAGTAGGGAACCATCATGAAACATGAATATAGCCACATAGTTTCAGTAGCTATAATTTGACAATGTTATTGAAAACGCTGTTATATTTGTTTCATAAAAGAGCACCTAGTCCCAAAAAATGTTCGTGGAGAATGGCTTGTTTCACTATCGTTGAGCTTGACTGTAAACACTAATAGGTTTTTGAGCCAATTAAGTCCTTGGAGAAAAACAGTGATGGTTTCTCTCTAAAACATATGTAGATAAAGATACAAGATTCGAGTGAAGGACTTTTAGTAGTTTCATTACTACCACTCGACTTGTAACTGTTTGGTTTTTTGGTCTGCTTTATTTTTTATATTTCAGATCTAGTTCTGGAATTTTTGGATTTCAAATTTCAGTTATAATAGCAGAATTCTGGGTTGGCTCACATCATTGGTATTAGAACCTCAATTAATAGTATATTCATATCAGATTTTTCGCTATAGTTCAGATTAGTTACTTATGTTCACCAATCTGTTTATCTTTCAAGGAATCCTTGTAAGGAAGATAGAGCAAAGCACAACTCAGATATATTGTCACCAACATACACATCAACTCAGATATATTGTCACTAAGAGAGAGAGAGAGTAGCACTGCTCTTACATCCCTAACCCAAGCTTGATAGGAATATGCACAAGTGCATGATCGACTATAATAACAACTCACTCCTTCCTCTTTTTATATGAGAGGTAAAGGGGCTTTAGTGGACCTAGTCCACTAGAAGCAAACTTGCAAGACACAAGTAGGTCCATCGATGTGAAGCACTCTACTCTACGTGACATGTGTTAGCATCAGAGGTGACAGTGATTAACAAGCAAGCCCTCCATGGCATGAGCACTGCTCCCCAAGGTCGAAAAATCCTCCAAAGGTCCTAAGCTCTAATGCATCTCCAAGGTCATGTGTCTCCTTATTACTACTGTGCTTTCTACCTATTATTTCCATAGTGCCAAAATATCCACTTGCATTAAAAACTGCATGCCATGTACATAAATAGAAAACCTGATGGATGATAAGGAAAAAGGGTTATCTTATATGCCATGGAACATCATATTCCATACTTAGAATGCACCCTAAGGTGTCAAAATTGCATGCCAAGTGGCAAATTTGCATTTCTCAGGTTAAAATCTGTGTTACAACTTACAGCCTGACCTAATTGCACACAGCCTCCTACAGACGTACCTATGGAAAAGTCATAAAATATAGTGCTACAGTACTTCTTCCTATGCATCTTCCTACACTTCCATAATTCTAATGTACAAATTCAAGTGATAGTACTAAGTCTACAAAACAGTTTCACTGATTTACTTGTCTCTTGCTAAGTGCAAGTAGTCTTTAATAGCATGCATGTCCAGGGCTCACTAAAGATCAAAATTGTGATTTTCAAATTTCCATTCTGTTATTAGAACATTATTGATATTTTTACATCGTTATAGTTTCACTTCCAATCCAGGAAGCCACTACTGTGCAAAAATATTGTGAAACTCCCAAATTTCACAACATGACAAATCAGGCTATGGTGCCTTCAGAATTTTATATGCCAGAACATAGAGCACATATGGTGACAAATATCTCTGGACCTTGTTCGTGCACAAGGAATTAAGGATGTCCTTGAATTCAGGATTCCAGCACTATGTTTTCAAGTAGAGACAAAATTTATGAGGATGAGTTTCTTCCCGTGACAAAGGCTCAACCTTATCCTACAACACTTGAATTAAATTTGAGTCAACAAAGCCAATATTGTATGCTCCCAAATAATTGCAAGGAAATCATTTTAGTTTTGGAGAGATATTCATGGGCTAGAAGTCCTTATAATGGCCATTTGCAAAAATGTGCACTCATAAATTATCTAAGTTTCGAAGTATGATGGAATTTGTGTTGGGTTGCACACCCATCAATGTGGGGTGTGGAAAAGATCTATGGACACTGTTCGTGAACAGGGAATTTAGGATGTCCTTGAATTGATGATTGCAACATTATGTTTTCATGCAGAGACAAAAGTTATGAGGATGAGTTTATTCCTATGACAAAGGATCGACCTTATCCTACAACACTTGAATTAAATTTGAGGCAATAGAACCAATAATGTATGCTCCCAGATGGTTGCAAGGGAAGCATTTCAGTTTTGGAGAGATATTCATGGGCTGGAAGTCTTTATGATGGCCATTTCCAAAAATGTGCACTCAGAAGCTATCTCAGATTTGAAGGATGATGGAGTTTGTGTTGGGTTGCACACCCATCAATGTGGGGTGTGACAAAAATCTCTGGACCCTGTTCGTGCACATAAAATTGAGGATGTCCTTAAATAAAGATCTGTATAATATGAACAACGGACCTGCAACATACTAACAATGAGGATGAAAGCATGGAGGATAATTTCACTATGTAGCAGTAGTTCTAGATTATGTATATAATAAATGCATTGAGGACAATTCATAAAACAAGCACCACAACACCTATACTTTCGGCGACGCTACCTTTGGTGACGTTCAGTTTTTGGTGACGAAGGCTTTTTTGACCCTCACCAATGAGCTTATGGTGACCATTTTTGCCCCTCAGCAATGTGTTTTTTTCTTGTAGTGTGTTAACCCTTAATTTCAATACCCTTGTAATTTTGACTAGTCAATGAAGCCGGACCTTGAGACGATGCCCAAAGTTGACCTGAAACCAAACCCTTGGACGATAACATACCCTAATTATTGGACCAAACCAGCCCTTACCTGTTGGTTCTTGGGAATCACTTGATGTTGGCTATTTGGATTCATCCTTAACAGTTCGTTCGCTTATTCAACACTATAGTTGGCGTGCCCCCAAATAAAACCAACAGTATAGCAATACAGAAGCCACGAGTTCGATTCCACTGATTAAAGGACCATGGAGAGATGGACGACTTCTTTTTAACAAATCTTTGTAACAATGGTGATTATCTAATCCTTGAGATCATGATTTTGTTCATTTCCTGTAATGGAAGATCCAATATAATAGGTGTGACAACCATAGGGTTTGTATGGTAGCTACGCGGGTAGAGCAATTTTAGTAATGGTTGACAAACTGCATTGTCTAATTGTGTGGCTATAACTGGTTAAAATCGAATATGTAGAATACCGTGGTTTTATGTTAAATCTGCCTAACAGTTGGTGCAGTGTGGATTAAGTTTCTATATGGCTGGTGGGTTGGGTAATTAACATGTCAATGTGTTGTTTTAATTACTTACTAGCCCGACTCATCAGGAGGATCATAATTTCTAGATTAAAATCGACGCGAGATTTCCACAAATGTTACATCGACGTGGTAGCAATAAAAATGAGCGATGAGGTGTGGTTATATGCAGAGCTAATGGTGTAGATAATTATTAATTATTATAATATTGAGTACATTATTTTCTAAATTCACCATATTATTTTATGAATCTTCTCACACTAACTTTATAAATTTACAAGTTTGCTCATTTATGTATCTCCACTTTCGAAATTCAATGAAATTCAATTCCAAATGTTGAATGAGAAATTGATCAAAACTTAATGATCATGCTACTTCAATTAAAAAAAAAAATTGTATTTTTCAAAATGTTTTATTTTTATTTTTTTATAATTAATATACATATAACTCTAATTAATATGCATAAAAAACCTCAATAAATTAAAATAATTATAATTAAAACTTTTATATATATTCGCTTAATTATGTAATTAAACTTGAGTCCCTCAATTGAATTATTTGTTTCAATCACTATATATATACCACTTAAAATTATATATATATATACCATTTAAAATTAAAATATAATTAAGCCAAAAAAAGACGATTAAAAATTAATCATAAATAGAATCCAGTACCAAGTAATTATTTCTATTTCATGGATTATGTGAACCCGATTACAATACACATTGTAATTTTTTTAACGAGTGAGACATTTCAGTGAGCACTTGGACTTGGACTCAACTCAGTTCTGACAAATTTGTAGAATAGTGCCACTGAAACCGGACTCCTGCCATAAGAGCATTCAGCCAAAATGCTGAGGAATACACCAGAATACCATTATCATAAGTGAATGCGGAGGAATAGACGAGAATTCCATTCTTGTCCTCGTTCGATTGAGAATCATATTCTGGTGGATACTCACCTAAAAGATAACTGCCGGCGGCCCACTTTACCCAAACTAGGACTTGTAAAGCACCATATACCCATCTACCAAAACATTTTGGGCCCAAAGTTCCTAATAACAAGCTGCCACATAAAATACATATCATTTCTAAAGTTATGACCGCCAGAACCAGAACTTTTGGACGACGCAAAGTCTTCAACAAACCGCCAGGAAAATACCGAACCTTAAGGCGACCCCATAACTGGATTATCAAAAGGCGACCCCATAACTGCACTATCAAATCCCGAAGCTTAAGACGACCCCATAACTGCACTATCAAATCCCGAAGCTTAAGACGACCCCATAACTGGACTATGGGATGAAGACAAACCAGGAGAGGAAGGCAGAACTTGACCATCGGCTGAAACCAAACCTTAACACGACGCCAAACATTTATTACTGGAGCAAACAAACCCTTACCTGTTGCTTCTTGGGCAGCAGTAGATGTTGGCTCTTTGGGTTCATTTTTAACGGCGGGCTCCTTGGATGCAGCAGCAGTAGATATATCCTCTCTGGAATCTCTTATCAAATACAAATGTAAGCAGTCCATGCCCAAAGCAATACCAATGCCTACCAATATCGCAACAATAACACTGTATCGGGAAGGCGATTGAGAGTGCTTATCGTACCATTTTCCAAAGTTTGAATCTTGAAGAGAAACCAAAACCACCCAAAATATGGAGCAAAAGAGGTTGAAAGATCCTACTATATAGGAGAAGGTTCTAATGCCCAAACGAGTACCTCTAAAGTTCAACACCCGGCACTCATAGTTGTTTTGGGCCATACCATTTGTTAGAAAAGCACCGGCAGAAAACCCACTTCCCTTACTATCTACTACATAATCTTTAATTGCTCTTCTTGCCACAAGAGAGCTGGAGAAACCGTCCACTCTGAACCAACCAGTGAGTACAAGGTTGAGTGATATTTCTGTTAACCTTGGCACTAATAAAGCGGCAGTGGTGTAAGCACGGTCAGATTCTCCCGTAGCTCCGAAAGATCTGTTCAGCAGCTTTGTCCAGTAATCATACCCTGATGGAGAAAGTGGAATGCAGATGCAGGGATGATCTGCATTCATGTCCCCCCTAGAAATATAGTAAAATATTTCTTCCACTGCCTCATTTCTTTTCTTGATGTCATCATTCTCCTCTACATTCAACTGGTCCTGCTTGCACCCATGGCACCCAGTTTTCATGCACTCTGGACATGGCAGTAGGCATAGGGAATCTGAGAGTCGTTTCAGTTTTCCAGGCATCCGATGATCAAGCACACTTACGATCTCTTGCACATTCCAGAATACAATGCAATTGCATTCAAATTTACTATCCTGATCAAGCTTGCAATTACAGATCCCAGGAAGGAGTTCAGCAGATTGAGATTTTAAAGGAAAACATTGAAGCAGAATAGAGTGTACCTTATAGGCATTGCAGATATACTTCATAAACTGCTTCATCGATGAATTGGGTGGGTTGTATGAGAGCATTACCACAGAAGCCTTTGCAAATCGATTTTCTGGTTCTGGACTTTGCTCGCAGGTAGTCAATCCGAACCCCGCATTTATCTCGTACAGTTCGGGGCCTCTGAGGGTTGCCATAATATCCCTGGCACCCAGCTCGAGGTCGAGTCTTCCCCTCAACAAGCTCGTAATAAAAACCACAAAATTTCCCAAAATAGCGAATCCCAGATCGGGAAAATTAACAGACCCGGATACGGTCTCACCCGACTCGAACTGGGCGAAAGCAACATTGCATAGCCATCCGAAGCAGCTAAAGAAATGAATAATGAACAAGTTGAGTATGTATAATCGGCTTCGTGAGACACCCATCTGATCAAAATTCAACGAACGATGAAGATTTCCAAATCTCATGTGATAAACAAAAAGAAATGTGTGTATTGTTGTGCTTCAACATTTGATAGTTTATAAAGCAGAGTTGGAGTGGTTCTGCACACAACTAACAGTAAAGTAATAGAGAAGCCACGAGCCCGATTCCCCTGACGTACAGGACCATGGAGAGATAGGCTGCTGGGTTTTAGGGTAGGGTATATATTTGCTTTCATGTCCCCTTGTGTCTTTACTTTTACCTTTATCAGCTCGAGGGAATAAATGGGTAGGGTATATATTTGCTTTCATGTCCCCTTGTGTCTTTACTTTTCCCTTTATCAGCTCGAGGGAATAAATTAAACATCTTTTGCTTTGGTACGTTTGCTTTTACGACCATAATTTATTCCAAATAAAATTAATGAATGGGTCTTTTTCAGATATTTTACGATGGTACATTGACCACGCTAATAAATTACTATACTAAATTTCAACTCGTTGTGTGTAGGCCATTTTACTTTATAAATATTGTTAGCATGACAATTATTTTTTCTACATGTTACTTTTTAAATATTGTATTATAATAAGATTTATTAAACCATTCAAATTTTGTATTATAATAAGAATTATTAAAACATTCAGACTGGTTAATTTTATTATTTAAATTATTCTTATTTATTTTTTACTTCATACATACATATATACAAAAACCAATAATATATAATTGTTTACACTTAGTTTACTTTTATAGATGTTAAGCGTTGAAGATAAATCACCAAAATGTATTTCATTTGTTACTAGAACTAAATGATATGCATTTTTTAAAAATATATTCTTAAATAGTTTAATGATCTTCTTTTTTATAAGATGTGTATCGACATAACATGTTTAATATATTTCTGTTTTATCATTATTAAAATATTTTTTAATATTATTTTACTTATGTATATATGATTGATAATATAAAAATTTAATTGTTTATATAAATGTAATAAAGTGAAATTTAATTTATTTATATTTTTTATTAAAATTTAGAATGTAATCCCTAAATAATCATAATTTTTCTGTATTTAGTTTTCCTTACTTGCAATGTATTTTTAATATATATATACTAGCAATTACACCATCACCAGATGTTGCAAAGGAAACGCCATAAAATTCTTAAAGAGATCCAATAGTTTCTAAGCAAGATATCTGTAATGATTTTGGTCAATTTTAGTAAAGGCACGAAACTAAACAACATTGGAAACACCACAAGCATGAAACTTTCATTTATTTTGATACAAACAACTCCATGCTAGTTAATTTTCTGGAAATTTCATTTATTTTGATACAAACAACTCCATGCTAGTTAATTTTCTACTTATATTCCTTCTGGCCTATTTTCAAAATGATAGGTGAAGTATATGTCAACATTTTTCCAAAGGCTAAAGCCTAATTGAATCATTTGTGTCAAGGGGTGATATTTTCATTAAAAAAAAATTATACATAACTTGTCATGGTTAAATTTTAATTTTTGGATTTTTATTCTCCATCGATTTTAAATACCATCCAATCAAGTGATTTAACATCATTTTTTTATTGTTTTTTCCGGTTAAAAAATAAAGTTTTGTGAGACTATAATTTTGGAGGGATGGTGAAATTCTTACTAGAATTGAATGGTTTTTTTAATGTTTGAAATAGATTTAGCATTATTAAAAATTTTGAAGAATCTAAAATACTGAAACTTGAGTGGTGGATCCTATGTGCTTCAGGGTTTTGTTGAAAAATCATGGGGTTGGCTTCCCAGGTTTCTTATTTTGCATTGGAACACGATTTTCGAACTGGAGGCAAATAAGGTCTGGTAATGTCGGCATGCATTTGACAGCCAGCACCCTGTCCTCTTTTTTATGTAGTATTTAACTTTTATTTTCTGGTTTTTGGTTCTATCATGCGATCTTGGCCTTACATTTTCAGGGTTAGCTGAGGATCCCTTTACAGTTTGGTTTCATAACTGTATTTTCTAGTTCTATTGGCCCTTTTTAGTCATGAATATGTTTTTCTGCGTATATTAATCTCATAACGACATTATTATTGCCATTGTTGTCTATAATACACAAGCATTCTATCCATCTCATCCATCTCATCTTTTCTTCTTGGATGTAGTTTTCAACATTTACTGAACGTTTTTGTTTTCTATGGTGTTTAATTTGGCATTCTTCTTTCATGGCAGCTTAGGGAAACCTTACAGTTTCCTTTCATGATTGTACTTTCTAGTTATATTGACCTTAAATTTTCGTTCTGTATATTAATCTCATCACAACATTATCGTTATTATCACTGGTGCTTATAATACATATATTTTCTATCCATCTCATATTAAGTTATCTTACTTTGATAATTTATTGTCGGCTTCATTTTGTTTTGAATTATAATGTCATTATCTGCTTATCTTGGGACGCCATATTATGGTTTCCAATTTTACATTTAATACACTAGTTTACAGAAGATGGAAATGTATTCCTTCTTGAGACGAGCACCCCAAGTTTGCATACATGTTACTGTTGGTGTTGATGTTAACGAGACATGCTTGATGGCTAAATTTGTAGTTGATTCATCTTCGAAAGACATTCGTTGGAAATGTTCTCAAGATTTTTACATGAAATGATTTTTTACTCATTTTAGGATCTTTAACATTTAGTTTGACCCTGTCCCCTATTAACAAATTTAATCTTTCGTTTCTAATTGTCAAAATGTTGAAAGTAGAACCGAAGATTGCACTGAGAGGGTTTTCGGATTTTTTATCAAAGAGGGATTGTTTTCTAAGGCTAACTTAGGTAAGGTTGTGTTTGCAGGGGATACGATCCTCTTCAGCTCACTACCTTATATCCAGTAAGGTTATCGTATGACCTGACATTGGCTTGGGAAAATACCAGTTTCTATGGATAAATTCCTATTTTAAAAATAATGCAGAAGAGGAAACTTGATTTGTAATTTTGCTATAAACACTTTTTCTCTCTACTCTTTTGACTAGATGGATTATTTTTTTTTTTAAATGTGTCGTACCGAATTGCAGGATGTCAGATCTGCCATCTTTTACAAGTTCTTAGTGGGAATCCCTAACAAAGATGTCTCTTTATTTTCATGACTGCGGGGTTTAGATGCCCACCTTCACCAACATTATACAGTTTTCTCAAATCAAATATCAACGAATTTAGGGAAGAAAAAAATCAGTAATTAATATAATAAGATGACCACTTGAAACTCCAACGGTGCAATACACGAGGAAAAAGATCATTCTGTCGAAGGACCAGGCAATACCCAGGGTGCCCACACCTCCACACTGACTTTTATCGTTATTATTCCCAATGACTGTGGCAACTATAACAAAAGCGTGGCCACAAACTCGGCTATGATGGCTCTGTAGAACGACCAGAGATAGAATTCATTTGCGTTTAAAAGCGAACAGGAGGGGGGTCTTCATACTCCACCTTCCCGGATCGTGCTTCCTTCTCCATACATGCGACATGAAGGTGGTCAAGAAACAAACCAGCAGGCTCACATATTTGACAGAAGTCGTGAAGGTGAAGTCGCCCGTAAATCGATTCAACCTGTCATTCAGTTAAACATCAAGAATCGGTTGAGATGACAGTTTTTAATCAGATAAAAACGCGTTGAAGAAAGGAATGGCTCCAAGAACGTGCTGAAGCTCTCATAGGGTTTCGATTAGGGTTTAGACAGTCAGCCGCCTCGGCGGTCTGGTTCACGCCATGGCAGCATCCTCGGGAGGAGGGCCGCCACCCTCCTACCGCAATGTTACAAGCGGAGACCATGCACTGCGCTCATCCCACTCTGCAACCGTTCAGCAAAGAACAGCCCCTATTTTAGGAACAGAATGGCAAGCCAAAATGAAGGGACAATGCTTGCCACGAGCAGTCAAGAAACCACGATTTGTTATTCCAGCCTCGAAGCTGGATGAATACAGAGGCTACACGAAGAATCATGGATTGATCTGTAATTTTATAGGTATTTGGCCTTCAGAAAAGGATTTGTTAAAATGGATTCAAATAAAATGGCAGCCCAAGGGTCATATTGATCTAAAATTTGGGGCGAAAGGTTTTTTTATAGTAATTTCTTCTAATTTGCTCGATAAAGAACGCATTTTTGAGAGAGGACCCTATTTTTATAGTAATGTTGGGCTCTTTCTCATACAATGGGAGGAATGTTATAACCCCGAACAAGAGCAATTTCTGGCAGCTCCTGTTTGGGTTCTGCTATTTGGGCCCCCTATGGATTTTTGGGACCCTGAAATTTTGGAAGGTATAGGGAACTTGTTAGGTATGTTTGTTAAGATAGCAGACTCCACAGCTCGTGGATGCTATACATCTTTTTCTAGAATCTGTGTTTATATGAATATCTCTGAACCCTTGCCAGAGATGATCGAACTGGAATATGAAGGTAAAGTTTGGCTCCAGCTTCTATATTATGAGCATATCCCTTTTCATTGTCGCCGTTGTCACGAGTATGGGTATTTGTACAAATATTTCCCCCTAAATGGAGCCGAGCAGCAACCTCCACGCGCGAATGGCTTAGAGGAGCAACCCTGGTAGAATGATGAAGGGTTTGTGCCAGTCATTACGAGAAAACAAACTCCTCGTTCAGTGAATACTGGTTCGGTTTCTGCTCCAAAGCAAAACCCTCATGGCTCCACATCAATCGAAAATCGGTTTGAGGTTTTACAGGAGGAAGGAGAACCGTCAATTATTGAAGCTATTGATGACGATACTGCAGACGGTTCTGCAGAGGTAACCCAAAAACCCTAATCTTCAAAGTGGAAAGCAGGGCAAGAAATGGACACGCCTGAAGAAAGTATTGCGCTAGAACTTACCCCAATGGAGGTAGAGCAATCAAAAGACAATTTGAGTGCAGAAGAGAAAGTCTTGAAACGTCTTTTGTTTGAGTGGAGGAACCTTGATGATAGATTCATCCCAGCAGATCAAAAGAAATTATATAAAGAGACATTTGAGCATTATCTCACAGCGCAAGCTCATAAAGAAGTCCAAGAAAGAGAACAAACCGCCATCAAGAAGGTATCTCCTCCATCAAAACCAACTAAAAAGTGAGGACGAAGAACCCTACAGGAATCAATATAGTTAGTTGGGGAAATGTTGATTAATACGGGGAAGATAATACCGTTAACAACGGTATTCCAACAACTACCTAAAAATACCTAATGAAGGTGCTCTCCTGGAATATCATAGGTCTTAATAGTAAGGGAAAATAGAGATACTTGAAGGACAGATTGAAGGTCGAGAAACCACAAGTCCTGTTAGTACAAGAAACAAAAGTTTCTAGGCATAAGCTTCAGTCCATAATTCAATCTTTCAAAATGCAATATGAGGTTATGGCTATTGACTCAGTGGGTACCTCAGGGGGCATAGCTATACTCTGGAATGTTGCTAAAATCAGTGCAGAGGGATGGATTGGCTTACCTAGAATCTTAACAGCTACTTTCAGACAAATTGGATCTGAGGAAAGGATCCTCATCTCGACAGTTTATGGACCTCCAATTCCAGGAGAGTGGGCAGAGTTTTTGCAAAGCATACGCAGGTTAAGTACAATGCATATGGAAAAGTATTAGCTTTTAGGTGGGGATTTCAATATGATTTTGAATCTTTCGGAAAAAAAAGGAGGGCTTCGAAGGGAGGATCAGGACATGGCTCTCTTCAGAGAATTGATAACAAACTTGCGGTTAGTAGATATCCCCACAGTCAATGGAAATTTCACTTGGAATAATAGAAGAGGACAACGCTCTTAGGTTGCCTCTCGGTTGGACCGTTTTCTCGCTTCTGAGGCTTTTGTGAGTCTAGGCATTTATTATGAAGCCGCAATTCTTCCTACCCTGGGATCAGACCACTGGCTGATCAGATTGGAAGTGGATGTCAAGGCAAGCCCTCACAATCGACCTTTCAGGTTTGAACTCTTTTGGTTAAGAGATCCTGGGTTTATGGACAAAGTTAAAAATTGGTGGAATTCAAATCCAATTACGGGTCACAATAAGATGCACTCATTCCAGCTTCGTTTAAAGAAATTAAAAGATGAAATCAAAAGATGGAATCGTCTTGAATTTGGAAATGTCCATTAGGAGCAAATTCGACTGAATGAAAAAATGAAGGAGATACAGCAGCAAATAATCCTACATGGGTGTACACCTGAGTTAGCGATGGAGGAAGGCCACACTCTCAGTCAACAAGAAGGGAGACATAAGCAAGAAGAGATATTGTGGAAACAGAAATCCTGGATTAATTGGCTCAAAGAAGGAGATCGAAATACCAATTTTTTCCACAAAGCTATGCTACAGCGACGCCAACACAACAAAATATTTTCTTTACAAGCAGCAAATGGGGAACGCCTAATTAAACATGAAGATATAGAGGGGGAGCTGGTTAACCATTTTAAATATCTGCTTACAGAACCTCTTCCCAATCGACAGGCAGTCATTGAGAAGATAACTACTCATATTCCCAGATTAATTACCCGAGATTAGAACCTTGCCTTGCTACGGGCAATCATGCGACAAGAGGTTGAAGAGGTCGTCTTGAATTTTCCCAAGAACAAAGCCCCGGGGCCAGACGGATTTACAAGTGAATTTTTTAAGGCGGCCTGGCCTTTCCTTGGCACGGACATCTTAGAGGTTGTTGAAGAATCCCGAAGGATGAAGATGGTCTATCCAGCTTTGAATGCCACTTTTCTTACTCTTATTCCCGAGCAGCAAAATGCAAATACTCCAGTAGGCTTCAGACCTATCGCTCTATGTAATGTCATTTATAAAATTCTCTCTACCATTATGGTCAATTGCCTAAAACCTTTGCTGCCAACTGTAATCTCCCCGGAACAGACAAGTTTTGTCAAAGGTAGACAAATCTTGGATGGAATAGTAGCTGCCCAAGAAGCAATTCACTCATTAAAAAAGGACAAACAGAAAGGCTTGCTAATTAAGTTAGACTTATCCAAAGCGTAGGATCGAATAAGTTGGCAGTATCTGATAGAGGTGATGCGAGCCTTTGGTTTTGATGATCAATGGCTTCAATGGTTGCACTCATTCATCTCCTCCCTGCATTTCTCAATCCTACTGAATGGTAGCCCTTCAGCTCCGTTTAACAGCTCTCGCGGTCTCCGACAAGGTGGTCATCTATCCCCTCTCCTTTTTATTATTGCAGCAGAAGGATTAGGTAGACTCATTAAAGCCCATCTAGCTGAAGGAAAGCTGCAAGGCTTAAAACTGTGGGGACCTCATCTTCCATTGACTCACCAGCAATTCGTTGATGATATTTTATTGTTATGTATGGCATCGTTGAAGGAATGCAAAGCCATCCTTAAAATTTTAGATGTTTTCATGGCTGCTTCAGGGACTCAGATCAATAACGACAAGTCTAATGTCTATTTTTTTAACTGTACTCTTGCGACGCAAAAATTTCTTGCCAGGACTCTAGGGTTCCAGTGAGGTTCCTTCCCTATGAAATATCTTGGCATGTATTTAAATCCAGGTCCAGTCCAGATTGCAGATTGGAAAGATACCCTCATTAGAGTGGAAAAAAGGATACATAATTGGGCGTTCAGAGTCCTGAATGCACCGGGGCGCCTTATGCTGTTAAAATCGGTGCTGCAGGCTTTACCAATATATCAGCTGTCTGGACGAGCATACCCGAAAGGGATTTGTTCTCAACTAGTATGTGTGTCCAAAAAAATTTTATGGCAGGGCGCCCAAGGCAATAAGAAATGGGCTCTTCTCTCCTAGGACAAGCTACTTAAACCAAAGGCTGCAGGTGGACTAGGCCTACGTGATCCATCAATCTTGAATAATGTGCTGAGAGCGAAACTCTGGTGGCGTTGGATTCAGGGAGGCCCAGATCTATGGAAGAATATTTGGATAACTAAATATGACATGCCACGCACAATATCTGGCCAATTAAAGGCAGATCTGGTCCCAAGAGGCTCATCAATTTGGAATTTGGCAGCAGTGAATCGCTATTTAATTCGGTCCCACAGTTTTTGGGATGTTAGGGAAGGAGGTACAGCTCTTTTTTGGGAAGACTCTTGGCAACAAAGGGAGAAACTGTTCAGTCGACTTGACTTGGGCGAATTTTTTTTATATACGAACACACCAAATCATAGGCTCCTACAACACTACTGGTGTCCACACTATAATGACCTGTGGAGGAAATGGAAAGACAAAACATACTGGCCGGCAGCTCCAGAAACACAACAATGGGAAAACCTTGCCCAAGAACTCAAAACCAGGAAAATTAGACAAGTTTCTGGACCTAACATACTCAGATGGGGATATTTGACAAAAGGGCAATTTACAATTAAAGAAGGATACTATATTCAATCCCAACAAGCTCAATATGATACTCGACCTCTATGGAAAAAAATCTGGGTATTGAAACACTGGCCTAAGGTGGAATATTTCTTATGGTTGGTAAGCCATAGAAGGATTTTGACCTGGGAAAATCTACAGAAACGTGGGATGTTAGGACCCTCTCAGTGCTCCTTCTGTCAAGCAGAGATTGAAACGACATAACATCTTCTGAACTCATGTCCAATGGTGAAACAGCTGTGGAGGAGCTTGGAACAACTGTTCAGGCAAACAGATAAAAATAATGAAAGCATCACAGAAACCATCCGCAGTTGGAGACAGAGGAGGTTTCACTGTCAAGTGATTAATAGAGCATGGACACTCTCATTCAGATTCCTCCTTTGGCATATTTGGAAGGAAAGGAACTGCAGGGTCTTCCAAGACACTAAACAACCATTGCATCACATTTGGCAGCGATCCATAGATAATATTCGTGAAACTATCCTATTTGAAAGCTGGGCAGAGGAGGATTGGCAGATGGTGGGTTTTGAATCCTAGATTTTAGACTGTTTAAATCTTAAACCACAGATGTTGTACAAAAGTTTGTGGAAGTACAGACCACCTAGCGAAACTATTGAGGAAAATTGGACGCCCCCCCAACCTGGATTTATCAAACTCAATTATGACGGGGCTTCTAAAGGTAATCCGGGGCAAGCGAGGTCAGGAGGGATTTTTCGTAACTCTCAGGGGGTTGTCTGCCGGTTTTATGCCTTGGAATTGGGCCATCCCACAAATAATGAAGCTGAACTAATAGCGGTCAAACAAGGTATTCTTATTGCAATCAAAGAAAATTATAAGAGAATCATAGTTGAGGGAGATTCTGCAATGGTCACAAGAGTTCTCCAAAAGTTGCAGCAAGGCACACCCTGGGAGAAAATCTCACATAGTTGGCGAACAGCTGCCCTCTTTCAAGAAGTGAGCCAGCTATTGAAACAGATCCAGTACTTGATCCCAACCCATATTCGACGAAAAGGTAATGCAGCGGCAGATTATCTGGCTAATTGGGGATGTAAACAACTTGAGCGTTCTATAGATGCTCGCCCCACTGATGCTATCTGGGAGGTAGAACTCCATTCTCTCCAACTGATTGTGAGTAAAGATCTCCAACCCCCCGATCGGGGTGTACACCTGTCCGGCAGTAGTCCATAAGTGTTGATATTTGGCGGTTGTTCGTCCTCCAAACAATCACGGTTCATAATGGCACATTGGTATCCCAGCTCACGGCAGTATGTGAAAGATCGCCCTTTAATGATTTTGCAGGATGGATAGCCTGTGTTGTCAGACCGCCGATGGAATGTTTCTAATATAGTAAGTGGGTTGCCTCCCTTCCTTCATTCTTTCTCGCATCGCTCCTTGCATGCAAGCGTTTGGAGGCAGCGGAGGAAGTAGGGCATCGTTCAATCTATCAGCTACTCAACCTGGTGGGGGTATGTATATGGTTCTCTTCTTGCTTTCACGGTTGCTGTCGCTATGGTTTCGTGCTGCTTGGTGTATACTATGGTGAATTTTTTTTTCTTAATGGTATTTAGTTCTGTTACTCCTAAATTGAATCCGGTTAAACCATGCTTCCGTGACCCCTGCAACTCGTCAATCAAACCTACTTTTTGTATTGCAATTCCTATTAGTTCTAAGACCAGCGTCAAGTCAATCCCATCAGGCACTTTGTAGGTGGCGGGGTGGCATTCTGCGAGCAGGGTATGGAGCTCTTGGCGTCGAGCAGTAGGCATGGTTACCTACAGTGGTATCTGTTGGGTTGGTCAATGTAGTAGGTGTAAATTTCATGCCCAATGGGACAATTTGAGTTGTTTATGCTTTCAGTCTCTCCTGTATCTTCTGTGTTGGGGTTCTATTAGGGTGAAGTCCCAAATGCATCTCGCTCCTTCTATGGGCCCAGTTATCACCCCTGTTCCTGCTCACTCCGCGAGCTCGACCACAATTCCCTGTGTGCAGTCAGTTCTGCTACAGTCCCTCAAGGTTATCGCTCAGAAGTTTTGTCTTTGGATTTGGGTAACAAGGTCCTCGGTCTTTTGTGCTTCGGGTAGTCAAACTGCCCTTATGTACTACTGTAGTATTCGAGTCCTGTGGTTAGTAGTTCCCTGTTTGTTGCGTAGACGTGCCATCGATGCTCATGGGGTAAGTGCCGGAGGGTCCTATGATGTTGTTCACTCCCTTATCATTTTTTGCTGCCTATTTGTGTTGATGTTTAGGCTTCTGTACAATATGGGGAAGCGTCGGTCCAATTCTCAGCCTGCAAAAGGGAAACAGCAGGCCCAGTTTGAGCAAGCTCCAAAGAAGCGAGGTCGAAAATCCAACTTAGAGATTCTTGAGAACCTAGCTACCAACTATGTCATGGGAAATTCATCCACGGTTCGCCAGGAAATTCGTGGCTGGGAACGGGACATCTAGACTGATCCTGAAGACAATGAAGCGGATGCTGAAATCTTGGACTTTATAACCGACCCTGGCAACACCCGGGGCCGTCTCACGTTATTCCAGCAGACTATCCATACGTACTGGATAGTTAAGTGCCTTCTTGCAAAGGCTATACAGAGTTTCCCCCTTGGCCAGGCTCAGCAAGACTCAACAAAGATTGAACTCCGCCTTCTGGACATGCTACAGGATATGCAAAACCAGATGCAACATATCAAGGTCACCCAGTATCAGGCAACTGACCATATTAGTAGACTAGATGATCGAGTAGGCCGTATGGAAAAGCAGCTTCAGCAAGTGGATATGCCAGGGTCTACAGTGAAAGAACCAGCTCCAGTTTCTTCTTCAAATGGCTAGTAGTTCCTTTTATAATGTTGTTTTATGAAATTTTCAATTTTGAATGAACTTGTTTTATATTATCAATGTGTAGATACGTATGCACTAGAATAGATAACTCATGCAGGTTATAGACGGATGAAACTGTTTCAATTTTGGTTTGCTTTTCATGCACTAAGATGGCCAACAGACCTGGTTTCCTACGGGCAGGTTGAGGCGACAGACTGAATTTATAATTTTGTAACCTGCTTTACAACTATAAATAGAAAATAGTGAGGCCCTACTATATTTACAAAAAAAAAAATACAGTTTTTAATCAGATTGTGTAAAACTATTGAATCGTCTAACATTTCATCGTACGTTTCAGACTTGTACACCGTGGCACTTAGCAAAGTTGTTTTCAAATAAGACGCCTTACAGCGTAAAAATTATAACTTTCACAAATCCTAACACACTAAATATATATAAATTTAACAATTCAAAATTATTATTAACATTTAGACCATTCATAGGAAAACATATACAACATAAAATATTTAGATTACATTATAATAAAACCATTACATTTAATAAGATAGATGTAGATTCATTTTAAATTTCAATATATTAGATAAAACTATCATATTTAATAAGATAGATGTAAATTCATTTTAAATTTCAATATATTAGATATCAAGAGAGATCAAGTTAGTTTTTTGAGGATTAAATTTTTTAATCTTTTAATTTTATGTTATTTATTAATTATTTATGTAATGATAAAAAAAATTAGACTTAAATTTAATCCTTTTGATATTTGATAAATCATATATTCATTTACTTTTCTAGATTTAAAAACTTTAATTTAATTTAAACTCAATCAATTAATGGTTAAGAGCATGTGTTTCTTCCTAAAAGGCCACAGGTTCAAAACCAGAAGGGATAGAGTATGTATGTCTTCGTAGACTTAAGAATCAAATCTCTGCACAAAGGTGGGTCCCTTGTCTCACAAACAAGAGGGTCTCATACACCAATTTAGTGTCTGGCTTGGCAGTGACCTTAAAATTGTATTATTATTATTATTATTATTATTATGATTATTAATATAAATGGAATTTTTCATTTTGTAAGTTTATTTATTTTTTTATGTTTAAAAAATCCAATTCAATTAACTAATGTAAATTTTAAAATAAATTTATTATTTTTCCACTCAAACTGATTTATATATATTTTTAATATAAATATTTTTTATTCTAATACTACTAGATCATGTCTTAATCATAAATTTACATTAGAAGTTACAAATATTCTTATTAGTATTGTTCAATTAAGAACTAATTCTCCATCAACTCCTTCGTGAAACAAAGTAAAAAAAACTAAAAAAATAAAAAATAAACAAAATATATATATATCATTTTTTATTTTTTCACTTTTAAGTAAGTCTTCATTTTTCTTTATTTCTAATATTATTATTTATCTTTTCATGATACGCATCATTATCCATCATAGGCGATTATAGTACGACCGTATTATCTTCCTGGTCATCGTTGTCCCTAGCTAGAACCATGAAATGGAAATGAACTGCACGGGTCACTACAAGTGTTATTCAACTATAATTTACTGGTCCAGAGCAGAGGAAATGGTTGAAGACCCAGGTTACAGTGTTAGCAGGAGCAAATGCTGCTTGAAACTCAGTGGTCGCAGATTAAGTAGCATAGGTGGTAGAGCCATGTGGGAAAAGCACCATTTACTAGGTATGTAATATCAGCCACCAATAATGAATGAATTTCAATTTAAAAAGTTATAACATCGTTAAAATACAATTATGAGGCTTGAACTTAACATTATTTTCATTTTTTTTTCGTACTCAGAAAGTCATAATTTTATAGCCATAAATCTATGTTTGAAAAATAATTGAAATATGAGTATTATTGTTATAAAAGTAATTTAATTACTATTTAAACAATTTTGGTTCGAATAGTTGAGATTTTATGGATAATGAAATACTAATAAAGATTCCCTTGGAATGCAAAACGCGTTTAAATTAGAAGATGGTTAGAAGGCACTAAATGAAGAAAACAAATGGCAACCACTTCGTCTTGCAAACTAAAGTTTCTACAAGTACAACACAAACACAACACAATCCAATATAATATAGTCTCACTATGATAGGAGAAGGAACTATATAGAAGGACATAAATGTACAAGCTCATGATGTGAATGGGTGTGTCACAAGACACTTTGGTTCTTCTTATAACTCTCTTTGCTATAGGATCGTGTTCCATGCATAGTATGTGATTTCGTTACCATAGTAATGAGAGATTATTGAATGGGCAAATCATATTCATGGCCATTAGTGTTAATGATTCTTTCTTTTTAGTAGGTGGCATTGTTAACAAATCTATTATCTTATTATTGAATGGGTAAATCATATTCATGGCCATTAATGTTAATGATTTTCTTTTAAGTAGGTAGCATTGTTAGCAAATCTATTCATAATTTGATTGTTTTCTTACCATACTTGAATATTGACACTTATGAATTTAAATATTAATATTAATGTATTTGGATGTTCATATTAATACTAATGAATTTGGATGTTTCTTTTTTTCGCCTGATTTAACATTGAATCCATAAAAGCTATGATTTGCTTAAATATTTATACTAATGAATTTAAATATTAATATTAATGCATTTGAATATTTCTTTTTTTTTTCTCTTTATTTAACATTAAATCCATAAAGGTTATGATTTGCTTAAATATTGATATTAATGAATTTAAATTTAAATTGATAAAATGTGATGTTGAATTAATAAATTAAAAGAAACCCATTGGTCGGCTCTACGAAAGAGATTCTGAACCAGGAGAATCTAGCTCTGCAAAACGCTCTACATTCTCAATACAATTCAATCAATATATAGCATACATGGAAATAGGGAAGTTAGAACCATACCCTAAGAAATAGAAACTAATTCCTATCCTAAGGTTTCGTGAACCAACTCACACTAATTAAGGATTCTCTGTTATCTTTCAACACTCCCCCTTAATAAAGAAGGGGTTCACAAATATGCCTAACATCTCCCTAAAAATTTCAAACTTAATTTTTCCAAGAGACTTAGTGAAAATTTCAGCAACATTATCACACGTTTTACAATATACAAGATGGATTTCTTTAGATTGGACTTTCTCCCTCACAAAGTGGAATTGGGAATCAATGTGTTTAGTGTTCTTTTGAAACACCAGATTATTAGCAATTTTGATTGATCTCTGGTTGTTGCATCTGATAATTGTTGCATCTTTTTGTTCTTCCCCGACATCCTAGAGAAGTCTCTGCAACCAAACTGCCTCACATGTTTCTATGCACAAAGCTTGATACTCTGCTTCCGCTGAAGACAAGGAAACTGTGTTTTATTTCTTACTACTCCATGTAATCACCCCAGATCCAATGCTGTGAATGCATAACGTATTATGGATCTTCGGTCATCTACATTTCCAGCCCAGTTGGAATCTGTAAACCCTGTCAGTCTAACATCAAAAGAATCAATATAAATAATACCATAACCTACAATTCCTTGTAGATACCTTAAAACACCTTTCACTGCATTCCAATGACTCTCAAGTGGCTTGGACATGTATTGACTTAGCATACTAACTGCATAAGACAAATCCGATCTAGTAGTGGTTAAGTAGATAAGACTCCCAACCAACTGTCGATAAAGTGTCACATCTGCCTCTTTAAAGCCATCCTCACACTGAAGTTTAATGTTCTGCTGTAATGGTAGTGCTACAGCCTTGCACTAATACATTCTAAATTTTTCCATTATACCTCTAAGATACTTACCATGGGACAGAAAAGTTTGTCCTAAATCTCTCCAAATCTCGAGACCCAAACAATATCTTTGTTCACCAAGGTATTTCATTTCAAACACTTGTGACGTTTGTTGCTTGATTTCTTTGATCAGATCAACAACATCACCTGTAATAATTAGATCATCTACATACAATGAAATCAACACTATACACCCCTTTTCATCTTTCACAGTATACAGATTAGGGTAATTTTTACTTATGTTGTAACCGTGTTGCAGAAAAAATGAACCTATTTTTTCATAACACGAACTGGGTGCTTGTTTCAGTCCATATAAAGCTTTCTTTAAACTACAGACTAAATTTTCTTTCCCTTTCTGGACAAACCCCTCAGGTTGCTCTAAGTAAACATCATATTTCAACTCCCCATTTAAAAATGCAGATTTTACATCTAGTTGGTGAATCATCCTGTGTTTTCTAGTAGCTAAAGCAATCATCATTCTGATAGTGTTTAGTTTAGCTACGGGGGCAAAGGTTTCCTCATAATCAATACCTTATTTTTGTGAATACCCCTTTGCTACCAATCTAGCTTTTAATTTATCTATGGTTCCATCTACATTAATCTTGGGTTTATACAACCATTTACACCATATGGTTTGTTTCCCTTCAGGTATTTCAACCAGCTCCCAAGTATTGTTTTTGAAAATAGCTGCTTTCCATTCACTGCATTGATTTTCTTCTCTGTAACTAAAAGGTTCAACAACATTCATCATACTAGTTATAAAGGCATTTTCCCTATATCTAGTAGGCAATTGAATCTTCCTACCCGATCTTCTGAGTGTTGGTGTAGCTTCCAACCTATTTTGAATTTCCTTTGAATGACTCGGTTCGAGTGTTGTATCTGAACTTTTTTCTTCTGCCTTTTTCTGCTTCTCATGGTTGTTACATGTTTCTTCACTTCCTTCCACCAAAAACGGAATATCCCATTCCTCATTTCTCTTATCAAATTCATTATAAACCTGCTCATGTAACATGACATCTCTACTAACAAAAATCTTGTGAGTAGAGGGATTAAACAATCTATAAGCTTTAAATTGTGAACAATACCCTACAAAGGTACATATGATGGCTTTTGAATCTAGTTTTCTTCTTTCTTCCTTTGGAATGCGGGAAAAATATTTAGACCCAAATACTCTCAAATGTTTTACTATAGGCTTGAATCCATATAATGCTTCAAAAGGAGTTTTAAACTCGAGACTTCTTGTAGGACTCTTATTTTTCAAATAAACTACAGTATTCAATGCTTTAGCCCAAAAACCATTTGAAAGATCCTTACCATTCAACATGCTCCTAGCACACTCCACCAATGTTTGGTTCTTTCTTTCCGCTACTCCACTATGCTGAGGAGTATGGGGTACTATGAATTGCTGTAATATTCCATGGTATTTACAATACTTGGTAAGTTCCTCCTTCCTATATTCTCCCCCTTGATCGAAGCGGAGAATTTTTATGTGCTTCCCTGTTTGCTTTTCTATCATATATCTGAACTACTTAAAGTATTCAAATGTGTGACTTTTCTTACTCATAAAATATACCCAAGAAAACTTTGTGCAGTCATAAAAAAAAAAGTAGAAAATAAAGTGCACCTCCTAATGACTTTGTTTTCATAGGTCCACATAGATCAGTGTGCACTAATTCAAGTATATCTCTCTTTTTCTTTTCTACTCGAACATGGAATTCTTCTCTATACATTTTTCCTAACACACGAGCATCACAATCATTGTGCACTTGTTTTAATGTAGGAAGACCTCTTACCATTTCCTTTTTCTGAGGTAACAACAAATCATTGAAGTTAATGTGACCAAGTCTCTAGTGCCATAGCTATTTTGTAGTCAAACTTGATGTTTTCAAAGCTCGATCTGGTGTTGTCCTCACATCCAATTTGTACAGACCTCCTGTTCAAATTCCTGATGTAATAGTCTTCTTCCAACAAATATTTAATATAACAATTAGATTTAAAGAATTCCACCTTGAGATTCTGAAATGTAATCATAGATACATAAATCAAATTCTTTGTAACTCTGGGTACATACATTACATTATGGATATGTCTGACATTACCATCAGGCAAAATAACAGGAATTTTCTCGTACCCTTTGATCTGATGACTTCTATCATCACCAAGGTAGATTTGTGCTCCATTGCTGATATCTTTAAAATCTTCAAACCATTGTTTGTTTCCTGTCATATGTGTGGAAGCTCCCAAATCCACATATCAGATGTCTGCTTCGACCTTTTCATCAAAATCTACCATGAACAATATGAAGTCCTAAACATGGTCATCATCTGCGAAATGGTCTGCATGTCTTTTATGTTTCTGTTGTTCTTCATGAAATTTCTTTTTCCTGTACTCCTTAGCCATATGATCGATTTTTCCACAACAACAAAAAAATTATTACAGAGTCATTTTTATTCGAATACATACCTTGAGCTTGATTCGGTCCTTTCTATGGATTTACTTCATTTTTCTGTGATGGATTCCTTTTGCTTTGAAGATTTTCTTCTTTTCCATTAATGTAAGATCTGCACTCTAGGGTCTTAGAGACAATCTTATTTCTTCTTCTTGCATTAATATATATGTCAGTTCTTCAAACTTTGGGATTTTCTCTCTTGCACTTATCCCATTGATAAACATTTGGTAATCACCAGTGATTCCATACATGGTAATCGTGACCAAATCTGCATCTGCAACTATCTCACTGATATTTACCAATATTTTCTTCAGATCCTTGATCCGTGATATGAAAGAAGCAATTGTTTCATTCTCATCCATCTTTATTTATAGAATCTTTCTCTTCAATAACAAAAGACGATTTGTATTCCCGATCTCATATAAATCATTCAATACCATCCAAATCTCACTTGCTGATTTGAATTCTCTGATATGCAATATGATGCAGCCTTTCACTGACATCTTCAACAATGTCTTTACTCTACCTTCTCTCTTCTCCCAGTTTGGAATCGACATTTCTCCCGCCGCTGGCTTTGGCTCATCCCCATTTACAATCGTCCAACCACTTTGCGCTTCTAGCACAGTCTGCATCTTGAGCTTCCAATTGGAGTGATTGGAACCATCGAGCTTGTTGCTCTCGTTCAATTATGCTTCAATTATTTGATTATTCATCTTGATGATTCAGAAAAAAAACTTCGAGTAATTGACTGGAATAAGAAGAAAAAAATGATGGATCTACCCAAATCCTTACAGAAAGACATATCAAGATACAGATCTACCTGATCTGGGATCACTCCAACAGGTTGCTTTGCACGTTGTGCGACAGGCTCTTGACTCCTCTGCACTAGCAAGATCTGCTTGAGATCTCTTCCTCCATCGACAAACTTTCACCTGACCTCTTCATTGACGACCTTTCACTGGATCTCTTCCTTGATCAGTGGTGTCCATTGGCTCATATCTATTTCAGATCTCCTCCACACACAAACTGACCCAATTTCCACGATTGTCGTGCCAAAAATGAAAGTCAATAAGTCTTTCCCTTGTCGATGCCTCTGCTCTGCTCAATTTTGTGCCATCGGCATGATTTTTACTGTAGTAAACCGCGACGATTAGCGCAACTGTTGCTTAATAACCCGCGTTGATCTGCTCAACGCCTAAAAAAAAAATTCACTCAGTCATTAGGGGCTTCTCCTCTGCCACTTGGATACTCACAGGGATCACATCACTCCAATTATGATTCAACCCTAAAGCTCTGATACCATGATAAAATGTGATGTTGAATTAATAAATAAACCCACTGGTCAGCTCTATGAAACAGAGTCTGAACCAGGAGAGTCTGGCTCTGCAGAATGCTCTGAATTCTCAATAAAAATCAATCAATATATAACATACATGGATATATAGAAGTTAGAACCATACCCTAAGAAATAGAAACTAATTCCTATCCTAAAGTTTTGTGAACCAACTCACACTAATTAAGGATTCTCCATTATCTTTCAACATAAATACTAATGCATTTGGATGTTTAAATTAATATTAATGAATTTGGATGTTTCGTTTTTTTTCTCTTGATTTAACATTGAATATATAAAAGTTATGATTTTCTTGTGCTTTGGAGACCAATTTGTCACTAAGAGTTTTAGTATTTCTAATAATAATTTAAATTTTATTATTAAATTCATTAATTGATTTAGAATTTTGCAATAATGTATAGTTATCTATTACATTATTAGAAAATACACCAAAGTCTTATTCAAATAATAATTCTAATATTTTTCCAAAGTAATTGATAATGTCTCCTACATCTACCACCTTAATATATCAATGCAATGTTATAATAATTATTTTGTGATGTTGATATAAATGATGGCATTCAATATTGCAACTCGTAAAGATCTTAGCTTTAAGTATCAATTGCAACTCCTAAAGATCTTAGCTTTAAGTATCAACGTGAGGTTGGTGCAAACTTAATACGAGTTGACACTACATGTGAAATGTGAATTATCTTCTTCTCTTTTTTATCTTTATGCGAGTGGGAAGTATTCAAATGAAAACAACATTTAGAAAAACAATTGACAAGGGAATCTATAAGGTATCTATACTTCCAAGTTTCATTCTCAATGTCTCAGAGGTGTTGTAATGGATTAAAGAGATCAAATATTTTGTTTATTGAGATGTTGAGCATCTTGTAAAACAATCCAACAAGCGTGTAAAACAGAAACAATGAAAATATGAGATGAGAAAAAGTTGTGGAAATTTTAGGAAATGATATCATTCAATTGATGAAAGCTCAAGGAAATTTATCCGTATGAAATGAATTTTTGTGTGTTTTCTATAGGGTTAAACCCAATTACACAACAAAACAGTGAACAATAAAATCTATAACAAGAAGAGAAATAAAATGAAGGAAGACTGAAAATTGCTCGAGTCAGGAAAATTAACGGGCCCGGATACGGTCTCACCCGACTTGAGCTGGGCGAAAGCAACATTGCATAGCCATCCCAAGCATCTAAAGAAATGAATAATGAACAACTTGAGTATGTATAATCGACTCCCTGAGACACCCATCTGATCAAAATTCAACGAACGCTGAAGATTTCCAAATCTGTGATAAACAAAAATTTGAGTTCGTCCACTTATGGCATATCGCGCTTCAAAATTTGACAATTTATAAAGCGTGGTTAATTGGAGTAACGTAATACAGAAGCATGGAGCCCGATTCCCCTGATGGTTTGGTCCATGGAGAGATAGACCGCTTTTTATTGTATATATTTTCTTTCAATTTTTTCGTATATATTTTCTTTCGAGCCCCCCTTGTCTCTTTACTTATATCAGCGAAAGGGAATAAATTACATATAAATTAGATGTCTTTACCTTTGGTATGTTTGCTTCTATTTGCTTTAACGAACATCATTTAATCCAAATAAAATTAATGACAGTTTTGCTAATTTTATAATGATAGGACATTTGATTATGGTTGGTATGACAATTATTTTCTACATTTAATTTTTTTAAATATTGTACAAGAAAAATTGCTTAGGGTAGGCATGTAAGTAATTTTGTCACGAACTCGAACTCATATTAACTTAAATTATAAAAAGCTTATGCAAAAACTTAGACTAACTAGCCTTCTCGATCTCCATCTCTCTTGAGAAGAGGAGCATAGCAATGTTAACGCTGATGCCTGCAAGTAGCTGCTAAGTCATGATAAAAACCCCAGTCCTCAAAAACCCTTTCCAACACATATAACCGCTAGTACTAAAATAACAAAACTCCTGATATTTCCTACAGATATTCGGATGTTAAATTTACAAGAACTCTAAACACAAAATCTTCCTTTCAAATATGAAAGGCTTTACATCTCTTTTTCAGCAAATATCGGTGCAAACTACTTTGTTGGTTGAGTATACAATGCTCATTGGGAAAACATGAAACACTGTGACATCTCCATCTTACTTTGACTGCAGACGGACTGACTGCGTACAGAATTATAAAATGGACCTTTGAAATAACTCTTTTTTCCTTTTAGATTTTATTCTTTTCTTCTTTCGAGGATGGACCGCACTGCCTATAAAAGTTCGAAGTATACATGATAATTTTCCGCGTGCATCCAAATTTGAAAACCCTTTAATAAATCCAAAAACCTTTAACATGACTCTATCCTATTAACATGACTTTTTTATCCGCTATCTGAGACATTTGGCGGATAAAAAGTCGAACTTAAAACATTGAGGGCTACGCGGGTCCCACAGAATTCATATCAATCGGCTTCACATTCAAACGATACGATTCCAATCAGATTAATGGTTGATGGTTGTTAATATGACACCCTCTCCCGTGTTCTATTAACCCCAATAGCCCTTAGAAGATAAAGATCATGGAAAGCTGTAATTTACAGTATTCACTTAAACTTTTTATGTTTTTATGATGTGGTCTCATGTTTAGATGGGTAGGTTTGGTAATAAAAGACTTTGTGGTCTAATGTGACTTAGGATTACGTTGACATATTATATACATAATTATATTAGTAAATGTGGTTGGAAAGTATTTATAGAGATTAAAACTATAATAATATTTTTATTATTATTATTAATTTATATTAAGTATTATTAATTAATTAATATTTTTTTATTTGTGAAGTTATATGTGGCTTGAGAAGTCGTGAATCAAGGGTATTTAAGTCGTCAAAGTTTTCGGGAATCATATCTAGCATGGACCACACTAGCCCTTACTTAACTATATTTTTTAGCATGTCTTTGCTCCCCCTAGCACAAGGCACAACCACCCCACATGAGATTTAATCCTGAATTGCCTTGCTACCAAGCCATCCTCAACCAATTGTGGTAGTAAGACTTAACTATTGTTAATTAATTATTATTATCAGTTTAAATTAATTATTATTATTACTCATTAATTACCATTATTACTTAATATTACTCATATTTTTAATAAATGTTATTATTTTTATTGTTAATTAAATTTATTACTATTGTTAATTAATAATAATAATACATTAATATTAATTATTAATAATTCATTCATTCATTTTTAATATAGTTAATTAATTAAATAATATAAATAATTAATTAATTGAAATAGTTAAGTAAATTAAATTAAAATAGTTACTTAAACATTTTAAAATAATTATTGTTATTATTGATTAATTATTATGATTATTATGATTAATTAATGTTACTGGTTTATCTCATTATCGTTATTGCCTTTTTTAATTAATATTATTATTTTTTTATAAAAATTAAAAACTTAAAGGATAAATTCTAAAACCCCTATGTATTATAAAATCAAGGGAACATTATTAAACACAAAAAGGTTAATAGTATAAACTCAAGGTATAAAAACCTTAAGATAAGTATTTTAAACCCTAAAATAAACATGGTTGGTGATGGTTCATTTTCATATTGAGACAGTCTTTGTCACAATGCGACGTTGGACCATGGTTAATTTTCATATTGAGAAAATCACTATCACAATGTGACGATAGGCCATGGTTGATTTTCATATTGAGAAAAACTTTGTCACAATGTGACATTGGACCATGCTTGACCAAGATTATAAACCCAAGGGAATAATACTAAACTCAAGGGATTAATATTATAAACCCAATGTATATAAACCCTAAGATAAATATTATAAACCCTAAAATAAACATGGTTGTCCATGGCCTATCATGGTTCATTTTCATATTGAGAAATTTTTTATCACAATGCGACATTGGACCATGGTTTATTTTCATATTGAAAAAAACTTTTTCACATTGAAAAAACTTTTTCACAATTTGATGTTGGAACATGGTTGATTTTCAATTGAGAAAATATTTATCATAATGTGGCATTGGACCATGCTTAACCATGATTATAAACCCAAGGGAATAATATTAAACTGAAGGGATTGCTATTATAAACCCAGGATATATAAGCCATAAGACAAACATTATAAACCGTGAAATAAAAATGGTTGACCTTGGTTTACCACGATTTATTTTCAAATTGAGACAATATTTGCCACAATGCAACATTGAACCATGGTTGACCATGATTGATTTTCATATGGAGACAATCTTTGTCACAATGCGACGCTGGACCATGGTTGATTTTCACATTAAGAAAATATTTTTCACAATGTGACGTTAAATCATGGTTGACCATGATTATAAAGCCAATGGATTTATATTAAACCTAAGGATTAATATTATAAACCCTATAATAATATTATATCTTAAGAATATGAACCCTTAGATTAATAAATCCAAGGGATTGATATTATAAACCCAGGGGAATAATAAACCCAAGCAATAAATTATAAAACCCCAAGGTATTATAAACCTAAGGGAATAATATTAAACACAAGGGATCAATATTATAAACCCTAAGATAAATATTATAAACCCCAAAATAAACATGGTAGACTATGGTTGACCATGGTTCATTTTCATATTGAGACAATCTTTGCAACAATGTGATGTTGGACTATGGTTGACCATGATTAATTTTCATATTGACCAAAAGACGATCTTTTTCACAATGTGACCATGGTTATTGATCATGGCTCACCATGATTGACCATGGTTGACCATGGTAGTGCCACTTACCCCAAACACCCGCCAAAATAGTATTCAGTGAGAATGCAGAGAAATAAACCAAAATTCCGTTATAATAAATGAATACAGAGAAATACACTAGAATTACATTCTCATCCCTAGATTTAGAATCATATTCTGATAGATACTCACCTAAAAGATAACCACGAGTGGCCCACTTTACCCATAGTAGGACTTGTAAAGCACCATATACCCAACCATCAAAATATTTTGGGCCCAAAATTCTTAATAACAAACTACCACATAAAATACACATCATTTCCAAAGTTATCACCACGAGAACTAGAACTTTTGGACGAAGAAAATTCTTCTTCAAATTGTAAGGGAAATGCCGAACCTTAAGATGACCCAAAATTTGGACTATTGGTAGAAGCCAAACCTCGAGACGAAGGAAAAACTAGACCGTCCACTGAAAAAATAAAATAAAAAAATCTAACACGATGCCAAACGATGCCAAACCCTAATTAATGGACCAAACCAACCTTTAATTGTTGGTTCTTGTGAACCTGCAGATGTTGGCTCTTTGGATTCATCCTTAACTGTTGGCTCTTTCGATGCATTAGGTTTCAAAATATGTAACGTAACTAAAATGTGTGTCCCAGAGAGCATTGATCTTGAGGGCCTGGACCTCATAGGGTTAGAGGATGCATGAAATAAGAAGGACTTTCTCTCAATATCCGAGCAGCGGGTCCAAAAGCTGGAAGAAATCTTCACTCGAGAAAAACAGCTCCCTGCTCTGGAAATTCAGGGGTATGCTCATAAATACAAAATACTTCACGAAAGAATCCTGCAAAAGAGGACGAAAAACAACGCTGCAAAGAACAGTAGAAATGACCAAAGAAATGGTGGGTTCTGGGAGATTTCCCAAGTTAACCCAATTTTATTCCTTTTCTACCAAACCCCCTCAATGAAGATCATCTCATGGAACATAAGAAGGCTTAATAGCCCCACCAAGCACAAAATATTCAAGAAAAGAATCACTGAGGAACACCCTGCAATTTTCTACATGCAAGAAACCAAATGCTCCAGCTCCACTTTGGAAAAAATCTTCAAAAAGATATGGAAAGGATGCAGAAAAATAGAGGTAGATGCCATTGGAGCTTTAGGAGGACTGGAAATCATCTGGAACCCCCAAATCATCTCCCCAGAGAACTACCATGCCAATAGGCATTTCATTCAAGCCAAATTTCACTCGATTGGAATAGACATCCATGGCTTGCTAACAAATGTCTACTTTCCCCAAAATCTTCACCAAAAAACGAGCTTCTGAAAACAGGGCTGAGCTAAATAAATAGAGATCTCTACCACTCTAGTTCTTGGGAGGAGATCTCAATATAATAACAAATCTACTAGAAAAAAAGGGAGGAAGGTTGCATTTAAACATGGACAGCAACGAATTCAAGACCTTCATCCAAGATAACCACCTCATATATCTACAAACTTCCAATGGCATCTTCACCTGGAACAATAGAAGATGATGTACCCATTAAATTTCTTCCAAACTGGACCAGTTTCTCATCACGGAAGACTTCATATGTCTGGGGGGTGATCTAGTAGCAACCATTAGCCCGGTTGTCAGCTCTGACCACTAGCCAATACAACTTCAATGATTAAGACCAGGTACGCATGCGCCCAAACCATTCCACTTTGAACATTACTGGCTCAGACATCCAGGGTTCAAGTAAATGGTCTATGATTGGTGGTCCTCCCTCTCACCACCGCAAGGAACAAAAATGCACTAGTTCCAGACAAAGTTGAAAATTCTCAAAGGGAAACTAAAGGTGTGGAACAAATCCACCTCAGGAAATATCTTCAAAGGTTAAAGAGAGATGGAAGAGAAAATGAAGAAGCTTCAACAAACTATCATCACGGAAGGTCACTCTGCTGATTTAGTGAACCAGGAGAAACTATTAACAACTCAAATGGAATAAAGAAGGAGCCAGGTCAAAGAGTGAGAACAAAACACAAATTTTATCCATCGCTCCGCCATTCAAGCTATTAGATCCATTGGCTCCTTCATTTACGCTCTGCTAACTACCTAACTAACTCACCAAACCCTACTAATGTCTCTTCAACCTCGTTATGAAGCCATCGTGGGAGCTAGACAGTTCATTTACACAGAGAATCAATACTTCACAAACTATCAATTTGGAAGGAATGCTTATATCTATGATGATGTTTGTGAGGTATCTGCCTAGGATCAACTTCAACTAGAACTAGAGTGGGATAAACTTAATCAATCGTTTGGTCCACTTCAAATGCTTCTTCCCGGGTCCATCTAGGTCAGATTATTTCATCCCAATCATGCATCAAGTGAAGGTGGGTGGCTCTAGCGTGGGTTGGGGTGAGGAGAACTGAAATATAATTATTTATGTGAGTCAACATAGAACTAGTGGCTCTAGTTGGGGTTGGGGTGAGGAGAATGAAAATCCAATTATTTATTTGAGCCAATGCAGAGCCAAAGAAAACGAACATTGAAATTATCCCAAATAGACTATGCTCTTCATTTACTCTTTACACATAGCCAGCCCTCGAAAGGAAGGAAATTCATAGGACTGTCTATATATACAGTGAAGCACACAGGAAAGTCATGAAAAACAAATCATGCTCGCTAATTCAATAATTGGCTTCGTGGGACCAAGACCAGGACTGCGGGTGCCTGCATCTCATTCCAATTGAGATTGTGCTGAAAGTTGTGAGCAAGATAAAAACCTAGGAGCGGTTCTCTATGTACGTGTTGAATCTGATGTGGCCGGAGGGGATACCCGAGGGGATACCATGTAGTCCATCGTGCACTGGTTCAGGAACACCGCGAGCATGATGTATAAGATGATTGGGAAGGCGCTCAGAGAGGAGGGCCTCGACCATGAGTTCAGACCGACTGATTATTTGAATTTCTTTTGTGTGGGGAACCGGGAGGTGAATCTACCGGGAGATTATGTACCTCCTGAAAGGCTGGAAAAGGGAACCAATTACTAAAATTCCCAAAAGCACAAGAGAGCCATGATCTATGTGCATGCCAAACTCATGATAGGTCGGTAACTTCATTTTCTAGATAGATTTTTATAATTATTCATATTGGAAAATAAATTATAAATTTTTAAAAGAGAATTGTTTTTGTAAATTTAGTTTTTTGGTCATATTAAACTCAAATTACATTGACAAAATAACTTCACAAACATATTTTTCTCCCCAAAAAAATGCATCTTACATTACTTCATTTTCTCCTTCAAAAACCAAAACTCCTTTGCGCCATTGGATCAAGCGTTAGACTATTGAAATGTTCTAGGGCGTTCCTTTTTAAAACAACTCCTTTGCGACATCAGATCAAATGTTACGGTTGAAATGTTATAGGCCATTAGATCCACTGCCTCCTTCATTTACGCTCTGCTAACCTAACTAACTCACCAAGGCCTACTAGTGTCTCTTCCACCTCACTATGAAATAACATATGACCTCTTAGGTGTCTCTATCATTTTAGTAGAAAGTTTAAGGTTAAACCTTGACCGTATTTTAATATTAATATGCAAAGCTTAAACTGAAGACATTCCATGTGACATGAAACTCACTAAAGGAAAATATTATCTGCTCCTTATAAATTATTATGTGATAGACCAGAAATTATGAGGGTCAGTGGGCAAACTAATTTTGTGGTTTTCCTTAAATTTTGGTGCGAGTTGTAAACTTATTTACTTTTAGAATTACGTTTGGCCTTACAAAGTTTTATATTTTCTTTGAGATGCAGATTCAGCACTATAATGAGATATTGCTATAAATTCAATGAAAACTCTGCACTATTTGATCAGGAGGTTTACATTTGTCGATTGACTTCCACACGAATGTTCAATAATTGTAATATTTTGAAAGTTACAGACAAGAGTTTGGGATTGAAGCTATGGAAATCTCTAATGTTTTATTTTTAATTAAATGAAAATAGCAATACTAAAAAAAAAACTATTTAGTTTTGAAATTATTTTTTTGGGTCATTTTTATCTAGGTTGTGGTTTAGAAATATGGAACAGGATCAAGATTAAAAAATTAAATTTTTTTTAGTTTAATGTGCAACTAAAGCATAAACATATGCAAAAAAATAGAGTAAATAGAATCACCATAAATTTGTATCCCATTGTTTATTTATGAAGAAAACTCATCATTCTCATGCATTCACAACAGATATTCAATTCTCCTCAGTATTAAATATTCAATATAGGAATATTTGATTCTTACTCATTTCTTGTGAACTTAATGATCGTCCAGTATGTGAACATGGGCAGGCTTGTCAACATGGATGGAAAGGCCACCATCGCAAGCTAGCTTAAAATAGGGGTCTTGGATGGCCACCTTGGCTCCCCTTGGGTAAAGCCCACTAATGTCAGTATGAAAATCAACAACATTGTAAATTTCCACCCTGACAGCAAGGCCATTATCATCCTCCAGCGAAGTCATGATGTTGGTCATCTGGAAGGCATCGACGCAGACAGTCTTGTAGAGCACCTGCTCGTAGTGGACTGTGCCAACTTGCAAATGGGTTATGGAAATGGGGTTCAGTCTTTCTAGTGGAACAGAGGAAGCCACAACCCTTATGAAAATGGGGTCAATGTAGGACAAGCATTATTCAATGGTTCCTAATATTGGTATGCCTTCCACAATCGCTTGACGGTGGGCATTGTGGATTCGAATCAGGGATTCCCCGTCGAATCTCTGAGAGGCACCAAGCAATTTCTCCATATGTACTTTCACTTCCTGTTGTGCCATTACTTTGCAAAATCAACCTCACCAACACCTCTCTTTTCTTTTCTTTTTTGTGTTACAAATTCCTTTCCTCTCCCACAAATAATATTTAAAGTGAAAAAAACGTAAGGAATACGAAACCTAGAGCCTTCACAGAAGTGATGGTTCAAAATTTGAAATGAAAGGGTGTCTGATCCATCAAAAGAGGGTAGAGAGATTGTGTTAGAGAGAAGTCTTAAAAAACTCACAAATTAACTTTGAAAATAATGGAAATTCTGGCAAAATTATGATAAAATTGGGTAGAAATTTTTGAAAATCTAGGTTATAGCCGTCAAACTTCATGATTTTGGATTACCTAGGGGTTCTTGAACACGGTGAATCCATATTCTATAATTTTATTTTTTTAAATTATTTTCGCCAGATTCCAGCTAGAAAACGACCATTCAATTATTCTATAACATAGGTAGACAACGCCCGTGGTACTCATGACTGCCATGATTTGCATATGTCAACAGTATTATGTGTATGTATAATGAATTTGGTGTAATATTCAATATTTTACTTTGACAAAATTTAAATGATAACTAGCATACCCCGAAGGCCGAAAAGTAACGTTGAATAGTTGATTATTTAAAATTTGGAGGTTTTTTGTTTGTGGTTTTGTTTTGTTTTTTTTTTGTATTGAAAAAAAAAAAAAATTCAAAATTGTTTTTAGTGAGGGTGTATATGAGTGCATATAAAATGGAAGGATGTAATATATGAGTTATTTAATTGCGTCGTAAGGCGTTCCTCTTTGAAAACAACCCACCTAGCTGTGACTGTGTCCCTATTTGCGCCATTGGATCCAATGTTAGATAATTGAAATGTTTTAGGCCATTAGATCCATTCCCTCCTTCATTTACACTCTGCTAACTACCTAACTAACTCACCAAGCCCTAATAATGTCTCTTCCACCTAACTATGAAATAATATATGACCTCTCAGGTGTCTCTGTCATTGAAAGTAGAACTAGAATCTCATCCAGCGGTGTTCATTGCAAGGTATGCCACTTCAAAGTTTAGGTATAATTGTTTCCAGTTATTCTTCAACAAATGTAGGTAAATATTACTTAGCCGACTGCTCCTGAAGTTTGTTGCATTGTGGGTGTATATATATATATATATATATATATATATATATATGCATAGACATATACATACACATATACAAATACATACACATGCAAGACACACACATATATATAATATATTTGTGGGTGGAACAAACAGTAAGCGTAGGGCTGCTGTTGTTGAAGAAACCCCACACAGGATGAGAGTCTGGATCCCGCCACACCACAACCATGTCCAATTTTCACAACTTGAAGGTGAAGCTGAGAATGGGGACCTCGAAGAACTCGTCTCCCTCAACACTTTTATGCGGCATGTGGTTAAATATGGAGAGCATGACATACATGCTGAAGGCCCCGGTCGTTTATAAAACCATTGTGGGGATCTTGAACTTGGTTGCGAAGCTTTGAGCCCATCCCCTACACATTTCTGCAATGATGCATGAGACTAGAAGAGGAGCCGAAGGAGAGAAATTTCAATCCTCCTCATTATGACTAACCATCTGCTGACTCAACCATTCTTCAAAGGCCCAAAACATCTTATGGGATGAAGGAAAGAGTGCATGGATAACATTCTTGAGGGCATTGTCAGTGCTTTCGATTCCTGGGTGCACTCCCTCGATGGGAGGAAAAGGTAGAGACACCATCCAGATGTCCAGATTCAAGTGCTTGACTTGAGGATTGAGCCTATTCGCATTCCCTGGAGTCGTGACATATCATATCAGTATGATCCTTGGGCCTCATACTCTTTCACCTTCATCTGGGGACGTGGGATTTGCTCTATTATTTCTATTGTTGCTGCTTTTGAAACCCTAATCCAATCTATGACTCTGGGTACTATAGATTGGCTTGATTCTTCTTGATATTTTAACTTTAGTTTTCATTAACAATTTAACCATGTTTGTATTAAATATATCATTTGATTAACACTTCTGCATCCTGCGTATTAATTATAAATTCATTCAATTAAACTTGGCCATGCTTTAGATTCATAAAAGGCATATTTCATTTTAATGATTTAGATTTATTTTTATATTTTAAACATTTATTTAATTAGAAGTTTGAACTACTTCTTCCATATTTTGAACTAAATATTTGTTATGTAAAATTATAATAAATATAGAAAATTTAATTGGGCATGTTTTAGATTCATAAAATGAATATTTCATTTTAATAATTTAGATTTATTTTTATATTTTAAACATTTATTTAATCAGAAGTTTAAACTACTTCTTCCATATTTTGAACTAAATATTTTTCATGTAAACTTATAATAAAAATAGAAAATTATTCAAATTTTATCATTTTGATTTACTTACACTTCGATTTGATTTCATTCCTACAATATAAAAATAATATACAAATTGTAAACCAACAAATATTTATATGATAAAGTATATCGCTACAACTTATTTTCCATAACACCCATTTTCCTATGTTTGTCATGGAAATGCCAACTATAAATGAGAGGAATGGAAGAAATATAGCCTTTTTAATAAAGATAATATAATACACAAGATATAAATTTATGGTTCAATAGGTAGTATAGACAAAACAAATAGATAATATAATAGATACATAAATATATAAAGAACAGTCTATCGAACAATGTGTTCTATTATTATGGAATGTGATAGTGACAAATTTTCAAGAATGGTATCATGATTTTTATTGATAATTTCCATTGTCATCGCTTATTTCTACTTTTCTCAACTACAACCGAGTTGATATGATCAAATGACTATATTGGGCATATATAATATATGGTTGGTAGTCATGAAAAAAAATGTGCTCTTTACATTTCTTTACTTCTTCAAAGAAATGTCCAATTAACACCATTGAACTAAATGGATTTGTATCATTTGAAGGATCATTAAACTCTTGGATCAATGTGATTTTCAACCTAGTGCATCTCAATAAATAATAATGCACTTTCTCTGGATTACTTTTTGGTGCAAATACAACAAATACATCATCTTCTCTAACCATATTAGAAAAATGATCATAATCTATGTCAATCATAGTCATTTCATTGTCCATATCCACATAAGTCAAATTTCCAAATGGGGGAAATGGTCTCAATTCTTCGTGTATCCATGGTTTGACATATTTTTTATTATTGCTTACATACTCATTGATGGACTCTATATAATTAATACATGTAGGACATCAACAAGAGTACTTACATTTTTATTTTAGTATATAGTTGTTATATTTCACTTCTAATGGAATGGAAACCTCTTGTTTCGGGTATATTGCTACAAAACTTATGGAAACAATCTATCAACCTCACCCATCACAATATTCCAAAAGTACTCACTTGACAAAAAATCTCATGTAAGTATAATTTCGTGAAATAAATATATTTTTGATAGAAAAACACACAAACACATAGATATATTTATGTACATCTATATTATTACCTAGGCACATGAGCCATACTTAGATTCGATACATGGCTTAAATTTTGTTTGAACCAGTTAACAACATCATATGAATCTACAAGTTAGGAAGTAGATTGATTCAATCAATAGTTCCTAAGTGCATGTTTTACACATGCCCCAATAGCATCGTGCTCTCCTTTTCCATGTCCAGTCTCAAAGAAATTTCATGTATAATGAATGCAAGTTCGAGGTTTATGAAGAGGATACAATCATAAGAATGATCGTGTTGATTTAAATTAACTAGAAAAATAATTTGACCATACCCAATTTTCGTTAAATGTGATCTCTTGTCTCGATAGTTTTTTATAATGAACATTTAAACAATGTTGAACAAAACATGAATCATAATCATGTGTATGATCATCATTGATGTATAAATGGTACTCTTTAATCACTTCATGATTATTTTCATTACTATCAGAGCCATCGATTCTAAGCTTTTCATGCGTGTGCAAAATATGCACAAGTGTAGAGACATACTCTTAATGATAATACTCACTTTCTATTTCCTTTTGTGGAGTTAATTTGTAATTCTCAAAAAAATCAACCACCAATAATATTATTCCCTTTGGGAATACATCACGTGATTACTTGAATTGTAATACATGCCATCATGTTATCTGACAATGATTAATATGTTTATATATTTTCTCCCTAAACTTCTTCATAAACAATTTCATGGAAATGTTGTCTTGAAGTAAATCAATATTTGTTGATGTTGTCACAGAATCTACAACATGAGTGTACCTGAAGTATTCATATATTTTTCACTTCATAGTGGGATTTGACAAACATGAATCATTTGGAACAATGGAATTCTTAGCATTAAAGAGTTTTAAATAACAACATTCTTTGCATTTTCTTCCACCAACACATAAAAAAATTAATTTATACATCAAATTCTCTTTAAAAATGTTTCAATTATGAACTAAAGTGAGTTTGTATGAAAAAATCTTTGTTTAAAAAATATATATCTTCCACCTCACTATGAAATAAGATATGACCTCTCAGGTGTCTATGTCATTGTGGGCGGAACTAGAATCTCATCTCAAAATGTTCATCGCAGGGTATTCTACTTCAGAGTTGACGTATAATAATTTCCAATTATTCTTGAACAAATGTAGGTCAATATTACTTATTTTATTTCTCATGTTGTTTGTTTCATTGTGGGTGTATATATATAATTTCATATTAATGGGTGGACATAATTCTTTTCTGTCAGGCGCCATGTTGTTTAAGAAACCCCACAGACGATGAGAGTCTGGATCCCAACATGCCACAACCATGTCTGATTTGCGTAGCTTGAAGGTGAAGTTGAGATTGGGGACATCAAAGAACTCGTCTCCCTCAACACTTTTCAACGCTATGTGGTTAAAGATGGAGAGCATGACAAACATTCTGAAGGACCCAGACGTGTAGAAAACCACTTTGGGGATCCTAAACTCGGCTCTGGAGCTTTGAGCCCATCCCGTACACATTTTCGCGATGATGCATGAGACTGGAAGAGGAGACAAAGGAGAGAAATTATGAGCCTCCTCATTATGACTAACCATCTGATGACTCAACCATTCTTCGAAGGCCCGAGACATCTTGTGGGATGAACAAAATAGTGTTTGGATAACATTATTGAGGGCATTGTCAGTGCTTTCAAATCCTGGGGGTACTCCCTCGATGGGAGGAAAAGGTAGAGACACTATCCAGATGTCAAGATTCGAGCACTCGACCTAAGGATTGACCCTATTGGCATTCCCTAGAGTGCTGACATATCATATTAGTAGGATCTTTGGGCCTCATGCTCTTTCACCTTCACCTGGGGACGTGGCTTTTTCTCTATTCTGTCTATTGTTTCCCATTTTGAAACCCTACTCCAATCTATGACTCTGGGTACTATAGATTGGCTTGCTTCTTCTCGATATTTTAACTTTAGTTTTCATTAACAATTTAACCATGTTTATATTAAATCTATCCTTAGATCAACCCCTTCTGCATCCTAGACACTAATTATAAAATTCATTCAATTAAACCTATGCATGTTTTAGATTCATAAAAGTCATATTTCATTTTAATGGTTTAGATTTATTTTTATATTTTAAACATTTATTTCATTAGAACTTTGAACTACTTCCTCCATATTTTGAACTAAATATTTGTTATGTAAACTTATAATAAAAATAGAAAACTATTAAAATTTTAACATTTTGATTTACTTACACTTGGATTTGATTTCATTCCTACAATATAAAAATAATATAAAAATTGTAAACCAACAAATATTTCTATGATAATGTATATCACTATTACTTATTTATCAATAACACCCATTTCCTTATGTTTGTCTCAGAAATTCCAACTATAAATGAGAGGAATGGAAGAAATATAGCCTTTTTCTTAACCTTGGAATGAAAATGATAATCTTAAGGATGGAAACGGTAAAGAAGCAATGAATAAAGCGCATATATATATAACTTCTTTTTTTGTTTCCTTAAATTCAATATAATACATATAATATATAATAAAGATAATATAATACACAGGATATAAATTTATGGTTTAATAGGTAGTATAGAAAAAAGAAATAGATAATATAATAGTTACATATATAAAGATCGTCTACGAACAATGTGTTTTATTTATATGGAATGTGTTAGTGACAGTATTTTAAGAATGGTATCATGATTTTTTATCGATGATTTCTATTGTCATAACTTATTTCTACTTTTCCCCAATTTCAACTACAACTAAGTTGATATGATCAAAGGACTACATTAGGCATATATAATATATGGTTGGTAGTCATGAAAAAAAATGTGCTCTTTACATTTCTTTACTTCTTCAAAGAAATGTCCAATTAACACCTTTGAACTAAATGGACTTGTATAATTTGAAGGATCATTAAACTCTTGCATCAATGTGCTTTTCAACCTAGTACATCACAATAAATAATAATGCACTTTCTCTAGATTATTTTCGGGTGCAATTACAACAAATACATCATCTTCTCTAACAATATTAGAAAAATGATCATAACCTCTGTCAATCATAGTAATTTCATTATCAATATCCACATAAGTCAAATTTCAAAATTGGGGAAATGGTCTCAATTCTTCGTGTAATATCCATGGTTTGACATATTTTTTATTATTTCTTAGGCACTCTTTGATGGAATCTATATCATGAATACATGTGGGACATAAGCATGAGTACTTTCATTTTTTATTTTAGTATATACTTGTCATATTTCACTTCTAATGGAGTTCAAACCTATTGTTCCATGTATTGCTTCATAATTATGTGGAAACGATCTATCAACCTCACCCATCACAATATTCCAAAAGTACTCACTTGAAAAAAAATCTCATGTAAGTAAAATTTCGTGAAATAATTATATTTTTACAGAAAAAACACACACACACATATTTATGTACATCTATATTCTTACCTAGGCACATGAGTCATCATTGGATTTGATACATGGCTTAAATTTTGTTTGAACCAGTTAACAACATCATATAAATCTACAAGTCAGGAAGTAGAGTGATTCAATCAATGGTTTCTATGTGCATGTTTTACGCATGGCCCAACACCATCATGCTCTCCTTTTTCATGCCTTGCCTCAAAGAAATTTCATGTATAACGAATGCAAATTTTCTTATGAAGAGGAGACAATTATAAGAATGACCGTGTTGATTTAAATTGAGTAACAAAACCATTTGACCATACACAATTTTCTTTAGATTTGATCTCTTGTCTCGATAATTTGTTATAAAGAAAATTTAAACAATGTTGAACAAAATATGAATCATAATCATGTGTGCGATCATCAATGATGTATAAATGGCTCTCTTTAATCACTTCATGATTATTTTCATTACTGTCAGATCCATCATTACTAAGCTTTACATTCTTGTACAAAATATACACAAGTATATAGACCTACTCTTAATGATAATACTCGCTTTGTATTTTCTTTTGTGGAGTTAATTGGTAATTCTCAACAAAATCAACCATCAATAATATTTTTCCTTTTGGGACTACAACACATGATTACTTGAATTGTAGTTCATGTCATCATGTTATTTGAGAGTGATTAATATATTTATATTTTTGATCCCTAAAATTATTCATAAATTATTTCATGGAAATGTTGTCTTCAAGTAAATCAATATTTGTTGATGTTGTGATGCAGGAGCATCTAGACTTAGCCAATAATGTGATTGTATGTTCACATGTTGTGACTAACATGAGGTGGATAAACATTGGCCATTAATATTTTACTTAGTTTTAAATAAGAGAAGTTAGTTTGTTTGGGTTTGCTAAATTAATTAGGAAATAAAATAGAAATTGGTTTCTCTATGCGAGGAGATTGAGCTAAGTAGGATAAGAGCTTAGAAATAGGGTAGCATTTGTTTGTTAGAAGTGGTTCAACGTAAATCTATTATAAGTGAGAAGGACCACTTCAGATAGATATATATATATGTATGAGATAGGTGTGAGAGAGAGAGCAGAGTGGAAAAAAGTGAGACAATGTGAAATAGGAGTGCGAGAGGTGAGAGCAGAAAGAGCATAAACAATTGTAATAACTAGCCAATCAAGGGCTTTGATCTGTAAATTTTGTTATTATTAATTTTCAAGTGTTTTGTATCGATCAGTCTCTTTGTTCAAACTATTTTTTTAAACTCTATTGAATCCCATATATATTAAGTTATATAACGGAAGGACAATCATATTGCAGGCGCGACGAGGGTCGTAGATCTGAACCCGATCAATGGGAGAGATCTCATCGCAAGTTGAAAGCCATCGCACTTCACACAAAAACGGATTTAATGTTAAAAATTCGCAATTTAATTTTTTTTATCAGCGATATGAAGTGATGAGTGGAGAGACAACGAGGATCGTCAAAACCAAGACTAATCCAACAGTGGAGATCACAGTGCCGGGAAACCATTTCGCACTTCGCAAGATTTAGGATGTGAAAATGAGGAGGACACAAAGTAAACTGTTTTATTTGCGATGCAAAAATGAGGAGGACACGTGTTAGCTCAGCGCAGTTTTGCAATTCGCGAGATTTAGGAAATAAGTGTTAAGAAATCACAAAGTAAACTGTTTTATTTGCGATGCGAAAAGGAGGAGGACTTGTGTTAGCTCAGTGCAGTTTTGCACTTTGCAAGGATTAATGTTTAAGTGTTAAGGCTAAACTACAAATTGTGCGATCTAAGATCGTCGATGATTGGTCAGGCTTTTTATTGGACCCTCAGGTAAGGAATTCCACACATATGAATTGTTTTGGGTTATATGCGTTGTTTAAGTTTTTTTGTTGATCGCGCCATATGTATGTATGTTTAACGAGCTTCAAAGTTTAAAACAAATCTGATGAGATTAATAAGGTTGAGTAGAGTGTACACTCTAGAGTTTCCGTGCATACCCTAATATTTCTGCAGCTAATCTACATCATTTGGTATTAGAGCATACTTGAGTCTGTTCTTGAAAGTTAGAGCAAAGATTCCACCCAGGAGAGGAGTTGGCATAGGTCGTGGAAGATCGGAAGCTAATGCAATTCTTCTGAATGAAATTCGACATCTTCGTACAAGAATGGAGATAGTATAGGTTGCCCAGAGGAGATCACATGAAGAAGGAGATGTCAGTGCAACAGAGGAAACTTCTGAGGAAGAAGAAGAAGCAGAAGATGACGCAGCTAAAATGCTAAAAATTTTGATTAAGGAAACTGGAAGACCAAAGGTGGATGTACCTTTGTATGAGGGAAATCTCAATATGGAGGATTTAATGGACTGGATCAGTTCATTAGAAAAGTACTTTGAATTTGAAGAAGTTGAAGACAAAAGGAAAGTGAAGTTTGCAGCTTTCAAACTAAAGGGTCATGCAGTTATCTGGTGGGAGGAGTTACAAGTATCCAGACAGAGAAAAGGAAATCCCAAAATCAAGCGATGGGACAAAATGGTAAGCAAATTAAAAGGTAAGTTCCTACCCAAGGATTATCAATTAAATATTTTTAAGCAATTACAGAATTTGAAACAAAAAGGAATGACAATGAAAGAATATATAGAGCAATTTTATAAGCTGAATATCAGAGCTGGACATGTAGAAGATGATGTTGAGAAAGTAGCCAGGTATATAAATGGCTTGAGGTATGATATCCAGGATGAGATCAGTCTATTAAATCTGAAGATAATTGAAGATGCTTATCAGGCAGCCTTAAAAGAAGAGTAGAAGACACAGAGAAAGAAAATTCAGAGGAATCGAGGAAAGAATTCAGCAAGAGGAAGAGGAACATTCAAACCCATATTTCAACATTCCCAAAATGAAACAGGAGGTTCGAGTAGCAAATCACCACAAAGAGGAGACTCTGGTCGAGGGAGGTTTGTACCCAGAGATAGAGGTCGAGGAAGATATATTCGGTGTTTTACATGTTGTGAATGGGGACATGGGTCATGGGACTGTCCTCATAATAATTCAACAACTCAGAGAAATTTAAATGTTGCTGAAACAAAGGAAGAAATTCCTCAAATTTTAGGTAAAGAGGAACCACCCGAAGCAGGAGAATCCTTGTTATTGAAAAGGATATTTCTTAAAGCCGAAAAAGAAGCAGGAGAACCAACTCAGAGGAAGAATCTATTCAGTATTATATGCAATTGCAAAGGTAAATGTTCCAAAGTGGTAATTGACAGTGGAAGCACTGATAACCTTGTTTCTATAGAGATGGTGGACAAGTTGGGATTGGTAAAAAAAGTACACCCTACTCCTTATAAGGTATCATGGATACAAAAAGGACATCATATTATTGTGACAGAACAATGTAAGGTAGAGATTCAGATTGGTACTTACAAAGATGTTATATTATGTGATGTAATGTCAATGGATGTATGTCACATATTGTTGGGAAGACCTTGGTAGTTTGGTCAGAAAGCCATACATGATGGCTGAAGAAACACTTATACTCTGGAGAAGGATGGAAACAAACACACATTGCTACCAATGAAGGATAAAGCTGACAAAGAAACACCTGGAAACAGTGTTATGATTATGAGTGGGAAAGAACTGTTGAAACAAATCGAGAAGGATGAGGAGATGCATTTTGCTATTGTAGGAAGAATCAAGGTAATTCTAACTTCCACAAATTTAGAAGATTTATCTGAAGAAATTCGAAGTCTATTGAATAATTTTGTTGATATTATTGTGGATGAGTTTCCAAGTGCATTACGACCAATCAGGAGTATTAGTAATCACATTTATCTAATACCTGGAGCAAGTTTTCCAAATAAAGAAGCATATAGATTAACTCCTCAAGAAAATGCAGAAGTTGGAAGACAAGTGTAAGAGTTGATGGATAATGGATTAATAAGAGAGAGTCGTAGTCCATGTGTTGTACCAACAATACTCAGTCCAAACAAAGGAGGTCAATGGGGCATGTGCATAGATTCTAGAACCATAAATAAAATCACCATCAGGTATCATTTTCCTCTACCACGAATGGATGATTTAATGGATTGCTTGAGTGGATCAAAATATTTTACTAAGATAGATTTGAAGAGTGGTTATCATCAAATAAGGATTAGAGAAGGGGATGAGTGGAAGACTGCCTTCAAAACAAAAAGTGGTTTGTATGAATGGTTAGTAATGTCTTTTGGGCTCACTAATGCACCCAACACATTCATGAGATTAATGAATGAAGTCTTGAAGGAATATACAGGCAAGTTTGTAATTGTATATCTTGATGATATTCTAATTTTTAGTTGAAGTAAAGAAGAGCATCTGGAGCACCTTAGGTTGGTTCTAAAAACTTTGCAGAAAGAGAAGCTACTAATAAATTTGAAGAAATGTAGTTTTATGAAAGAAGAGTTATTCTATTTTGGATTTGTAGTTTCTAAAAAAAAGGGTTGAAAATGGATCCAGAAAAAGTCTAAGCAATTTTGAATTGGCCAACTCCAAGAAACATATTTGACGTAATAAGCTTTCACAGTCTTGCAAGTTTCTATAGAAAATTTACCAGAAGATTTAGTCAGATTTGTGCACCCATTATTGAACCAATCAAGGAAACTAATCCACCATTCAAGTGGACAGAAGTAGCAGACCGAAACTTTAAGTTGTTGAAGAAGAAAATTACAGAAAAACCAGTTTTATATTTGCTAGATTTTGAAAAAGTTTTCCAAGTTTAAACTGATGCTAGTGGAGTTGCAATTGGAGTAGTTTTAAGTCAAAAACAGAGGCCAATAGCATACTTCAGTGAGAAAATGAATGAAGCTAAGAATAAATACTCATCTTATGACAAAGAGTTTTATGTTGTTGTGTAAGCCTTGAAAAAATGGAGACATTATTTGTTACCAAAATAATTTGTATTATATTCTGATAACCATGCATTACAATTTATAAAAAACCAGCCAAAATTGAACCAGAAACATGCCAAATGGGTAGAATTTTTGCAGAGTTTTAATTTTGTGATTAAGCATACAAGCAATAAGTTGAACAAAGTTGTTGATGCTTTGAGCAGAGTGAATTTAATCATGCAAGAATTACAAGTTGGTGTTGTAGGATTTGAAGAAATGGTTGACATGTATAAAGAAGATGCAGAATTTAAGGAAATTTATGCAGCAGTGAAAAACCCAGTAGTTCATAATAGAATCCAATTGTTGGATTATCTTATCCAAGGAGTTTTGTTATTCAAAAGTAATAAATTGCGCATTGCCAAATGTTTTATGAGGGAAAACATAATTAAGGAGAAATGCAGTGGAGAAATGAAAGACATTTTCTCAGGTAAATGTTTTTTACTATTGGCCAAAGATGCAAGCTAATGTTAAGAAATTTGTTGAGATATGCAGGATTTGTCAGCATGCTAAGGGGAGAAGTCAAAATACAGGATTGTATCAGCCATTGCCAATACCAAACCGACCATGGGATGCAGTTAGTATGGATTTTATTTTTGGTTTGCCAAAAACTCAAAGAGGAAATGAATCCATTTATGTTGTGGTAGATAGGTTTTCTAAAATGGCTCATTTCATTGCATGCAAGAAAACTAGTGATGCAAAACATATTGCTAATCCATTTCTTTTAGAAGTTGTAAGATTACATGGATTGCCTGTGAGTATTGTGTCTGATAGGGATACCAAGTTTATTGGTCATTTTTGGAGAACTCTATGGAAGAAACTAGGTACCAACCTTAGTTTTAGTTCAGCTTATCACCCTCAAATGGATGGACATACCAAGGTAGTGAATAGAAGCTTAGGAAATATATTGAGGAGATTAGTATATAAAAATCTTAAGCAGTGGGATTTAGCACTTTCTCAGGCTGATTTTTCTTATAATGACACTCCCAATCGAAGTACTGGGATGAGTCCATTCCAGATTTTTTTTGGAATAAATCCAAGAGGTGTGTATGAGCTCAAAAATTGAGGAAAACAAGAGATAAGGAGTGAAAAATTTGAAGATTTTGTAGAATAGATGCAGAAACTACAGGAAGATGTCAAAGATAGATTGCATGAAAGAAATGGAAACTACAAACATAGAGTTGATATGAAGAGGAAAGAAAAATAATTCCAAATTTGTACCTATACAAAGGAACATAGGAAGAGCTACAAGAAGACCCTACAGAAGAGGAAGACCAGACTTTGAATTGGAAGGAACAGATGCCAAAGACAGAAAAGAAATAAGTGGAGGCCATTTTGGAGAAAGAGTAACAAAGAAGACCAGAGGAAAAACTTACTATCAGTATCTAGTCAAATGGAAAGGACACCCTATGGAAGATGCTAGTTCGCTGACAACAGCAGAGTTACAGAAGTTTAGTACAGATCCTAAAGCATTGATGGATCAATATTTTCTTCCTTGGGAGTCTGATGCAGGAGCATCCAGACTTAGCCATCAATGTGATTGTATGTTCACATGTTGTGGCTAACATGAGGCAGATAAACATTGGCCATTAATATTTTACATAGTTTTAAATAAGAAAAGTTAGTTTTTTGGGGTTTGCTAAATTAATTAGGAAATAAAATAGAAATTGGTTTCTCCCTGCGAGGAGGTTGATCCAAGTAGGATAAGAGCTTAGAAATAGGGTAGAATTTGTTTGTTACGAGTGTTTCAATGAAAATCTATTATAGGCAAGAAGGATTGCTTCAGATAGATATATATATATATATATATATATATATGAGATAGGTGTGAGAGAGAGAGCAGAGTGGAAAAAAGTGAGACAGTGTGAAATAGGTGTGCGAGAGGCGAGAGCGGAGAGAGCATAAACAATTTTAATAACCAGCCGATCAAGATCTTGGCTCTGTAAATTCCTTTATTATTAATTTTCAAGTGTTTTGTATCAATCGAGATCTTTGTTCAAACTATTTGTTTACGCTCTATTGAATCGCATATATATTAAGTTATATAGCAGAAGGACAATCAGATTGTAGGCGCGACGAGGGCCGTAGATCTAAACTTGATCATCGGGAGAGATCTCATCTCAAGTTGAAATTCATCGTACTTCGCACAGAAACGGGTTTAACGTTAAAAATTTGCAAGTTAAATTGTTTTATCAGGAATGCGAAGTGAGGAGTGGAGAGACAACAGGGATCGTCGGATCCGAGACTAATCCAACGGTGGAGATCACAGCATCGGGAAACGATTTCGCACTTCAAAAGATTTAGGAAATAAGTGTTAATACATCACAAAGTAAAAAAAAAAAATTGCGATGCAAAATGGAGGAGGACACGTGTTAGCTCAGCGCAGTTTCGTACTTCGCAAGATTTAGGAAATAAGTGTTAAGACATCGCAAAGTAAACTATTTTATTTGTGATGCAAAAAGGAGGAGGACACGTGTTAGCTCAGTGTAGTTTCGCACTTTGCAAGGATTAATGTTTAAGTGTTAAATCTAAACTGCAAATTGTGCGATCTACGATCGCCGGTGATTGTTCAGGCTTGTCGTGGGACCCTCCAGTAAGGAATTCCGCACATATGAACTGTTTTGGGTTATATGTGTTGTTTAAGTTTTGTTGTTGATCGTGCCATATATATGTATGTTTAACGAGCTTCAAAGTTTAAAACAAATATGTTGCGAGTAATAAGGTTGAGTAGAGTATAAACTCTAGAGTTTCCGCGCATACTCTGATATTTCTGTAGCTAGACTGCATCATGTTGTCACATAATCTACCTAAAGTATTCATATTTTTTTCACTTCATAGTGGGATTTGACAATCACGAATAATTTGGAACAATGGAATTCTTAGCATTAAAGTGTTCCAAATAACAACATTATTTGCATTTTTTTCCTCCAACACATAAAAATAATAATTTATACATCAAATTTTCTTCAAAAATGTTTCAATTTTGAAGGGTCATTATGAAATTTTTGTCATGCCTTTTGGTATTACTAACACACCTTCTACATTTCAAGGTTTTATCAATTCCATTTTAAAACCATTTCTTAGAAAATCTGTGTTAGTATTTTTTGACGATATACTAATGTTTATTTGTAGTACAAGAATATTTGGGTCATATTGTATCTCATGAGGGTGTTAAGGTAGATCCTAACAAAATTAAATCCATTAAGAAATGAAAAATCCCCACAACCATAAATCATCTTTGATGATTTCTCAGAATGACAAGGTATTATCGCAAGTTTGTTAAGAATCATGGGAGAATAGCTACAGTTCTAACAACATTACAGAATAAAGATGCATTTTCTTGGACTCCAAAAGAAACTAAGGTCTTTGAACATCTTAAAGAGGCAATGTTCCAAGCATCAGTCTTAGCAACTCCAAACTTCGAAAAAACCTTTATTGTGGAATGTGATGCCTCGGGAAAGGGAATTGGTGTTGTCTTAATGCAATAAGGAAGATCCATTTCTTTTGAAAGTCATCCAATCAAATGAAAGTATTTACATAAACTTATTTATGAGAAGGAAATGTTGGCAATACTACATTCACTAAAGAAATGGAGACCTTACTTAATGGGAAGACACTTCTAGGTAAAAATAGATCATGATAGTCTTAAATACTTTTTGGAACAAATATTATTTTCAGAAGAGAAGAAAAAATGGGCCACAAAGATATTGGGTAATGAATTTGAAATAATCTACAAAAAAGGGAAGAAAAATGTTGTTGTAGATTCACTCTCGAGAAAGGATGAGGATTTGGGTGCATTGCTTTGTTATATTTCTATTATCCAACCTGATTGGATAACTGAAGCAAGGGATGAATGGAAGAATGACAAAGAAGTTTGGACATTCATTCAAAATGTAGCAAGATCCTAGTACATCTAAGAAATTTAATTGGAAAAATGATTCATTATGGTACAAAGATCGCTTATGTCTTTGTAAGAATTCCCAAATCAAGCAAAATATTATTTTGGAATTGTACACCTCCCCCTTGGGAGGGCACTCAATATTTTTAAAAACTTACCACGAGGTCAAGAAGGTTTTTTTTTAGGATGGCCTTAAATCTAATATTGAGAATTTTGTGGAAAAATGTTTGGTTTTCCAGCAAAATAAAGGTGAGACAATTAAGACCTCGGGTCTATTACAACCTTTAACCATTCCAAGTCAGCATTGGGAGGAGGTATCAATGGGTTTTATCACAGGTTTACCCAAGTCTGAAGGAAAGAGTGTCATCATGGTGGTAGTTGATAGAATTACCAATTACGCACACTTTTTTGCATTATATCATCCTTTTAAAGCTACTACAGTTGCTATTGCATTTATGGAAACAATTCAAAAGCTACATGGAAGCCCAAATATTATTTTAAGTGGCAGAGATCCCATTTTCACCAGAAAATTTTGGACAAAATTATTTTCTTGTCTTAGTACTCAATTAGCTCATAGCTCATCTTATCATCCTCAATATGATTGGAAAACTAAGATAGTGAACAAATGTTTCGAAGGATATCTTCTTTGCTTTGTATCTGATAAACAAACACAATGGATCAAGTGGTTACCTCTAGCTTAATGGTGGAATAACATTTCCTTCCATACTGTAGGAAACATGTCCTCATTTATGGCACTTTATGGATATCATCCACCATCCATCACATCATATTTAAGATAAAATTATAAGGTTCAAGCAATATAATATCACATTGAGAATCAACAAAAAGTTATCAAACTCTTAAAGGATAACCTCACTATAGCGCAAAATCAAATGAAATAACAGGCAAATCAACATTGCATTGAAATAATTTTTGATGTAGGTGATTGGGTATTTTTTTGGCTACAACCATACAAACAAATGTCCCTCAAGAGAGATAAGAAGGATAATAAATTATCACCCAAGTACTATGGTCCCTGCAAGGTGTTGCAAAATATTGGTACTATGGCATATAAATTGGATTTTCCTGCATCTTCCCGAGTACACCTAGTTGTCCATGTTTCATGCTGAAAGAAGGTTATCGGTGACAAGATCTGAGTTCAAAAAATGTTGCCAGAACTTGAATAAGAAGAAAAAATCATATTTGATCCTGACGAAATCATGAAAAAAAAGAACTCAACAACTACATAATCGATTAATTTTGGAGTATCTCATTAAGTGGAAGAACTTACCCATTGAAGATTCGACATGGGAGGATGAGAATTTTATACAGAAGCATCCGGAACTACTCAATCATTAAGGAAAACAATTTTTTGAATGAGAGGGGCATGTTAGGTCCCTATAATACCAATGTATTCCCTTTATTTTTATTGTTAGTGTATCCCCCTATTGTTATTTTTGTTCCCATGTATCCCCCATGTTGTTATTGTTGTGCCCCACAAAAGCCCATTATTATTATTGTTTTGCCCTTACATTATTATTGTTTTGTAGGCTCTTATTATATTATGACCCCTTATATTCATATATATACCAAGGAGGTCTTATCATTTGAAACATCCAAGAATTATTCATTTATGTAATGTAAAGGAGGTTAGACCCTCGAAGAGGCTAATTTTTAAGTCATTGATCTATCTTTTCTTCTATTTTGTGAGCTAGTTGCATAACACAGGGATGTACTTGGATCGACTCTAATAACGTCTTTTGGTTTCATTTTCAGCTTCTAAGGCTTGGTTTCTTTCATAGGACTCTGAGTATCCTTAGGATTGTAGAAGCCTCAGAGCCAATGTACCAGGGAAAATTTTAAGAACCCCCCTAAATTTATACGTATAATAAATGGGTGAATCCCCATGATACATAGGAAAAATGGAAGGTGATTTTATTAATAATATAATATGTATATATAATTTTTTGGCGAATCTCTCACGAGATTATATTATCTTGTAAAATCATGGCGAATCACCAGTACAAATGGCAAATCACTAGTACAGAATGGCGAATCATTTCCTAGTGGAGTTCAGGGTGTTGGTTCCAATGAATATATGGTAGTTGAACCAGGAGTTGAAGGAAGTGAACCATCGATACCAAGCATGGCACATGGTGACTCGCTAGGAAAGTAGTTCTCGTGCAGTTTGGAAAACGCGTTCTAGTTCTACTAAGCGTAGTGTTGTTGCTCATGCTACTACTAGCACTGATATTGAGGTTGGAGAGGAGTTTGAGGAAGCATGGAAGGTAGCAGTGGTGGACTATAATTACAAAGAGAACCCCATGATGGGCTCCATTTTTCCCTTTAGTATTTGGGCCTGCAAGATCTTCTGTCCATTGAACCAACAATTAACTGTTCAACCAACAATCAACTTGACTGAGTTGATTAGGTAAAATTCAACTTAGACTAATCTTCAAAACTATGCTTTGCACTATCCCATATTTATCACACTAATGCTACACAACATTGAGCATTTGCACCCAACTTTCATGCATGCACACAAAATTTTCATTAGCATCTATAACCCTAACCAAGTGAGAATTGATCAACAATTTTCACCAAAGTTTGTTATAGTGTTGAAAGTTCATAAGAAATTTAGATCCATGGTACCTTAAATAAATTGTCAGATAACCTCCACAAATTCGACCACAATAGAGCAAACTTGTGATAAATTTTAAACCTACAAAAATTAGGATTCGTGTTCCTAGGAACAACCATAAGAAGTAGTTGACATATAGGTCGAGTTTTGAGCCTTGACACATTGATAATGCAATGACTTAGGTCAAAACTCGCACATTGAAAGTCATCAATGAAAATAAGACAATATCATTATGAATTACACATACTTCAAACTTCCTACCAAATTCTACTTAGTTGTCTGCAACTTAGCTATACATAATCTTATAGTAAATACAAATTCCACAAAGCCTTCTTCACATAGCTAATAAATGGCCATTGGAAGAGCACCCCTTATATAATAGTAATAGTAGAAATCAATAGATTATTTCAAATTGAACTTCATAGCCATAGCACTCCTATGTATTGTATGATGTATTCAACTTGCATTATCAAATATAGATACAATCATAGTTTTGATTGATACATGTAAATCATACTTGTGCACAATGTTGAATGCAATGTCAGTCAAGGCGTAGAGTCGGTTTGACGTGTAATGATCTATAAAATAGTGAAGAAACTTAGTAACGTTATATCTTATGGAACTTAAATTTATTATATACCAATGACCACATTTTATGACTAGTGAGCACGTATAAATGTGTGTTGAAATAAAAAGCCCATCTCCAAGTCATGTGCTCACTACTCACTACACCTTCTAGTTCTAAAAGGAGGGAAAGCACGATTAACATTCTAGTCAACAGTGAATTTTGAACACATAAATTAATAAACTAATTATGCTGTAAGGCATAATTATTTGAAAACAACTCTCCTGTGTGCATCATGTCATAATCTGAAACATTTATATTATATGTTAGACGATTAAAACATCTTCAACCCTTAGATGAAAAGCAAAGATAGTTATTTAGTTATGAGTATGTTCCTGTTACAGAAGATTCTAAGAAACAAGGAATTTCAATGGCTATGAAACTTGTGTGAGGCACCTACATCACAAGAGAAAATGCCGAGGCGAGGGCTTTGGGCGCCCCTTCACTTATACATTCTCAGAGAGGCACAACTATTACAATGTTTGCGCCTCATTGCTGTTGGAAAATGGTGAAGCATAATTGCTACCAACTTGTTTTTTTTCATATGTGTAATGCCTCATTTCTCACATTCACTGGTATAATCTGCACCTAAATTGACAGAAACTGTAGAAACGTGCTTCAATTGAGTACAATCATTTGCATTTTCAGCAAGCACGTTCAAATCCAACGTCTCGATTCTACTTGGAGGTGAAAATTTTTGCTGCTTAGTTGTTGAATGGCTTGTATAATTGTGCATATTAGTAGCAGGGGGAGTGGAATGAGTCCTATTGTGACCACCCAAAGCTTCGCCAGACTGCCCAAAGCTTGGCCAAATGGAAAACTTCTGTGACACATAGGGCATTCATACACCCTAACTTTCTTATTCTCAGTGCACAAACTCTACTTATAAGTCTCAACAGATGGCCCATTGATGGACCAATGAACTACTTCTTCTTTGAAACCCCCATCAATTTGCAGTGTGGGAAAGATGGACTTGGACTTGTAGTGGCACCTTTCCCTGTGGCTAACCAAAGCTTTAAATGAAGAAAAATTCTTGTTGCAGGACTTGCATGCGTAGAACCTCATCATCATCATCATCTATAGTTTGAAATCAACATCCCATTCCGGACTGCAACTACATGTGAATAAATAGATACAACGCGAGAACAACAGCACAGACACATTGCTTTTGAATTTCTGCTATCTTTTCTTGTTGCTACCACTTCCGTTACAATAATCTGTCAAGTCTTGTACAAAGCCCTAAACAATGGCGAACCCAAGTTTGAATCCCTGCGTTCCATGAAATCATGAAGGTAATGGCAAGCAAAATCATCTTTAAATTCACAACAATCCACGTAAAATTTATCGATAATCTCTCTAAGGGTTTCTGGAATTCAAAAGCTGGTGAGGCCTTCAAAATTGAGTGTAATCGTCCCAATGTAGGAGAGAATCCTGTTTTATCACCCAAAATTCCTTTCAGTTCAGTTTCTTCCCAAAATAGCTGTGATCAGTCCACGAACCCTAATGATAAAAATAAGGATATTATTGACTTCCAACAGTGCAATTCTGAATCATTTAATTGGCTAGGGGACTGTAATGTGAAAACCCCTGAAAAAATTTTGTGTTTTACTGATATGACCATGGGCTAGACAGAAAATATATGCCTCGCACACATTTTGCATTACACAGGTTTTCCAGGGCTTCTTCCAGATCATTTTCCCTTCAACAACAACAATAGCATTGACTGCACAATTACAGAATTGGATATCTTGATTGAAACTATATTTCTTCTGAATTGAAATTTCAGGTATTGTTCATATTTCCAATTCCAAATTCTTAGGTTATGATTTATTCTAAATTGAAAATTCAGGTATTGTGGGGCTCAAAATTGTGCACCAAGACATTGCAGTGACTCCATGGCAGCAGTTCCAGACTATTCCGTCTTTATATTCCAAGCCATCATCAACCAATTTCATAAATTCTCGACCCATTTGTCAACCTATATGCATTTATGGAAAATGTATATATCTGGTTGATAATTGTTGAACATAGTGCCAACAAATAAATAAACTTATGATATGTTACCAAAATGTAACAACTTGTCATGCAATTGATATCCCATTTCCTAAAAGCACCATAGGAGCGCTTATCAACACGTTTTCCAAAGACATGAATGCCCCCATCTTAAATAATTTTGGAGATTAATATATTTTCTTAGAAATAATCTGACACAACTTTCTCCCTTAGCCGCACTATGTGAGAATTCTTCCACAAAGCAATGGATATCTCTATTGTCAACGTCATATATGTAGATTCATACTCTGGTCAATGTTAATCTTAAAATTTGTTGATAGGAAAACTTAGCTCCATTTATCTTGAAGAAGGGATGATTGGGGAGAACGTATTGTTGCCTAATATCCTTCAAAAACAATTGTACCATGTGTTACCAACATAATATACAAAACATCTATATGAACTGACCATGAAAAGAGGAACACTGTGATGTAATATGTTCAACGAAATTTCCACCTATGTCCTTGGAATCAATAGATGCCAAAAAATCATTTTCAAGTTGTTATCAAACAAGTTCAAACCACAGATGGGGACCTTTGAAAACATATTCCAATTGCAAAAACAACATTTGCATCAAAATTTCTACTTGGATTTATAATATAAGTCTATGAGTATTCCTCCCATTTTTCAGTTTGAATGAATACAAATGAGTCACAAAGTTTTGTTAACATAAGAGGCTTCCCATCATCACTTACACTTTGAGACAAGAAATGAATTTTTTTATCATACTCAGGCTTGTGTGATTGTGTAACTTGTCCTACTTCACCCTTTTGAAGTCATGTTGGCATAAACAAACACCTTTTTAATAAGGGTGATAAACTTTGGGAGTGTTAGTCGTTTGACCCAATCTCCAAGGTCTATTATGAAGATGGGGTTAAAACAACCTAGTTTTCTCAAAGTATTCAATTTCTAAAGCGAATTCCATTATCATGTTCAACTCATCACTTGAGAAAATAGAATCCATTTGAACTCTCTCATGAACTTATATGCTTCACAACATTTCAATACTAGAACAACAACAATTGTACCATGTGTTACCAACATAATATACAAAACATCTATATGAACTGGCCATGAAAAGAGGAACACTGTGATGTAATATGTTCAACCAAATTTCCACCTACTTCCTTGGAATCAATAGATTCCAAAAACTCATTTTCAAGTTGTTATCAAACAGGTTCAAACCACAGATGGGGACCTCTGAACACATATTCCAATTGCAGAAACAACATTTTCATCAAAATTTTTACTTGGATTTATAATATAGTAGTCTGTGAGTATTCTTCCCATTTTGCAGTTTGAATGAATACAAATGAGTCAGAAAGGTTTGTTAACATAAGAGGCTTCCCATCATCACTTACGCTTTGAGATAAGAAATGAATTTTTTGATCATACTTATGCCTTTGTGATTGTGTAACTTGTCCTACTTCACCCTTTTGAAGTCGTGTTGGCATAAACAAACACCTTTTTAATAAGGGTGATAAACTTTGGGAGTGTTAGTCATTTGACCCGATCTCCAAGGTCTACTATGAAGATGGGGTTAAAACAACCTAGTTTTCTCAAAGTATTCAATTTCTAAAGAAAATTCCATCATAATGTTCAACTCATCATTTGAGAAAATAGAATCCAGTTGAACTCTCTCATGAACTTATATGCTTCACAACATTTCAATACTAGAACAAGAACAATTGTACCATGTGTTATCGACATAATATACAAAACATCTATATGAACTGACCATGAAAAGAGGAACACTGTGATGTAATATGTTCAACCAAATTTCCACCTACATCCTTGGAATCAATAGATGCCAAAAACTCATTTTCAAGTAGTTATCAAATAGGTTCAAACCATAGATGGGGACCTTTGAACACATATTCCAATTGCAGAAACAACATTTGCATCAAAATTTCTACTTGGATTTATAATATAGTAGTCTGTGAGTATTCCTCCCATTTTGCAGTTTGAATGAATACAAATGAGTGAGAAAGGTTTGTTAACATAAGAGGATTCCCATCATCACTTACGCTTTGAGATAAGAAATGAATTTTTTGATCATACTCAGGCCTGTGTGATTGTGTAACTTGTCCTAATTCACCCTTTTGAAGTCGTGTTGGTATAAACAAACACCTTTTTAATAAGGGTGATAAAATTTGGGAGTGTTAGTCGTTTGACCCAATCTCCAAGGTCTATTATGAAGATGGGGTTAAAACAACCTAGTTTTCTCAAAGTATTCAATTTCTAAAGAAAACTCCATCATCATGTTCAACTCATCATTTGAGAAAATAGAATCCAGTTGAACTCTCTCATGAACTTATATGCTTCACAACATTTCAATACTAGAACAAGAGATCCATGAGTAACCATGGCCACACAAGCTATACCAAATCTTGAATAAACCATTTCGTTAGATAAAACAAAGATAACTCCAAGGAAAACTCTGGTTACTTCATGCATGATGTAGGAAATTACATTTATAATGAGCATATGTACAGTTGAGATACTCTATCAACAATCTGTGAAGCATTTTTAATCCTTAAAATTTTGGCCTCGAGTCCACTAACGCAAAAAATTCTTCCTAGCTCATGAGAATGCAATAATATTATCTCCACTCTTGATCTTGGTGACTTGGTCTTTGGTGAAATATATGGACCCTTCGTGTCTTTTCTTGGTCCATTTCTCCACTACCCTAATCATCCTCTGTTCCATTCTACAAATATCTCCATCAGCTCCTGATCGAGCATGCCTAGGCAAATGATAAGCTTCAAAAATAAATTGCAGGTCTCTATATTCCAAGCCATCATCAACCAATTTCATAAATTCTCGACCCATTTGTCAACCTATATGCATTTATGGAAAATGTATATATTTGGTTGATAATTGTTGAACATAATGCTAACAAATAAATAAAATTATGACATGTTACCAAAATGTAACTACTTGTCATGCAATTGATATCCCATTTCCTAAAAGCACCATAGGACAGCTTATCAATACATTTTCCAAAGACTTGAATGCCCCATCTTAAATAATTTTGGAGATTAATATATTTGCTTAGAAATACTCTGACACAACTTTCTCCCTTAGCCGCACCGTGTAAGCATTCTTCCACAAAGCAATGGATATCTCTATTGTGAACGTCATATCTGTAGCTTCATACTCTGGTCAATGTTAATCTTAATATTTGTTGATAGGAAAACTTAGCTCCATTTATCTTGAACAAGGGATGATTGGGGAGATCATGTTATTGCCTAATATCCTTCAAAAACAATTGTACCATGTGTTACCAAAATAATATACAAAACAACTATATGAACTAACCATGAAAAGAGGAACACTGTGATGTAATATGTTCAACCAAATTGCCACCTACGTCCTTGGAATCAAGAGATGCCAAAAACTCATTTTAAACTTGTTATCAAACAGGTTCAAACCACAGATGGGGACCTTTGAACACATATTCCAATTGCAGAAACAACATTAGCATCAAAAATTCTACTTGGATTTATAATACAGTAGTCTATGAGTATTCCTCCCATTTTGCAGTTTGAATGAATACAAATGAGTCACAAAGGCTTGTTAACATAAGAGGCTTCCCATCCTCACTTAATTAACCAACACATAACTGATTTCCTTTTGATAATGCACATTTATTCTACCTATGTCATATTCAGCTGCACTTTGTGCACAACCAACAGCATCCCACCAATCAACTCCAACTGAGAGGCCCCACCAAAATCTGGTAATGGATAAGAATAATCAAACCATAGGCCAGTGAAATAAACCACAATATAAATACAGAGATGCAGCAAGATGACAAGAAAAATCAACTTCATACCTGTCTGTTGTAGCTCGTTCCCAAGCAACTGCATTACCTTTCCCTTGACTACTTTGACTAGCAGGAGGTAGAATACGTAGAATCTTCAGTACAGTGCAATCCTTGTTGTTATCATGCCAAACAGAGGCCAGGCAATAGCTAGTAGAAGAGAAAGTTGGTAGGGCAACAGAAACCCCAACTGTGGCACAGTAGTAATCTATGAGATTAAAGCTACTGCCAGAGAATAAATGAACATCACCACGCCGAAAAGCAAAAACAACCTCCCCTCCATGACTTGAAAAGAAAATTTTTGCTAGCATCCTTACGTCACTGTGTTGATTAGCTAAGTCAGAGTTGAATTTGTCACTATTTCCACCATTTGAATCTACCGATGTTTGGGATGCTGACAAATTTCCAGGTGTAGCAAGGGGTCGAGAACCTTTGAAGTCTTTTATTGGAGATATGCTCTTATTTACTTTGGTGGTCCATATTGTTGTCATTGGTGCTTGTCCACCAAAATTTGTATTAGAATTTAAAAAAAGGGGATGCAGTGCAACCTGCTGACGTGAACTTTCCCACCGCTGCACCCTCCAGCCAGTTAGATATGGCCCCTCATCAGGATTGTGTGGAGACATATATTGGCCTGATGGAATGTAATTTGGAGGCTTTTAGTATACTAAAAAGAACAGTTAATTCAGCCATATTTGTGATCAGTCTGTTTGCCTACAAATTCAAGTCTAGTGGATTGAAATATAAAAAGACTTAATAAAAGCATCAATGTCAAATTCTACTACAGACAGGATATTACTAGTGACAGAATGCAACTAAACATGTCTTAGTCAGGGACTGGCCATTTGGATGCATTTGTCTTATACTGTCAGAAGTATTGTTGCCATTCTAAACTTACATCATATAGCATGAAAGAAAAGGTTTCTTCAAAACATACAGCTAAATTTCAATTATAGGAGACCTAATGATAATGAGCATAAGAAAGCTTTTATGAATCGTAACAAGAAGAGCAAGCAAAAAAAAATTTGATGCCCTTGCTCTTATGCCTCCAATGCAAAGTAACAAGAAAAATACTTCAGAAGTTTGAAATTTTGTGTCCATTAAAAATATCACTCGCTCTTTAGCACTCATTGGAGGACAAGCTATACGAGGTTAACAGGTCTGGATATTTATACATCTTACAGAGACACAAATGTAATATATATATACTCGAATTGGTCCAAAGTCTTTTGCACAATATGCTCCTGAGTCAGGTGAGACTGTTGAAGAAAAACTCTTCAGACCTCACCTGTGCTCATGTCTAATCTAATATACAAGTTTGGCTTTGCTTCAGACTAGTCCTAGTTACTGTCACCTTTGAGGTAACCGCATTCATCATCAATACCCATAATTTTTACATCCAATTTAGACTCCCCAAAAAAAGAAAATTTAAGCATAGACTCCCAAAAGGAAGCAAAAACTGTAAGCATATATAGATTTTATATCTCCATATCAGCTCTTGCGAGAAGAACAGGAAGAAAACACTTTAAAGGGTAGGTTGAACAACATTAACATGCAATCTCTCTTCATATAGGCTATCTATGATTTTTTTCTGCTAACACCTTCATCAGAGCTTGAAAGGGAGGGAGAGGCAATCTATTAGGGCTCTCTCAATTATAAGCCAGTTATTGCTACTGCTACTGCTAGTGTAGAGTCCAGAGTATGGACCTCCCAAGCCACGATAAGAACATGAGTATATGTTTGAACCCTGTTCTTATAATCAAAACTAGTATTTATGCACAAACTCATTCTTTTGTTGGATTGGGTTGTTTGAATCAAATTAGCTGCTTTCATGGATGCACTCAAATGCACCGTAAAATACACGTTAAAATCTTATGGATCTCCCACTGGCAGGGTCGTAAAATACTCTTCTGAGAGTAATGAAATTATAAAATGTCAAGATGACAAGGAAGGGAATTTTATATATACATACAAGCTCCGGTTTTTCTGGCCGTGAGGGATTTTCGGGGGGCTTGGTTGTTCCGATGGGGATTTTTCCATTGCACCATTGTTTATATGCGTAGTGGGAGAGATGGGCCTTTTCAACAGGATCCGCAGTGGAGAGAACCAGGGCTCCCCACTCGAAAAGGGAATAACACATATTCTCATTGTCGTTCTCATAATTCTTCTTGTGCCGTGCAGTGGAAAGTGGGAGTTCAGGTAAGAATGAAAAATAGCAACACTTGAAATTAATGATGACCATCCAAATAATCTTTTCTAACTTAATGATTTACAATATTTTTTAGCACTTTTAAATAAAATAAAAATTTCAAACTGCCTGACAAACAAGACTCCAAAATATCAGTTCCTTTGTAGAACACCCTACACATTAACAGCCATCAGAAGCACAACCCACACTTTGGAAATCAAACGATGGGAAGAACACCCCACACTTTCTCTGCCAGCCAAAAGAACATCCCACCCTATCATAGTCAGCTAAAGGATAAGAATATAACATCCCACCCTGAACATCCCACCCTATTATGCAGTGGAAAGTGGGAGTTCAGGTAAGAATGAAAAATAGCAACACTTGAAATTAATGATGACCATCCAAATCATCTTTTCTAAGTTAATGATTTACAATATTTTTCAGTACTTCTAGATAAAATAAAAATTTCAAACTGCCTGACAAACAAGACTCCAAAATACCAGTTCCTTTGTAGAACACCTTACACATTGACAGCCATCAGAAGCACAACCCACACTTTGGAAATCAAAGGAAGGGAAGAACACCCCACACTTTCACTGCCAGCCAAAAGAACATCCCACCCTATCATAGTCAGCTAAAGGATACTCAAACCTACTTTTTTTGCAGTCTACCTGCCTTAAGCTTTCCCTACGCTTTCGCAGTCAGCTGAGGGACACCCTGCACTCCGGCAGTAAAATGTATGACACTACCCTGTTAGTCTTCAAAGGAAAGAAATGACCCATTATACTATGTCTGATCTCTTAGAAAACCATTCTTCAAAGAAATCATAAATTTTAAATCACCACCTGGAGTTTAACAAAACCATGGCAACCACTTCCACATTAATTATTTCAGGGAGAAAATTCTCCCATAAAAATACCAAAAAGGCACCTGCCATCATTCCCATCCCCAAAACACATAGAAGAACCATACAACAATTATATATACTAAAGCCACTCTAACTAGATAAAAATTGCATTATTGCAGCATACTGATATATCACTAAGAAAACTCTACCAAACAATATTAACCTACATTGAACAAAACTTGTTGATTTCAATTTTCAACAAATAAATTGTCTAGTAAATTATCTTTAAACTAACATTTTCTTTGAAAACAAGAGAACATCAACGCAAGAGCCTTCACGAAGGAAGAAGAGCTTCCCCCAAGGACAAGTATAAAAGAAATCATATTCTTATCACTTTCACAACCCACCTGAAACTCTAATAGAATTAAAGATACACAATAAAATACAACAAAGAAACGAGTGAAAATGATACATTCCACATTGCCAAAGAATGCCTTGAAGTAAAAAGCATATAGCCCCTCCCCGAAACAAAACAATTAAAAAATATATCTAAGGACTGCCTCGAAGAAAAAAAGAGTATCCTGTCAAAAAGGAAAAAGAATGCCTCGAAGTACAAAGCACAAATTTTCGAAAATAAAATATTTCGTAGACAAACAGAGACAAAGGAACTCACTAAGATCCCCTAGGAAGTAAAAACAGTGCTTGGTAGCTTGCTCGGCAGAAAATAAATTCCTATAGGAATAAAACCAAAATGTTGCATGTATCAAACACTGTATTAAATACACTGACACAAATCATTGGAAAGAGGTACACTTCATATCAGTAAATAACTGTGAATGACAAAATAATGGATGTCCAAATCCAGCTGTCACATAAGCTAGCCCAAGCCATGTTACATTCTGGATAAAAAAAGTATGACCAAAATGAACATTTAGACTGAACTCAACCATAAGTACTATAACAGATTAAAAACAATAACTGGGATCAACAACACTTCAGTTGAAAAGAGGTATATTTTCGATATAAAGTTGCAATTAATTTTTCATAAGACAAACCCAGGATGACATAGACTAAGCTATGTTCAAAAAAAATTCACATGATGGAGGTTTTCAAAAACTGTAATCAGTAGCTTTCATGTATATTTCCCATTTTAGTACTGCACAAATAACAAAGATGTTAAACCACATTAAAATTCATGCTTCCCTAACCTTCAAAATTCATTGCTATGATAAATGATTTTCCTGACAAAACTTGTATTTACTTCTATAGAAGTCAGACTTTTTAAAGACAACCAACCAGTAACATTCATAATGCATAAAAAAATGGCTGCATCACTAATAACGTACAAAAAAAGGTTGAGCACTTCAATAACTTATTAATGTTCTGGTTGAGCAATGCAATAACAAGAAGAGTAAGCATCAAACTTTTTGATGCCCTTGCTCTTACGCCTCCAATGAAAAATAACAAGAAAAATACTTCAGAAGTTTGAAATTTTGTGTCCATTAAAAATATCACTCGCTCTTTAGCACTCATTAGAAGACTCCATTGTTGATTTCTCAATGCTCAGATCGCTATCCCCTCCAATTTGTATTTTATTCCAAGCTTCAGACCCAAAATTGAGTACAGTCCCGGTGGAGGCACCGGACTCTAATACATCCACAGGTTTGACTTGAATCCTTGAACCCGTAACCTTGAGCGGCCGCACACAGTATGCAAGAAGTGCAGCACAGGGGATCATTACCTAGTCGGTGCCTGATCTTATATTGTCATGCTTAAGCCTGAGACTATAACGAGCACTTTAGGGTTTGTTCTTTGTACTGTCTCAGCTCCTTTCTGAATGAATGTGTAGCAATCATTCTAGTTTTGCTTTGAACCTCACAATTCATTTCTCAGGCTCATCCCCACAACATCATCAGTTCCATTAAACATTGAAGCTACTGATATTAGGCGTTTAATCTAGGTATCTGGATCAAAATCCCTATCTCCAAAGAACCCATTGACATCTGTATTGCTGCAGCACCAGCCTGACTTGCTGATATGATTATCGAGGATATCCATAACCCCACTAGTGCCTAAGCTCGAAACTACTCTTTTATATACTTCAATGACATGCAAATAAAGAAGATCCAGGTTATTTGTAGCAACCCCTACCTTGGCATCCGAGAGGTTCAGTTTTCTCGAGAATTTCCTAATTGTCATGGCTCCAAGGGAAGAATTTGTGAACATGAAGAGGGACCAAGTCAAGCGAACACAGTTGAAACCCATTGCTCATATATTTGGGGTTTGTGCAAGTCCTCTACCACCATTATGTCGACATGTGCAGCCCAACCAACACAGGCAAGCTTTACCCTACCATACTGGATATTGCGGGCAAGCTTTACCTGCAGCCATACTGGATATTGGGGGCGAATGTCGTTCCAAAACCCTCGGGGGAGAATACAACCCAAACCCATCCAGATTACTAAATGCAGAGGCGAATCTAGCTTTTCAGGTTTTATGCGCCCTTATTTTTTTGGGCTAAATCATAATAATTAATTATTTTTAAAATAATTTTGGGGCTAATTATATAAAACTATACAAAAGAGGTTTTATATAAAAAATTTGCCCCTCTAAAATCTAAAATCCCTTAAATTTCGCCCTTGGGCTAAAATTCACCCCTAAAATTTTCCCTGTAATGTACAATTTATTTATCTTCTAGGAATGTTTTCTTCACTTGCCATTAGAGAAATTTTGAGGTAAAAAATAGGCCTCAAAACAAACATGTAAAAATAAAATAAAATTTATAAGAACTAATAGGATTCAATATGATCATTTCAATCATGGGGGATTATTCACCATTTTAGTAGTAAAAAGGTAAGAAAAATAAAATAATAAAATAATAAAAAACTTATTTTTCAACTCATATTTTCAACTTATCTCCCCATAAATTTACTCAAATTTCGAGTGGTAGCACTCGTTGGATGAAAAATTTAATTCCTTATGCAATGACTAGACATGTTGCATACTTTCTGTTAGTGTTAGTATTTGCATACTTCCACCAGGGATCAAAACACATTTCGCATGTTCATCTTAGGTGTCCCACTCTAAATAATTTTTAATCATTCCATTAGGTCATGATATAAAATTGTTCCACTGGTGGTTGTCCTTGTCAAGTGTCCCATTTTCCTTCACAACTATATGCCTACTGACCCTCTTCCATGTCTTCATCATGCTAAAAATAATTTTTCTCTCATTCCACTTTTAGTCAAAGTCACTCATTGAGTCAGTTTCTTTCATTTCTCATTAGGCCACTAGGGTTTCATTAGGTCAAATCATTGCATTGTCTCATTTTCAATAAAGGGCAGCAGAAAGTGTGAAGGTGACCCAGAATAAACTCATGATTTGCTTCAGTCAGCTCAAATGTAATAAGTACTCAGTCTCCAAAGGCTTCCAACTCATAAATCCACATGCCAACACATCAAATGTCAAAGGGAGATGTCTTTTTGTGTCGAAGTCATCATTGTTCACAAGCACTAAACCCTGATTTCCTCTCCCACTGAGCTAGGGTTTGCTATGAAAAAGAGGCATATGAGTAGAGGAGCCATAAGGTAGGTCATATCAGTAAGTATGAGGCCATTTCTACTCATAAGATCATGTCTCCATCATTTTTTAAGAAATCATTCCAAGAATCAAGTCATTTGCCACTCATAGGGCCAGTTTTGCTTCAAACTATGTTTCTGACCAAACAAAGATGAATTTGAAAAAAGTGAGAGAGTTTTTTGTCCATCATAGGTCCAAGAAGGAAACGATATTTCATTTTTTACATAGGTGTCATGCTTTTATAGAAATTTCAAAAATACAAGTGCCACAGGAGAGTTGTTTCACTTCTGAAGTGACCTTGGGAAAATCATGTTTTCTCATAGATAGAGTGCCCAAATGACTTTATTTATGAGTCAAATGATAACTAGACAGAGAGATATTTCCAATGAGCTATCATGAGCTCAATTTGAAGTTGATGAAGGCCTCCAAAAGTTGTCTACACCATCACTATGCATTTCTACACCCTCATTCAACACTTTTTGACCAGGCTTGGGAAAATCCACATTTGACAGGTCAAATCAACTCCAATAAGAAAAATATATATATATTTGGAAAGTAGACAGAGTAATATTTCCAAAGAACTATTATGGGCCCAATTTGGACATTGTTAAGGCCTCCAAATGCAGCCTTCAAAAATGTGTTGCAATGGCGTTGCGCGTTTGACTGATTTTTCCAAGGGCGCAACGCCTTGGGCGTTGCACTCTTTTTTGGGGCCTCCAATTGAAAAATGGCCACCACCATCGTGTTCATAATGATTAATACATCAACCCTAGAATTTTTTAGAAAATATGGAGGAGAAATGGTCCTTCAAAATTGCAAAAAACCACCAAATTTTCATGTTTATGCCTCCTTTTTGACCTAGGTGCTGCACGTTTACCAGTCTTAAGAGATTCACTTTTTGAAAGGGAAAATGAGCATCATTTTGGAAACTAGAGGTATATTTGGAAACTAATGAGCTATCTTGGAGATGATTTGGACACCGGAAAGGCCTCCAAAATTTGCTTGCAAAAGAGGCTATTTTTCCTGTTAGGGTGCTGCGCGTTTGCCAGGAAAATTGCATTTTCACCATCTTCAACAAATTTTGAAGTTTCACTCCAGTTTGACTTTTTACTTGGGAAAATGAAGAAATTACTGATGTAAATGGTCATGGTGAATGTAAATGTCATGTTTTGACTTTCATATAAGTTAGATACATTAGGTGAGTCCTCTAGAGGTCAAATGAATCAGTTTCCTCTCTTTTAGAGGCAAATTGTTGGGTTTTCCTAGTCTTCGGTTTCTTGTTTGGAAGTAGGTGAAACTGATTCCTATCTTATGGATTCGACTCCTTGAGGCTAGGGAGAGTGGTTTGAGTTCTATATGATGTATTTTCTCAGTCATTTTAATGTTTGGACTCTTTTGGAGGTTTGGCTTCTCAAGGACACCATTTTGTATCAGTTCTGGCCTGGACATTAATGATAAATTGCAGCTATTTCTTTGGGATCCATGTGGTATGAATTGATTGACATAGTTTCTTCTTTCTGATGATTAGTATGATTGTATTTTAAGCTCATAAACCATTTTCATGTCTATGATATGCTTAATTTCAAGTTGAAAGGCAGAATTCATGTTTTCATGATCTATTTTAGGGAATTTTGCATAATTTGTTCATTTTCTTAAGTTTAAGGAGAATTCCTCTTATATGCTCTTCCTAGATCCTCACGGGTCTATTTATCTCACCACAATCACCTTTTTAATTTCAAACCTTTTACCTACCTTGCCCCATCGAATGGATTGCAATTTCATCTCATTGGCCCTAATCTAGTCCCCTTGACCTAATCCTCGTTTTAGTGAGCACAACCCCTTACAATCAAAATCAAAACCCTGAGCTACTATACCTAGCCTAATATCTTCTTTCCTTAGTCATTTTGGTTGTGATATGGAGAGAGCCCTCTCCTAGCCTATTAGAGTTAGCTACTTGGCTAAGCGTGGTTTAAGGTTACCTCGGAATTTCCTTTCTCAGCCTGAGGCTCAATCTGAGTGATAACACTTTCAATGGACCCCGCTACATGAAAAATGAGAAGTACATGAAAAAACATGATTTCTATCACGTTTTTTCATGTATTTATCATTTTTCGTGTAGCGAGGTCCATCGAAATTATGCAACATGGGTACTCCTTGGATGAAGAATTAAATTTTGCATCCAATGAGTGCTCTTGCTCAAAATTTTATTAAAATTGTGGGGAGATAAGTTGAAAATAGAAGTTGAAAAAATCATTTTTCTTTTTTTCCCTCCAAAATTTGAGGAGGTAATCCAATATTATTTTATTATCTCCATTATTATTTTATAATATTCCTTAGGATGCCCATTTTAGACCTCAAAATTTCTCTGATGATTTCTTGTTCTTGCATTTCCTATTTCTGCACTTAATATTTGTGCTTCATTTGCTTTAGGTAAGATTGGTTAAATGATTGAAATAATTGGTTTCGAATGTCATTTATATAGCTACAATTATGATGCATTCTTAGTACAACTTTTCAAAATCATATTCATCATTAAGCTACTTGGATTGGTTTACTAGTTCACAAATTTGGAATTTTAGGAAGTATCATATAGCAAAATAATATAAATTTATGTTGAATTTTAGCATGTGTTAATGAGATTCTTTAAAGTTTATTCCACTTGTATTGAAGCCTAAAAACATCCAAATTAATAACAAAATTTACCCCATTCCATTTTCACTTGATTGTCGTAAGCATTTGGGTACTTAGATTAGCATGGTAACTCACTGTTTTGAATTTTTTGGTTTTTAGAGTAGTAATTTTTTGTTAAATTTTAGAACATGTTAAAAAGGGTATTTTAAGTGATTCCACTTGAATTGGAGTCCTATTAATCCTAATTAATAACCAAATTTACCCCATCTCATTTTATTTTTATTTTCTTGGTCATTTGGTGAGATAACTCAGAGGACAAACTAGCTAGCAATCCTGTAGCAACTTGTAGCAATTTGTTTTCAGGCTCTTATTCACACAAAATTAATGGTAGAAGTATGTTTATAGCCTATGAATGTTACGTGGCCACTTAGGCTGATATAAGGCTTGGTTAGGTCACCATTTAGCTCTTACATTTCTTGCAACTTGAATGTTGATTTCTGCAATTAATCTAGGTTTCCTTTCCGAAATTTACTTTAAGCAAAGTGTGATTTACTTCTTGCAAGAGTAATATATGACATTCCTTTCCTGCAAAATAGAATATATTCCCTTTAATTCCATTTCCTTTCCATCAAGATAGATTAGATTTTCTTGGTGCTTTACATTTTTGCAAATATAATAGATTTCCTTTATGTTATTTACTTTCCAGCAAAAGTAGAATAGGTTTGCTTATTGTTATTTACCTTTCTCAACTTAGGATTGATGGATTACCTAGATATTTTATCATTTGAATTTGTTTCATTGCCTTATTTCACTTGCATCAAAGGGATTCATATTAGGAATAGGAAGGTGTTTGATTCACATATAGTGTCGACCCCTCTTAAGTTTGTATGAACCCCAAGTTGATAATTTAACTCGGTAGTCTTAGGAGTTGCAACATTCTTTTTGCAGTAATTGGGCTCATCACTTTTCAGCACCGTTGTTGTGGATGGTCTCAAATAAAGCACTCCCTTATTCTTAGAATGATTCCTTCTTTCTTTTATGCATTCATGTTTTCGACAAAAAAAACAAACAAACAAATTGCATTAGGCATTTCGCATTGCATTAGAATTCTCATTCAAGTTTTTTTTATTAAAAAAAAAATATATTTTTTCAATACCAGAAACCCCCCAACAATCCACTTATGTAGTAGAAAAATAATTTTGGGTAGAGAATATAGAAGGAGTCATGGAGCAGCTCTACTCTGTCAACCCATATCAGCTTATCCTGCCCAAAATTTTCTACCATATCAGGGGTCTTATGCCATTCCTTTTTTTCATCCATATAAACATCAACCTCCTAAATGGGGAGATCCATATTTTCCTCAATATTCATGGTATTATCCTCCCCAGCCCATGATTCCTCCTTTACATCCATATCAACACCAACCTCCTCAATGGGGCAATCCATATTTCCCTCAATACCCTCAATTCCCATGTTCACACCAGCCTCCTCATTGGGGCCATCCATCTTTCCCTCAATATTCTCTGTATCCTACACTCCAATATCAACAAACATATCATCCACATCCTCCATAGCGATCTCAAAGACCCACTCCCTCTCAAATACATGCATAATCGCTCCCCAACCCCAACAATAAAATACCTCAGCCACCTTACGATGTTGAGATGAAAAAAATTCAAAAATCTCCTCTTTATCTAAATGATATTTATTGTAGATCAGGAAGGGTATTTCAAAACGAATATTTCTATGTTGTCATTAAAGAAAAGTATTAAGAAGAAAAGTATCCAAAGGATAATAATGATTCATGGACCACCTTTGATGAGGAGAAGCCATTAGATCCTAAGATCAAGGAAATTATACTATGCCTTTAGAAGACTAAGCAATAAATAGTAGAATATTTGAATAGCATGGAGAAAGAAGGCATGAAGAATGATCCAAATGAGAAAGTGAACCAAGGGCATCAAATCTATATTGAGCTTTAGTTCTAGAAAATCAACAAGATGGAGCATCATTATCTTCTTCAGCAATGCTTGATATCATCTCAATCAAAGCAGTTGATCTCTCCTATTCTGGTACATATCAAAGCATATATTTCAAACCAGAATATTAGTTTATTTGTCATTTGGGTACATAAATGGCTCCTTTGGAAGTATTCCTATCCCCTAAATATATTTTCTTATTCAAGAAAAGTAGGATAGGATAAAGAAAAAAGAGAGAAAAAATAAATAAAGGAAAAAATAAAATCTCAGGTGAAAACCTCATTTGACGTGTTGAAGATTGACTCACTAGTTGAAAACCTCTATAAGGAAACCAATGTGTTTGAAAAAAAAAAAAAAAGATCCTAGGTGCAAACCTCCTCTAAAGCGCTTAGGAATACATGTTGGTTGAAAACCCCATTGAGGCAGCCAGTAGGCCCATAAAGAGAGAAAAAAATAATGAAAATAGAATAAAGGTAAAATGGAAAATAAAGATCATTTACTCTAAGTATATATGTAGGGTATTTCCAACTTGCACAAGCAACAAGAAGTTGACCAGAAAAGCAAACATCTAGTCAAGGGCAGTCAACATTGAGTTGTCCACCTTCTATACCAAGATGCTCCAACATGGATAATACAAAGTCCATGCATCTCTTGTAATCCTCACAATGCATCCCCATGACATTTACCAGCATTCCCAAGCCTATTATATCCATTTTCCTCATTGTCCTCATTGTCCTGAAGTGCTACAGGAACGTTTTGTGCTGTTACAAGATTGCTAAAATACATAGGACAAAAATTATTTTGCCCATATCAAAAAACCATGAAAATTTTATCTGATTTGTTTTATGGGGAGATGCATAAGGATGATGGTAACTTGCTTAAAAAAATTCAGCAAATTCTAGTGCATACTTTTCTATAAATTGACCGCCATCACCTAACACCATTTTTCATTTTTCTCAAGATTTGTTTATCCATTAGCTAAGAAATTTTATGGAGAGATGCATAGGGATGACAGAAACATGTTTAAATTTTTTTATATGAATATAATCTATTTTTTGAGAGATGTGGATTAAAAAAGTATGCTACATGATTGTCTTGTATCGCTATAGGATCGTCCCATATTGCTACAAGATAGTGATTTATGAAATAAAAGGAGGAAGCATATCCTTTTATATTCAGGAACGAGGGAGAAGGTCCACCATGGCCTTATCAACCACTCACCATTTCAGTTTGCCTTTTCTCCATTGGAATTTCCTTATCTTTTCATAAAAAACCACTCCATTTAACCTTTATCCACCTTTCCTTCCACCACCAAGTTCTGTGACACCCATAATTAGCTTTTACATGAATTATCGTTTTTTTTCTCTGAATGATATTGGGAGAAATCAAAGGTCTTAGTAGGGTTTGAGTGATTGCTACAGGAAGACACATAATCATGTAGTATACTACACATCCTTTACCATACCACAACCAAAGCTCTAGATTTTGAAATCAGTCACCATGGGCATCCAAGGATTACAACCCTGATCCTTGAGCACCAATAGGACCTCCTATAGGGTGCTACAAGATCATCATCAAAGTAGAAGAAGCCTCCATGTAGTAGATCAAACACAATGATTTCAAATGCAGTAAAGCTTTGAAGCAGAAGACCACAAATACAACACTCCAAATTTTATTTGATCATCCAACCAGTAGTAACACTTGATTTAAAGATCTACATAAAATACAAGGTACTTTCATAATTGAAGTTTCAACCAGCAGAAAGCATAAAAAATTCTTAATTTTTTCAAGAAATTGCATGAAGAAAGGGAGACAAAGCAATGAAATCACAAAATGTAATCAGAAAAAACCTCACCCATGTCCATATTTTCCATGCAACCATCAAAGGATAAACACATCAACAAGCAACCACTAGGTAGGAAAATGTATGAATTATCCTTCACCTCTCCTCTTCATGAGTGTATTATGGTTAAAATTTTGTTTCCAATGCATAAGAGAGAAGTTTTTGTAGGTTTAGAGTGGCTTATAAGTCTCGTCCACCCTCAAATAGTGAGTTGAAGTTATCTTTCTCTCTCATCACACGTGGAGAAAAGGCAGAGTAAAAAAGGGTGATGAGAATGAGGGTGGGACATTGGTCCTAAGATAGAAATTTGAATATGGAAGGTGGAAGCTAGCTAATACAATGTGATAATCCCACCACCAAGCCACAAAAGGGAATAAAGCGGGACTGAGGTTCATTTGTACTGATATTTTCATTCAAAAAATGGTAAAGGGGCCCATTGCCATCATTGGAACTTGAACAAGCTACACTATGGATCTCGTAGGCTACCATAGAGAAGCTACAAGATCACAAACCAATTGCTACATGAGTCGAGTTGAGTGCTACATGAGACATTCTACCTACTACATGATTGTCCCAAGAGGAAAAAAGGGCCCTGCCTTGGGAATTATTGGCCACAAAATCCTAGAATTTTGAAGGAGTCTGCAAGGAAGGGGTATGTACTTGATCCTCCTAACCTCTTGAAATATATATATATATCTTGATCCTCCTAACCTATTGAAATATATATATATATATATATATATATATATATATATATATATTTCAATAGGTTAGGAGGATCAAGATATATATATGTGTGTGTGTGTGTGTGTGTGTGTGTGTGTGTGTGTGTGTGAATTCTTGTAAAATTCCTCCACTTCATATCCTATAGCAAAACCTTGAAAATAAAATAAATTGAAGCGTGAAATTTTTCTCTTGTGAAGTTGAACATTATAATAGGAAGATGAAATTGTATTGAGATTGGCATGCAATTTGTTTTCTCCCAAAAAACCACCAATAACATAAGCATGCTAGAGCATCATGTGGCACATAAAAAAACTCGTATTTTAAGCTAAGTAGGTTTGCCACTTGTGTTGGAGAACAAGCTACCCGAGTTATTGCTTTCATAGATTGTTGTAGATGGGATACGAGACCTGGAAGGAACTCCTATAGTGTTATGAAACCAAATTATAAAATGGAAGACAAGATAGATCAGCGACTTGAGAAATAGCCTCTTCGAGGGGGAAGCCTCCTTTACATTACATAATGAACAATTATTTGATGATGCAATTGACAATAACTATTTTGTAGATATAGGATTCTAAGGGGTCACAATATAATCAAAACCTCCATAACAATAGTAATGTAAAGGGACAAAAATAACAATAGTGGGATTCTATGGGGAACAACAATAACAATATGGGGGCTACATGGGCACAACAATAACAATAAGGGGATACACTAACAATAACAATAAGGGGGTTGCACGACCGAACATGTCCCTCTCCTTCAAAAAAGTGTTGTCCTCAACGCTTGAGTATTTATGGATGCTTCTGTATAAAATTCTCATCCTCCCATGTGGAATATTCAGCAAGTAAGTTCTTCCACTTAATGAGATACTCTGAAATTGATCAATTATGTAGTTATCAACTTCTTGTTTCCGTGACTACTTCAAGCTCAAATATATTTTTTCCTTCTTCGTCAAGTTTTGGAAACATTGTTTGAATTGGAATCTTGTCACCGGTAACCTTCTTTAAGCATGAAACATGGAAAACTAGGTGTACTCGGGCAAATACAGGTAGGTCCAATTTGTATGCCATAGTACCAATATTTTGCAACACCTTGTAAGGACCATAGTACTTGGGTGATAATTTATTATCCTTCTTAGCTTGCTTGAGGGACATTTGTTTGTATGGTTGTAGCCATAAAATACTCAATCCCCTACATCAAAACATCTTTTACTGTGATGTTGATATGCTTTTTGTTTTATTTGATTTTGCACTAGAGTGAGGTTATCCTATAAGAGTTGGAGAACTTGTTGTTGATGCTCGATGTAATTTTATGCGGCTTGAACATTAGAATTTTCTCTTAAATATGATGTGATGGATGGTGGACGATATCCAAGAAGTGCCATAAATGGGGTCATTTTTGTTGCAGTATGGAAGGAAGTGTTATACCACCATTCAACTAGAGCTAACCACTTGACCTATTATGTTTTTTTATCAGATACAAAGAAACAAATATATCCTTCCAAACATTTGTTAACTATCTCATTTTTCCCATCAGATTGAGGATGATAAGATGAGCAATGATCTAATTGAGTACCAAGACAAGAAAATAATTCAGTCCAATTTTTTTTACTAAAAATGGGATTTATATCACTTACTATAATATTTTGGTTTCCATGAATCTTTTGAATTGTTTCCATAAATGTTACAAAATTATACATTACAAAGAAATGGAACACATAAAATATGTGGAAACACAAATACAGAAATAACATATAAAACAAGAGAGACACAAATAAATTTGGTTCACCCAACTTGGGCATCGTCCACAGAAACAACCAGTGCTCCCTTTATATTATCCAACAAAATGAAGAAACACAACCAAGAGCAGATCCGCTGTAATATCCTCTTTTCTCTCACATAATCCCCATTGCTATTTCTCGCTCAAAATATACACACAATACACAACCACAATACAATACCCTCATACAACAAAGGGGGTTGCCTTCTAGGGCAAAAAACACTAAATTAAACATAACTTCTATCTTCGAATCATCCGCCTAATGAATGACCCAGATTGACTACGGCCCCCCCTGGACCCCCCTAACAACGATTAAACGATGGGTGGCGTTGACGCCCCGTTAAGGATAGGGATCCAATGCGGCAATACATAAAAAATATAATCAAGCTCCACACCCAACAATAAATGCAATAGCAACCGAACTAGCTTTAAAATGATGAGATAATGCACAAAAGTGTGCATACTTGATAATTCTATCAACTACCACCATGATGACATTCTTTCCTTCGTACTTTGGTAAACATGTGATGAAATACAATGATACCTCCTCCCAACGCTGACTTGGAATGGCTAAAGTTTGTAACAGATCCAAGGTCTTAATTGTCTCAACTTTATTTTTTTGGCAAACCAAACATTCTACCACAAAATTCTGAATATCAAATTTAAATCCATCCCAAAAAAAATCCTTCTTGACCCTGTGGTAAGATTTTAAAAATATTGAGTGCCCTCCTAAGGGAGAGGTGTTAAATCCAAAAAGTATCTTTTGTTTTAGTTGGAAATTCTTACAAAGATATAAGTGATATTTTTACCATAATGAATCATTTTTCCAGTTAAATGTATCAGATGTACTAGGATCTTGCCGCAACTTTTGAATGAGTGTCCACACCTGTTCATCATTCTTCCATCTATCCTTACTTTGGTTATCGACTTAGGTTGGACAATATAAATGGCACAAATAAATTCTTCCACATCCTCATCCTTTCTTGAGAGTGCATCTACAACAACATTTTGCTTCCCTTTTTTGTAGATAATTTAGAAGTCATAACCCAACATCTTTGTGACCCATTTTTTATGCTCTTCTGAAGATAATATTTGTTCCAAAAACTATTTAAGACTATCATGATATGTTTTTACCTTGAAGTTTCTCCCCATTAGGTAAGTTCGCCATTGCTTTAGTGCATGTAGTATTTCCAACATTTCCTTCTCATAAATAGGTTTGTGTAAATACTTTCCTTTGATTGGACGACTTTCAAAATAAATGGGTCTTCCTTATTGCATTAAAATGACACCAATTCCATTTCCTGACGCATCACATTCCACAATAAAGGCTTTTTTAAAGTTTGGCATAGCTAAGACCGGTGCTTGGCACATTGACTCTTTAAGATGTTCAAAGGCCTTAGTTGCTTATGGAGTCCAATAAAATGCATCTTTCTTCAGTAATGATGTTAGAGATACCGTTATTCTCCTATACCAGAATGTATCCCATGTTAGCTCTTGTATTGCATCAATTAGTTGGTACCTGCTTTTCAATTCCTGCTCCCATTTTTTTTCTAACTCTTTGACCTTCGGAAGTTGTCCTGGAATGTGATCGGAGATTAAGTTAGCAATATGTAGGTTATCATTGATTAACTCTACCACATTGTCCATTAAAACCCCTGCTCTGGAAATGGCTCTCTTTGTTTTGATTAACTGTGCCTCCCACTCTGCAAACAGAATTTATTTATGTGCTTCTTGAATTTTAGGTAAATTAGCTGCAATTCCTTGATATGTTTCTTGCCATGTGAGAAATCCTGAGATTTTCTCATCGGCATCTTCAAATTCAAGTCTTGAGTTTGTTGTTTTCTCTGCAAGCGAAATGGTTATTTCACGTAAAGGATGAACCATTGTTATCTTCTGAGATAAAATATCAAGCTGTAATGATAACATTTTATTTGATTCAAGGGCTTCCTTCTTGAATTGATCTACCTCGGGATAATTTTTAAATCTTTGCAATTTTGCTTGCAATATTGCATTTTGTTCCTCCTTGGCCACTTTTTATTTTTGAAGCAATGTCTGTAATTTGTTTACCTCTTGGGTCAGTTGTTGTTGTTTTTGTATAGCCTGTTGGTCAAGCTTTTGTCTTTCAGAATTTAACTGTTCTCTAAGTTCTTCATTCTGTTGTCTTTCTTCAACTAATTGCTGCTCCAGCTGCACTATTCTTTGGTCTTTTTCCTTTATTAGAAAATTTACCTCAGAAGATTTATCTATGGTTGTTGCTGTATAGGCTCCTGCATACTAAGATAGTTTTGTTAAGTCCTCTGAAGGATCAATCTTGGAGTTTTTCCAAACAACATCCATCAATTCAGCCTGGAAAGATGATAATAGATTGTGGTCCAGTTTTCTTTTCTTTCTTTGCCTCTTAACCACAGCTCTATGCTTTGGACTGTAGAAAATGTCCAAGGGTGGTATATATTTAACTTTTAACACAATATCCTCAGAAGGATTCTCAGGAATAATTTCAACCTCTGGAGTTTTGATATCATCAACTGTCTCTTTAACTGTGATGATAGATGTCTGTGTTGTATTTTGATTCTGAGAATCATTTTGTCCTTTGATCTGTTGATCAAACTGGTCACATTCTTTTGAATTAACATGTATATCAATATCGAAGGATCTGTCAGTCTTCTTTCCTGTGTTTACCTGTTCAGTTTGAGTGTTACTCTTTTTGATCTTCTTGGGATAGCAGAGGAGTCGTTTGTAGCTAGTCAAGAGGGATTGTTAGTAACCTCTTGTTCCTGTAAAGCATGAATTTTTCTATATCACTTATTTCCAGTTTTGAACTTGCTTGTTGCTGAACTTGTGCAAAACCTTCAGCTAAGACAAATAGGTCATTGAAAATATCATCTTCATGTTCAAAATTGGCAATTTATACCGTAGATGTAACACTAAGGGCGATTTTCTTCGAGTCATATTGCCTTGGGGCGATGAATGCTAATTTGAGTTGTTTAATTTTCAAGGCCTCTTTCTCTGCATGCTTGAAATAATTGAGAGTGTAAGATCCACTTTTGAGAGGAAATGAAGGCCACATTTTTTTCTTGGAGGTCTTAAGATTCCTAGACAAACCATTCTCTGTAATCTGATAAGAATTTTCCTGAGCTAGTAATTTATCAGGAATGTATAGAGGCAAAACATAAGGGTTGGTTACACTTCCGAATATTCGGATGTAAGTGAAATTATCCTCTCCAAACCAGTTTCCAATTAGGGTAAAGTTAAGGTTGGCCATATCTGATAGCCGTGGAGAGGGTTTATTAAAAATGGCTTGATGAATGAGCAGCATAAATCCATGGAAAATGTTATACATATGATTTCTGTAATGGGCTTTCCACAAATATTTATGATAGATATGGATAGGAGTGGGGTCCTAAGGAGTCCATTTCCATCCAAGAATGGGAAATTCATAATTGAAGCATATGGCATCTATAATGTAAGTACACGGATGAAATGGGGGTGTCGTTCCGGTAGACATATGCCTATTCCTTCTATAATCAAGAAAATTTTTTGCTATCTTATCGGATAGGATGAATTACCAATCCATAATATAAGAATTCACGGCGGAATCAATCAGAGGTACCATTTCAATAGAAAACCTTATAGAATTGGCAAACCGAAACAATCTGCATATCATGGTGGCAGCGTAGCAATAGGGAGGTGCTAGAGATTCTACATAATACATACCTGAGGATTCATGCTTGTTTTTTTTTTGGAGTTTTCCTCCATTCTATAATAGGGTTTGACTCTATTTCATTTTTTGAAGTGAAATCCTCTAGAAATTCTTTGTTGTAGACCTTTTGAGGCTCTGGTAGATGATACATTGCCCTGATATCCTCTGATTTGAAGGATCCAAACATCTTCCCACCAGCTGTGAAAAATGCTCTGTCTGTGATGTTTATGCCCTTTATTACCCACCGTACTAAATTATAGTACGAAAATACATTTTCTCGAGCCACTACTCTATAAATATAAGAGTCTGCCAGTTCTTTGAGGGGATTATCTTCTGATTCTGAGTCCTCATCTGGCACTGTCGCTTTTTCTTCTGTTACAGTGGGATTTTCAGCTTCAAGCAGATTATAAACTTCTTCCCAAGACATATTTCCGAGACCAAGGCATGTAGTATCAGTTATTAACTTGACTTTGGCCGGCTTTTCCTTTGGGATGGTGGTAACCTTTGCTTTCTTAAGTTTCTTCGACATTTTCTCTGACTGAGAGTGCTTTAACAGGTCTGCAAATAGGAGGAATAGCTATTCTACAGATCTATAAATAAGTGGGAAATGATGGAAAATTCTCTCAGAATCGAAGAATGAACAGCGTCATATAAAAAGGAAATCATTTAAAGCAACGTCATATTATTGAAAAGAAATAATCTGCAAAGGATTTCGTTCATAAATCAGACTTAATGATCTCCGCCTTAAAAATTAAATGCCTTTATGGAAAGTCACATCGCGCATTCTCATTTGAATTAAATGTCATAACTTATCTGATTTCTGATTAATGATGATCGTACATCAGGGATCGGTAATTTCAAAGTCTCGGTTTAAATATTACTATTTCAAGCTTCTGATTGCGATTGTCGATGAGTGATATGATCTGGAGCGATAAGCGATGAGCGATGAGCGTTTATTTTCTTTTGTCGCGTCGGAACTTTTGAAATCAACATATAAGGATGTATTAATTTTTCTGTCGATTCGCGATTGCGATTGGACTTATCGCAATGGAGCTTTGCAAAGGGATTTCTTGTGATATGACTTTACTAATTTGAGATTGCGATAAGGCTGCATCGCATCGAAACTTTTGAAATGAGAGAATTAACCGTATGTTTGTTGCGATATGTGCTTTTCGATTTGCTCTATCGCATCGAGATGATGGAGAAGGCTTTTGAATTCTTTTTCTATGTGATATGCGATTAAGCGATTCACTTTATCGCATCGGAATTTTTTGGGCAAATGACATATCGAGCTATTCCTTTCATATTTTGTGAAATGTGATAAAGACTTATGTTTTAGGTTTTGCTTTTATTTATGATTCATTTGATTTCCTTTCAATATTTACATGTATACAAAGGTCTTTCTTTAATCTTTGCAATAAGTGAAGCTAGGAAAAATTATTGAATCTGAAAGAAAAAGAAAAGGGGACCCATTTCTTCTCAAAATTAATATATAAAAATTTCGAAATGGGGAGCGTTGTTATACAGTACAACAATTGGCAATTCACTGGGAGAAACAGTTATCTCTGAAAAATAAAGTGAACACTACATCTCTTGTAGGTAAAAGTTTTAAAGACAGAAAACTATCTTAGAAAATTTTAAATAAAATCTAACTATGAATGTAAATAAGAATCATTTAAAATTTCTTTTTAATCCCTTTAAAAACAAAAACGTTTTTAGTTTAGTCAAGATTTGATTGGTTGATAAAGATAAAGTAGGGGGATTTTTCAACTTAGCTTTGTAATTTACTCTTTTGTCATAGGTAGTGCCTCTGTTACCCGCAAACGTCTATAGTCTCGATAGGGTTACCTTTTAACCATTAATCATTCATTATCCCATCCATCCAAGAGTATAACTTTTTAAAATATAAATTCATAAAGATATTTTATCTTTTGTTTCTTTTACTCTTTTAACGTAAAAGCCATTGTCCTGGTTTGGGAGCCAGCTGATAACAATGCCATTCACTAGTTGTAACTAAACTGAACAAGCTGGCTCGTGATGAGACCCCTTGTCTTATAATTATAAGCCATTACCTTGTTTTGATATGCAGTATTGGTAATGTCAGTTTGATTACTTCCCTATGATCATGGTAAGCAGGCTCGTGATGAGACCTCTTATCTTTTATCTTAGACACAATTTTTTAGAATTACACTCTAAAAAATCATAACCTTAGTGGATGGGGTAAATGATTTTCTCCTTAAGAGTTAATGGATGACCTTTTAGAGTTTTAAGTCCCAAATTTTGGAAAAAGTCTTTACTTTTTATAAATAACCTCTCTCTACTTTATAAACTTTAAAATGATTTACAATATTTTCAAGGTTTTGGAAGATCTTGCAAATATTAAAATAACTTTTCAGAGTTTCAAACTTTATTTTAACTTTCAAAAACTGTAATCACTTCCTTAAAATTTTCTATCTACATAAACAAGTATTTACAGTATTTTCTCAAAGATATTTTCAATAGTAAAAGGTTAATAGAAGACTATTAACAACATTATTTGTAAAACAAACAAATTTGCATAATGAATATGTACAGGTAAGAAGGGGTTGCCTTCTTAAGAAAAGAATTTTTTCAAAATAAGCCCATTCACAGGAAGAGAATATCTCTTTCCTATTAAATCTTGTAATATGAATGTTGATGAGCCTACCTTTTCAATGATTTGGAATGGTCCAAGCCACATATTTTAAAATTTAGTATGTTTTACTTTATCTTCGTGTGCTTTGTCCCATTTTAAAACAAGATCACTAATTTGCAATGTTTTAGATCCAGTAGAATTTGAATCAAAAGAAGATTTTATAAGTTGTTGATGTTTAGCATGAGTTATTTTAGCTTTTTCTCTTTCTTCATCTAATTTGATGATTTGATCAAATCTTAGTTGGACAGAAGATGAAGGATTTTCTTCAATAAATTGTACTAGGGCTAGAGATGGGAGTGCTAGGTTTGAAGGTATTACGGCTTCTTTCCCATACACAAGATTAAAAGGTGAAGTACCGATTGAATATTTATGAGTTATACGATCACCCCATAGTGCAAAAATCAAAGACTTAAGCCAATTCTTTTGATTTTGATCTACCGTTCTTTTGATGATTTTAATGAGATTTTTATTGGTTGATTCTGCCAAACCATTACCTTGGGGGTAATAATTTGTAGAATATTCTAATTTGAAACCTCTTTTGAGAGAAAATTCCATTATACTATTTCCAGAAAAATAAGATGCATTATCAAAAACAAAGGCATTAGGTACACCAAACCTGGTAATGATGAATTGATCAATGAATCCAATGATTGCATCAGAATTGGCTACCTTTAAAGGAATTTCTTCTACCCATTTCGTGAAATAATTTGTGGCTGTAAGGATGTATCTGTGTTGCTTGGAAGAATGTGGAACAATTTCTCCAATAATATCATGTCCCCATTGTTCGAATGGTTTCTCAATGCTTACTAGTTGCAAAGGAAAAGTTGGTTTCTTTTATCTTCCGCTGGCAGTTTGACAAGTCTTACATTTCCTTACATAGTCATGGGCATATTTAAATAAAGTAGGCCAATACTATCCAACATGAATTATCTTGTCAGTTGTAGTATCTCCTCCAAAATGTCCACCTGCTGCTCCATCATGTAATTCCTGCAAAACCTTGTGTGCTTCAGTTTTCTCTAGACATCTTAGAAAAATGGAATCATAATTTCTTCTGAATAACACATCATCAATGATTTCAAAGTTTTTAACTTTTAATCTTAAATCACGCTTTCTTTTATAACTGATATTAGGAGGATCATACCCATTTTTTAAGTAAAATATCAGATCAGCATACTGAGATTCAAAGTTTATGATACTTATCTCATTTACTTGAAAAGTATTATCTTGATCTTGATGTTCTGGAATATTGGAAGCTCCTGCTAATAACCTGCAAAAACCTTGTCCCCTAACAATTTTAGCTGGTTTAATTTCAATATCGTATTCCTATAATGTTGTTACCCAATTGGCCCTTTTTTCTCCTACTTCTCTTTGTACTAGCAATTGTCTCACTGCAGAAAATGGGACAATGACTTTTGTATGCGTTTTTAAGAGAAATAGCCTAAAATGTTTGATAGACTTAAACACAGAAAAAGCTTGTTTTTTTACTTCTGAATAGTTAAGTTTAGCTCCTTGCAAATTTGAACTAAAGAAGAAAATAGGTGCTTCAATCTACTGATCATTGAGTTGTGTCAAAACGGCAGCGTAAGATGTTTCAGTGGCTAAAGTGTACAAGATAAAATGATTAGAAAAATTAGGAGTAATCAATGCTGGAGCATTAATAATTTCTTGTTTGATTGAATTAAAGGCTTCCTTTTCTTTATGTCCCCATTTGAAAACTAAATTCTTCCTAATCATTATCTGTAAAGGTAAAACTATATGAGAAAAATCAGGAACAAATCTCTTTACAAAATTTATCTGTCCTAAAAATGACTGCATGGATTTCTTATTATGTGGCAAAGGGATATCAGAAATATCCTTTATTCTATCAAGGTCAATATATATGCCATCTTTAGATACAATAAATCCTAATAGTTTCCCTTCATTAAGAGCAAAGACTGATTTTTTTGGATTCAAAGAAATGCTATACCTTTTACATCGTTCAAAGATCTGTTTTAAATCATGTAGATGGTTAGTTATTTTCTTTGAATAGACAATTATGTCATCTAAGTAGACAACAACTGACCTATTAATCAAACCTTTGAAAGCTATATACATGGCTCTTTGGAAGGTAGCTCCAGCATTTATCAAACCAAAAGGAATTTTTTGGTAGGCATATGTTCCTCATTTGGTTCTGAATGTGGTTTTCAATCTATCATCGGGATGCACCAGTACCTGATTGTATCCTGAAAAACCATCAAGAAAAGACATTAATTCAGAACCTGCTACTGCTTGAAGTATCTGTTCCATTGTAGGTAATGGGAAATTATCCTTTTGACACGCCTTGTTGAGATTTCTAAAATATATACAAATCCTAATATTTCCATTCTTCTTCCTAACAGGTACCAAATTCGAAACCCAATTCGAATGTCTAATAGGGAAGATAATTTTGGCTTTCAAGAGTTTATTCAACTCTGTTTTAATTTGACTTTCTAAGTTGGGATGAATCTTCCTTAGCTTTTGTTGAACTGGTTTTACATCGGAGATCATTGGAATTGTATGCTGAATGATAGAAGTATCATAAGTTCTAAAATCTTTGTAATTCCAAGAAAAAACACTCTTTTATTTGTTTAGAAGTTTGATGAAAGAAAACCTTTCTTCTTGTGTTAGCCCGAGTCCTAGATTGACATTTTGTGGTTTAGATTTAGTACCAAGATTTATTAACTCAAACTTTAAAGTTGAACTCTGAAGTTTGGCATTAGTAACCTTTTTGAATCTATCTTTGATATCACAAAGATCTTCAAGTTTTACCATAGATTTCGGAATAGAATTTTCATTGATTTTTTATTTTATTTGAAAATCATGATCACTTTCATCAACTATTTGATCATCATAATATTTCTCCGAGGTTAAGAAGTTCAGGATGTCTTCATCATGATTAAACACTCGTCAATTGGTAACATTGTCAGGGACATATGGTCGAAATATTAATTCAACTGAAAACCTATCTGGACTATAATCCTCAGCGAGAAGGAGTTTAGAAGAAACATTAGCTAATAAATCATCTACTGAATTCTGAGATCTAGGAATAGGGGAAATATTGAATGCTGGAAAATGAGTTGTAAGATCTTGAACACGGGTTTGGTAATGTTTAAGATGACCTTAAAGACAATGAATAGTATTTCTTACTTGCCTGATGACAATTTCAGAATCACCATATACCTTCAGATATTTAACATTCAACCCTATTGCTTTATAAATTCCTTGAATCAAGGCTTCATATTCTACAATGTTGTTTGTACACTCAAATTCTAGTCTGCATGATAACATATTTTTCTCCCTTTCTAGATTAACTAAAATACATCCTACTCCTACACCATAATTGGACTTTGATCCATCAAAATACAAAGACCAAAATAAATTTTTATCTACAGATTGATCAGCAATATTAATACATCTTGAAGTACCAGTATGTGAGAAATTTTCAATTTTTGAAGTGAAACTATTTACAGGAAAAGGTGATTGTTGAGCATTAAAATTTCTGAAGAATGATTCGATTGAGTAATTACCAAGAATGTTATTATTGAAAGCAACAGGTTGATTTTCCTGTTCAAACTCTGTTACTGTATGAGTCATGTGTTTCTCCCGCTCAATATTAATTTGATTAGGTTTCCCTTTATAGGGAAGCCACATGTGAGACCAATCGGTAGAAATGTATCCATGGAGTTTTTAAAACCAATCCCTGCTTAAGATCAAACCATAGAAATCAGGGATGTCAGCAATCAATATATCAATTCTCTGAACTACTCTAGGATCGACTGCTAGCCTAATAATGACTTAATTAATCTCTCCTAAAACTTGCACTTTAGTCCGATCTAATTGGACAATATGAACTGCAGATTTTTGGGGTTCAATGTTTAATTTAGAGCACACTGAGGAATTATGTTTTATGATGCCCCTGAATCTATCAAGCAGTTATGTAAATTCCTATTACAGATCTCGTACGTTAAGAGGAAAGGAGGTGTCTGTGAATTAGACCTATCTCCAATTAAAACAGTATCGGTAGCATCTACTTAATCGGGTGGCTTACATGATCCTTTGGTTGCTTTGGATATTACACCATTTGGGAGAGGAGAAGCAGGCACTGCATTTAGTTCTTTTAACAACAACTTTTGTTGATGCCTGAGCTTGCTGAGTTCATGCAAAGAAATATTTGCTCTGGTCTTCTTCATATCTTCTATAATGTTATAATCCATAGACTCAGATACTACTAGCGTTTTAGATGTTGATGGAGAATTAGAAGATGATGATTGATTTTGGGTAGGTGAAGGAGAAGCTTTCTTTACAGGAGTTTTATCTTTAGTAATCGGAATTGAATTTTTCTTCTTGGGAGATGTTTGAACCAGATTTGTTGCACTCTTATTTCTTGTACTCACTGGGAGAGCTTATTTTTCATTTTCGTTATCTGAGTTAGGCAAAATAAAATCCCACATCCCATGGCATTCAACTAATTCTTCTTCATCGTTTTCTTTTGATGATAGGATGGTATCTTCTTCTTCCTCTTCCTCTAAATCTAACTCTGCATTAGATATTGCATTAGGTGGTTTAGATTCAGTTGTCTGATTTCTTTTAAAATTCCAGAAGGGCCTTTTAGTGGAAGTTTCAGCTACCTGTTTTTTAATTTCAACCATTTCATTGGAAATAGTCTTCAGGACTTTCTGTAATCCTTCCATATCATATGGATCTTTAGGTTCTTTCTTCTTTAAATCATCTCTGAAACTAACTTTTTTGGATTTTCTCTCCTCATTAGCATTCTTTTTATCTAAATCAATTATATGTCTTTCTGTTACGATTGCTTCTTTCATGTTTTGGGCTAGTGTAGGTTTAGCAGCTCTATCTACAAAGATAGCTATATTTGAAGGCAAAGCTAATATATACCATTCACTTCGTACTTTCTCACTAGGTTTTGATGTTGTTGGAATTTTATTCAACAATTTGTTAAATCGAGAGTTGAAGTATTTGATGAGTTCTTTGGATTCTGCTCTCAAATTGGAGAGATCATTAATCAGAGTTGCTATTGACCTATCATCTCTGAACTTGGTTAGGAATTGTTCTTGAAAAATATCCCAGCTAGTAATGGATCCCGATGGTAACGAAAAATAGCAAAATCCCGCCACTCCTTGCAAGGTGTATGGAAATAGTTTGACCACAACATCTTCTTGTGTTACTCCATTTAAATTTACAGACAACATGAAGTTGTTAATGTGTTCTTTAGCTAGTATGCCAAGGTCGGGACTAAACTTTGGTAAACATTTTTCAGGATTAGCCGGTAATTGACTCAAAGGTGTAGGCATTGTAACAGCTCCTAGAATAGTCCGTGGTCTCTGCGCCATCATTGTACTAACGGTAGAGGAAGTTGGAGGAACAGTTGAAACTGTTTGAGTAGGTGTTGTTGAAACAACTGTACCTTTCTGGATTGTGATTTGAAGTTGGAAAGTAGATGGAAATGATGTGAAAGATGTGGATGATAATGATGAAAGAGTCTCACTATCTGACTCAGAGGATGTTTTTCTATCTCTTTTTCGACTGGGCAGAGGAAGTTAAATTGGTAAAATACCAAGTTTTTCGCTCTGCAATCTGGTAAGAGGTTGAGAAGGAATGTATTGTGAAGTAACACTACCTTGGGATAGTTCAAATTATTCTTGTGATAATGAAAACCCTTCAAGTTTATGAAATAATGATTGTACCTCAGGAGATTCAAAAGATGATTCTTCTGTTATGTTTAGGGTTTTGGCAGTGGGTGTAGTAATTTTACTTTCAACTTCTTCCCTAGAGATTTGAGATGAAGGAGAAGTTGAAGAAGGTGATGAGGGTGAATTTCTCTTGGAATGGCCTGTGGATTTGGATTTACTTGCCATTCACAACTTATGCCCTCCTTCTAGCGCCAAAAATGTTGAAGCCCCTAAAATCCTAGCTTCAAACATTGGGGAAACCACCCGGTCTGGACCTTAGTACAGCTACTTTTCCATTTATAGTAGTGGCTCCGACTGGATAATATGGGACTAGTTTCCCAATAATAAATGAAATGAGTTGGTAATGGGGTGTTTGTATAATGGATGGTGAAATTTGATATTTAATCTACTGATTGATAAATACAAATAACTCTAAACTAATCCAGGTATTTAAAGATGAACACGATTTAATAATCACTTCAATTAAACAAATAATCATAAAGATGACACATTTATTTCAAAGAAAGATGAGATTTTATATGATGATAACTCTGTTTAAGAAATTAAACTGATTTAGAATAATGTATCGTATTCACAAATTTATATTTCTATATTGTCTATACATACTATGAAAGATAACATTTATATATTTTCAAAAATGATATAACAGAGAAATGTTTTAGAAACATATATATATATATATATATATATATATAAACAATAGCAATTTTATATATATATATAAACAATAGCAATTTTAATAGGAGTATTTCATCGCATAAGAAAACTAAAACAGAAATGATAGAAATACCAAATACATTTAAAATTCTCTGATGCAATTGATACTATGATCCTGTTCTTTCACTTAGAACTATCTCCAAGACGCAAAAGTGCAGACTCTTAAAAATGATTCCTCAGAAAATCACAGAATGTGATCCATCATAAAAAATAATATATTTAGAAGTACAGTAGTGTATCTTCCAAGTCAAAAAATTATTACAAATTCAGGACCCCTTTCTAAATACATGAAAGGGGTTTAAATAGCACTAAAAATCCTAATAAACTATCCTAAACATCACTTAGATGTTGTTGTGAATACCAAATCATGAAAGCTGGAGATGAGATTTTACAGAAATAGATTGACAGTTCCCATCAGAATAGATCTTAGATACTTTATATGTATCTGATGTGTGCAACTGGCATATTGATAACATATCTTTGACCTCTAGCAGATGATTCAAACGAGAATGTAGTTGACCGATGTAGGTGGCATCAGAAAATTCTGGAAGCATATTAGCAATAGCATGGGAGAGGCATTTCATAGTCAATTGTTGACAGTGTGGTTTGACTAGATATGACCAAAATGTATCCCATGTTAGCTCTTGTATTGCATCAATTTGTTGGTACCTGCTTTTCAATTCCTACTCCCATTGTTTTTCTAATTCTTTGACCTTTGGAAGTTGTCCTGGAATGTCATCGGAGATTAAGTTAGCAGTATGTAGGTTATCATTGATTAACTCTACCACATTGTCCATTAAAACCCTTGCTATGGAAATGGCTCTCTCTATTTTGATTAACTGTGCCTCCCACTCTGCAAACAAAATTTCTTTATGTTCTTCTTGAGTTTTAGGCAAATTAGCTACAATTCCTTGATCTGTTTCTTGCCATGTGAGAAATCCTAAGATTTTCTCATCGGCATCTTCAAATTCAAGTCTTGAGTTTGTTGTTTTCTCTGCAAGTGACATGGTTATTTCACATAAAGGATGAACCATTGTTATCTTCTGAGATAAAATATCAAGCTGTAATGATAACATTTTATTTGATTCAACGGCTTCCTTCTTGAATTGATCTACCTCAAGATAATTTTTAAATCTTTGCAATTTTGCTTGCAATATTGCATTCTGTTCCTCCTTGGCCACTTTTTCTTTTTGAAGCAATGTCTGTAATTTGTTTACCTCTTCGGTCAGTTGTTATTGTTTTTGTATAGCTTGCTGGTCAAGCTTTTGTCTTTCAAAATTTAACCGTTCTCTAAGTTATTCATTATGTTGTCTTTCTTCAACTAATTGGTGCTCCAGCTGCACTATTCTTTGGTCTTTTTCCTTTATTAAAAAATTTATCTCAAAAGCTTTATCTGTGGTTGCTGCTGTATAGGCTCCTGCATACTGAGATAGTTTTGTTAAGTCCTCTAAAGGATCAATCTTGGAGTTTTTCCAAACAACATCCATCAATTCGGCCTGGGAAGATGATAATAGATTGTGGTCCAGTTTTCTTTTCTTTCTTTGCCTCTTAACCACAGCTCTATGCTTTGGACTGTAGAAAATGTCCAAGGGTGGTATATTTCAACTTTTAACACAATCTCCTCAGATGGATTCTCATAAATAATTTCAACCTCTGGAGTTTCGATATCACCGACTGTCTCTTTAACTGTGATGATAGATGTCTGTGTTGTATTTAGATTCTGAGAATCATTCTGTCCTTTGATCTGTTGATCAAACTGCTCACATTATTTTGAATTAACATGTATATCAATATCGGAGGAGTTGTCATTCTTCTTTCCTGTGTTTACCTATTCATTTTGAGTGTCACTCTTTTTTCCCTTTTGTTCTTTTTGATCTTCTTGGGATAGCAGAGGAGTTGTTTGTCGCTGGTCAAGAGGGATTGTTAGTAACCTCTTGTTCCTGTAAAGCATGAATTTTTCTGTATCACTTATTTCCAGTTTTGAACCTCTTGTTAGTAACCTCTTTGTTAGTAACCTCTTGTTCCTGTAAAGCATGAGTTTTTCTATATCACTTATCACCTTGGGGTGATGAATGCTAATTTGAGTTGTTTAATTTTCAAGGCCTCTTTCTCTGCATGCTTGAAATCATTGAGAGTGTAAGATCCACTTTTGAGAGGAAATGAAGGCCACATTTGTTTCTTATAGATCTTAAGATTCCTAGACAATCCATTCTCTGTAATCTGATAAAAAATTTCCTGAGCTAGTAACTTATCAGGAATGTATAGAGGAAAAACATGAGGGTTGGTTACACTTCTGAATATTCGGATGTAAGTGAAATTATCCTCTCCAAACCAGTTTCCAATTAGGGTTAAGTCAAGGTTGGCCTTATCTGATAGCCGCGAAGAGGGTTTATTAAAAATGGCTTGATGAATGGGCAGCATAAATCCATGGAAAATCTTATACATATGATTTCTGTAATGGGCTTTCCACAAATATTTATGATAGATATGGATAGGAGTGGGGTCCTGAGGAGTCCATTTCCATCCAAAAATGGGAAATTCAGAATTGAAGTGTATGGCATCTATAATGTAAGCACACAGATGAAATTGGGGCGTCATTCCGGTAGACATATGCCTAATCCTTCTATAATCAAGAATTTTGTTTTCTATCTTATCGGATAGGATGACTGACCAAGCCATAATATAAGAATTCATGGCGGAATCAATCAGAGGTACCATTTCAATAGAAAACCTTACAGAATTGGCAAACCCAAACAGTTTGCATATCATGGCAGTAGCGTAGAAATAGGGAGGTGCTAGAGATTCTACATAATACATACCTGAGGATTCATGCTTGTGTTTTTCTGGAGTTTTCCTCCATTCTCTAATAGGGTCTGACTCTATTTCATTTTTTGAAGCGAAATCCTCTAGAAATTCTTTATTGTAGACCTTCTGAGGCTCTGGTAGATGATACATTACCTTCATATCCTTTGATTTGAAGGATCCAAACATCTTCCCACCAGCTGTGAAAAGTGCTCTGTCTGTGATTCTTATGCCCTATATTATGCATCATACTAAATCATAGTATGGAAATAAATTTGCTCGAGCCGCTACTCTATGAAGATAAGAGTCTGCCAGTTCTTTGAGGGGATTATCTTATGATTCTGAGTCCTCATCTGGCACTGTCGCTTTTTCTTTTGTTACAGTGGGATTTTTAGCTTCAAGCAGATTATAAACTTCTTCCCAAAACATCTTTCCGAGACCAAGGCATGTAGTATCAGTTATTAGCTTGAATTTGGCCGGCTTTTCCTTTGGGATGGTGGTAACCTTTGCTTTCTTAAGCTTCTTCGACATTTTCTCTGATTAGAAGCGCTTTAATAGGTCTGCAAATAGGAGGAATAGTTGTTCTACAGATCTGTAAATAAGTGGGAAATGATGGAAAATTCTTTCAGAATCGAAGAATGAACAGCGTCATATAAAAAGGAAATCATTTAAAGCAACGTCATATTATTGAAAATAAATAGTCTGCAAATGTTTTCGTTCATAAATCATACTTAATGATCTCTGTCTTAAAAATTAAATGCCTTTATGGAAAGTCACGTCACGCATTCTCCTTTGAGTTAAATGTCATAACTTATCTGATTTCCGATTAATGATGATCGTACATCGGGGATTGGTAATTTTAAAGTCTCGGTTTAAAGATTACTATTTGAAGCTTCCAATTGCGATTGTCGATGAGTGATATAATCTGGAGCGATGAGTGATGAGCGATGAGCGTTTGTTTTATTTTATTGTGTCGGAACTTTTGAAATGAACGTATAAGGATGTATTAATTTTTTTGCCGATTCGCGATTGCGATTGGACTTATCGCATTGGAGCTTTGCAAAGGGACTACTTGTGATATGACTTTACTAATTTGCGATTGCGATAAGGCTCCATTGTTAGGTCCCTATATTAATAGTATGGTCCCTTATTGTTGTTAGTGTAACCCCCTTATTGTTATTATTTTACCCTTGTAACCCCCATTTTGTTATTATTGTGCCCTTAAATTATTATTGTTAGGTCGGCTAGGATTACATTGTGGCCCACTAGGATTACATTATGGCCCCATGGACTCCTATATATAGAAAGGAAGTTTTGTAAATTGTATCATCCAAGAATTGTTCATTTATGTAATGTATTGGAGGTTGCCCCCTCGAAGTGGCTCATTTATAAGGCGTTGATATCTCTTTTCTTCTATTTTTGGAGCTGGTTACACAACATTTGGTATCAAAGCTTTGGATTTTAGGGTTTCGCTGCTCCAAACAGGTCATCATGGAATTTTCGCTATAACTTTTTTTCTACAAAATTTCAGAAGCTGAAATTTTTAGGGTGCGAAGCCAAAATCCTAAGGAAAATTTTCTAAAAATTTCAGAGCTTGGTTTGCAATATTTTTGGAGATATGATCTGTGGAAGTTAGGTATTTTTTCAGGCTCCTAAACAGGTCATCGTGGCATTTGCGCTATATATTTTTTTCTATTGAGGTTCATAATCTAAAAAATTTTGGGTGCGAAGCTGAAATCCCGAGGAAACATGTCAAAAAATTTCAGAGCTTGGTTCGCAATATTTTGGGGGATATGATCTATGGAAGGTAGTGCTTTTTCAGGCTCCCGAATTTCATCTCAAAGAGGTGATCGTGGGAAAATCTTCACAACTCTCTCTCTGAGCATTGGATTTGAGTGCCGTAAAAAGTGGTCGCAAGTACACGGAATTTAGTTTCTTGGCTATCAATTTCAGAGTTGAAGGACAAAGCAGTGACACGTGGAAAGTCGTACAAGTTCGCTCTACTGAACAAGTCCATAATTAGGTCATTGTGGGAGATTGGACACAACTTTGTCTTGGAGAATCCAAATCAAGTCAGACCTATCACATTCGAAAGATACTTTAGAGGGCTACGTTGGTACCAAAATTTAAATATTGAAGTGCTTCAATCACAGAGATAATCCAATTTCAATATCTAGTTCCTCAAAAGCAAGAAAAAGGTGTGTATTTTTTTTCCAAATTGCATAAGTCTTGTTTGAAGAATCAATTTGAATTGATTCCAAGGGAATATTGTAGAATATATATCTATATTGGGTTCTAAAAGATGCCCCATAAAAATAATTCAACACCCATTAATCCTTCAGAAGGCTCTACTATGACTCATGAAGATGAACAATTGCAACATGATCTATCAAAATTACAAGAGCAAGTGCAACAAATTTCACTCTCGCAAAGAGCAACAAAAAATGAAATGGAAGTTTTGAAGAAAGGCATGGAAGCGAAGATGGACGGTATGAAGAAAGGCGTGGAAGCTAAGATGGATGGTATGGAAGCGGGCATGGAAGCTAAGATGGATGACATGAAAGACAACATGGAAAACATGAAGAATGATCTAAAAGCAGACATCGAAGGTTTGACAAAGTTGATACAAGAAATGTTTCCTAATGGTGAAAAGATAGTAGAAGAACCTCATGATGAGAACAAAATAAATGTTAATCATGATTTCATAAACTCTAATGTTGGCGGGAAGAACCAACATATTCCAAAAATGGATATGAGGAAGTTTGATGGAAAGGATCCTGTAACATGGATACTACAGATGGAGCAATATTTTGATCTCCATAACGTGCAAAACACACAAAAGGTACGCATTGCAACTTTACATTTAGAACAAAATACATTTGTATGGTATCGATGGCTTTGCTCCCGTAAAAAAATTTTCACTTGGTAAATTTTTACGGAGGAAATGATAGCACATTATGAGGATACAAAGAGCAACACCTTCTTTAGCCAATTGATAAATCTCAAACAAAAGGGTTTAGTGGGGCAGCACATTGAGGACTTCCAAAAATTGAATATAAGGGTAACTGATATTCCGGAGGAACATAGGATTGATCTCTTCATAGGCACTCTAAAGGATAACATCCAACATGAAGTTCGTGTTTTGGAACCTGATTCATTGGAGAAGGCATTCAGGTTGGCGAGAAAAGTTGAATGTAAAATTATGGCGACAAGGAAGCCTACCACTCAATTCTATAAAGAAGGAAGTGTTTCTACGCCTAGATTTCCACAACCTACAAGGTTGAAACCACAACAATTGGAAGAAAAAAAGAGCAAAAGGGCTTTGCTACAGTTGTGATAGCAAATACACTAAAGGTCATAAGTGTGCTGAAAAGAAATTATTTTACATAGATTGTGAAGAAGAAGAAGAAAATGAACAAGAAGAGGATATACACCAAGAACCGGCCCTAGAAGAGGAAGAAATGAATCTGACCATATCATGTAATGCACTGGCAGGAATTACCACTCCTCAAACTCTCAAGATAGCAGGACAGATCAAGAAGAAAAAGGTAATAGTGTTGATTGATTCGGGTAGCACCCATAATTTTATTCATTGTAAGGTAGCCAAGGAATTAAATTGTTTCCTATACCCAGCACCAGAATGTCAAGTGATGGTTGCAAATGGAGGAACTATAAATTGCTCTGGAAAATGCTGTAATATCAAGCTAACCATGGGGGAATATGTGTTGACTAGTCCAATGCTTTCCATTCCTATGGGAGGTGCTGATGTTGTACTAGAAGTACAATGGTTACAATCTTTGGGGACGGTAGCTTTTAATTTTCAAGAACTTTTCTTGAAATTTTTTTCAGAAGGAAAGGAAGTCGAATTACGGGGTATTGAAGGGAAGTCGGGAAGGATAATAAGCTCTAATGTCATGACAAAGCTTCTAAAGAAACAACAATGAGGCGTAATTGCACAATTATGCTCATTAGAAGTTCCGACATCAAAATCATCTATTTCTGCAGATCTCCAACAAGTCTTGGACAATCATTCCAAGGTGTTTGAAACTCCCAAAGGACTCCCACCTATTCGTGATCATGATCATGCTATTCATTTGATTCCAGGAAGTGTTCCTCCAAACATCAGGCCTTATAGATATCCTTAATTCCAAAAGAGCGAAATTGAACGTATGATTGCAGAAATGTTAGAGGCAGGTATAATTCAACCTAGTCAAAGTTCTTTCTCGGCTCCTGTAGTATTGGTACACAAGAAGGATGGAGCATGGAGAATCTGTCCGGATTATAGGGAGCTCAATAAGCTCACCATTAAAGATAAATTTCCCATTCCTGTGATTGATGAATTATTGGATGAATTACATGGAGCAATTTATTTTACCAAGTTGGATCTTCATTAAGGATATCATCAAATTAGAATGAAGACTGAAGATATTCCAAAAACAGCATTTCGAACTCATGAGGGTCATTATGAATTTTGTGTCATGCCTTTTGGCCTTACTAATGCACCTTCTACATTTCAAGGGTTGATGAATTCCATTTTCAAACCCTTCCTTAGAAAATTTGTGCTAGTATTTTTTGATGATATACTAATCTACAGCATGTCTTGGAAGGATCATGTTGACAGGGTGCTCAAACTATTGCAGGAGAAACAATTATATGCAAAAACATCCAAATGTTTCTTTGGAGTACAAGAGGTGGAATATCTAGGTCATATTATATCTCACGAGGGTGTTAAAGTAGACCCTAACAAAATTAAAGCTATTAAGGAATGGAAAGTCCCCAAGACAATAAAGCAGTTGCGAGGATTTCTCGGGTTAACAGGCTATTATCGCAAGTTTGTTAAGAATTATGGGAGAATAGCAGCACCTCTAACAACATTATTGAAGAAATATGCATTTTCATGGACTCCCGAAGCAACTAAGGCCTTTGAACATCTTAAAGAGGCAATGTGCCTAGCACCGGTCTTAGCTACGCCAGACTTCACAAAAACCTTTATTGTGGAATGTGATGCCTCAGGAAATGGAATTGGTGCAGTTTTAATGCAGGAAGGAAGACCCATTTATTTTGAAAGTCGTCCAATCAAAGGAAAGTATTTACAAAAACCTATTTATGAGAAGGAAATGTTAGCAATACTGCATGCACTAAAGAAATGGTGAACTTACCTAATGGGAAGACACTTCAAGGTAAAACTGATCATGATAGTCTTAAACACTTTTTGGAACAAAGACTATCTTCAGAAGAGCAGCAAAAATGGGTCACAAAGATGTTGGGTTATGACTTTGAAATAATCTACAAAAAAGGAAAGCTTAATGTTGTTGCAGATGCACTCTCAAGAAATAATGAAGAGGTGGAAGCATTGCTTTGTGCCATTTCTATTATCCAACCAGGTTGGATAACTGAAGCAAGAGATGAATGGAAGAAGGACAAAGATGTATGGACACTCATTCAAAAGTTGCAGCAAGATCCTAGTACATCTGATACATTTAGTTGGAAAAATTATTCCTTATGGTACAAAGATCGCTTATATCTTTGTAATAATTCCCAACTAAAAAAAAATATTCTTCTGGAATTGCACACTTCTCCTTTAGGAGGACACTCCATATTTTTAAAAACTTACCACAGGGTGAAGAAAGAATTTTTTTGGGATGGCCTTAAATCTGATATTCAAAAGTTTGTGGCGGAATATTTGGTTTTCCAGCAGAATAAAGTGGATACAATTAAGACCCCGGGACTTCTACAACCTTTATCCATTCCAAGTCAACATTGGGAGGAGATTTCAATGGATTTTATCATAGGTTTACCTAAGTCCGAAGGAAAGAATGTCATCATGGTGGTAGTTAATAGACTTACCAAGTATGCACACTTTTGTGCATTATCTCATCCATTTAAAGCAAGTACAGTTGCTACTACATTTATGGACAGAATTCAAAAGCTACATGGAAGTCCAAGGGTTATTGTGAGCGACAGAGATCCCATTTTTACTGGAAATTTTTGGACGGAGTTATTTTCTTGTTTGGGTACTCAATTAGATCATAGCTCATCTTATCATCCTCAATCTGATGGTCAAACTGAGATAGTGAATACATGTTTGGAAGGATATCTTCGTTGTTTTGTATCCGATAAACAAACATAATGGGTCAAGTGGTTACCTCTCGCTGAATGGTGGTATAACACGTCCTTCCATATTGTAGCAAAAATGACCCCATTTATGGTACTTTATGGATATCATCCACCATCGATCACATCATCTTTAAGGGAAAATTCGAAGGTTCAAGCAGTGGAAGATCACATCGAGCATCAGCAAGAAGTTCTCCAACTCTTAAAAGATAACCTGAATTTGGCACAAAATCGAATGAAACAACAGGCAGATCAACATCACAGCGAGAGAAGTTTTGATGTAGGAGATTGGGTATTTTTACTGCTACAACCATACAAACAAATGTCCCTCAAGCAAGCTAAGAAGGATAATAAATTATCGCCAAAGTACTATGGTCCTTACAAGGTGTTGCAAAATATTGGTACTATGGCATACAAATTGGAGCTTTCTGCTTCTTCACGAGTGCATCCAATTTTCCATGTTTCATGCTTAAAGAAGGTTATAGGTGAAAATCTTCCAGTTCAAACAATATTGCCAGAACTTGATGAGGAAGGAAAAATCATATTGGAACCTGAAGCGGTCACAGAAACAAGAACTCGACAACTACGTAATCGATCAATTTCAGAGTATCTCATCAAGTGGAAGAACTTACCCACTGAAGATTCTACATGGGAGGATGAGAATTTTATACAGAAGCACCCAGAGCTACTCAAGCGTTGAGAACAACACTTTTTTGAAGGAGAGGGGCATGTTAGGTCCCTATATCACTAGTATAGTCCCTTATTATTGTTAGTGTAACCCCCTTATTGTTATTATTGAACCCTTGTAACCCCCATTCTGTTATTATTGTGCCCTTAAATTATTATTGTTAGGTCGGCTAGGATTACATTGTGGCCCACTAGGATTACATTATGGCCCCATGGACTCCTATATATAGAAAGGAGGTTTTTTTCATTTGTATCATCCAAGAATTGTTCATTTATGTAATGTATTGGAGGTTGCCCCCTCGAAGTGGCTCATTTCTAAGGCGTTGATATCTCTTTTCTTCTATTTTTGGAGCTGGTTACACAACATCCATCGCATCAGAACTTTTGAAATGAGAGAATTAACCGTATGTTTATTGCGATATGTGCTTTTGCAATTCACTCTATCGCATCGGAATGATGGAGAAGGATTTTGAATTCTTTTTCTATGTGATATGTGATTAAGCGATTCACTTTATCGCATCAGAATTCTTTGGGCAAATGACATATCGAGCTATTCCTTTCATATTTTGTGAAATGCGATAAAGACTTATGTTTCAGGTTTTGCTTTGTTTTATGATTCATTTGATTTCCTTTCAATATTTACATGTATATAAAGGTCTTTCTTTAATCTTTGCAATAAGCGAAGCTAGGAAAAATTATTGAATCTAAAAGAAAAAGAAAAGGGGACCTATTTCTTCTAAAAATTAATATATAAAAATTTCGAAATGGAGAGGGTTGTTGTACAGTACAACAGATGGCTTGGGACCAAATCAGCCGGCCAAAGGATTGGGGCGGTTGGGGTATTAAGGATCTCCCCATTTTTGCATCTTCTCTAGCGGCTAAATTGGGTTGGCACCTTATATCTGGACACAACCTGTGGAAGGAGGTTACGGTCGCCAAATACATCACCCCCCAGACTACTTTGGATTGGATATGTGGTATGATTCAACACAGTCTGGGTTCCTCAATCATCTGGAAGGCCATCGCTAATTCTATGCACCCTATCCAGCAAGGACTGACTTGGAAAATTGGAGTAGGTACTATGGTCAAATTAGGTGAGGACTCATGGTCAAGCAGTGGTAGAAATTTTAAACTACCACAATATATCATAAATCACCTTGCACATGCTGGCTTTTTCTATCTATCACAGGTGGTTGATCCGGTGCGGACAAATTGGCACGCCCAGGGCTAGCTATCTGCATAGGATCTCAGGTTACCAAATGAGGGCCACCCCAACTGGACCTGGTACACCAGAGCCCTTCCAGTATCTCACATTCAATTATCAGACTAGGAGGATGAACTTATTTGGGCTCTCTCGCCCAGAGGACAATACTCCCCGAAGATTGGATATATCACGCTATGTGCACCCAAGGAACCTCCTAATAAACCATGGTGGTGGCACTCTATCTAGAAGCTGCTGGCACCTCACAAAACTAGATTACTTATGTGGTGCATTCTCCATAACTGCATTCTGACCATGAAAAACCTTCGAAGACGGGCTATCCAGGGTCCTTCCAAATGTTGTTTCTGTTTTTCTCATGAAGAAGATGCTCAGCAACTATTCCTTGATTGCCCATCGATCGGAGGCCTCTTACAATTGGTTACACAAGCGATGGGTTGTGCACTCACCTGGCATGGATCATCTATATATGGGGCTTGGTCTACGTGGTGGAATGTTGCCACCAGCAACAAACTTTGAAACCTCCCTCTGTTGATTGCATGTGGCATATGGAACGAGCGGAATCGATACACCTTTGAAGGCACACAAGTGATCTGGGATCACATATGTTCTACCATCATCTCCACTTACAATCTCATTCTGGATGAGGAACAACCCACTCGCACAAAGGACATCACCCCTGAAAACATTGATCATACTCATCCCTAGGCATACTTTGACGGGGCGTCAAATAACCTTGGGTGCAGGGGTAGTGCGGTATTATTCATCTCAGACACTCGTTATTTTCATCTCAAAATGGGACTGAGCCTTGGCACTAACAATTTTTCCGAACTTCTTAGCCTCTGGCTACTCCTGCTATTTTCCCGTGAACAAGGATGTAACAGATTGCAGAGTTTTGGAGATTCAAAAATTGTCATTAATTGGTTTAATTCTCATGCACAGTGCCATACACACACACTTATATCATTATTAAGGGAGGTGCATCTACTAAAAACTTATTTTGACACAATATCTGTCACTCACATTTACAAGCAGAGGAACCAAGTGGTAGACAAGCTTTCTAAAGAAGCAGCGGAGTTAGATTGGGGTAGATGGTTCATCATTGAACACGATGGGGAACAGGTTTATCGATATTTTCACGGACCTTTCATAGATGATTTTCAAGATATGAGAGCAGTCACTCCTTGACTGCATTTTAACAGGAACATTATTTTTGATGACTATACTATGCTGACTGCTACTTTGTTTTTATTTATTTGTACATAGTTTAGAACTACCAGCGCTAATACTTGTAGAATATATGAATTGGTACTTGCAAACTACTTGCCTCCTTGGTGAGGATTCAGAACCATGATCTATGATGGTTATTATATGTAAAATGTAACATGTAATTTTTCCTTTTCAATGAAAAATTACAAATTTTTTCCTGGGAAAAAAAGTCAAATTTATAATGATTTCATATATATTTGCTATAAATTTTTGGTTATTTTTAAGGTAAAATAATTGTATACTATAAAATTTTGGCGAATCATTTTTAGAAAAAATGGAAATTGGCGAATCTTGAATCATTTTTTTTTTGGAAAAAGCATGAAAAAATAGCCCACCTGTGAATATTGGCCCTAAAATTTTCCCTCATTCAAGGGGGATCAATCCTAATTTACATTACATAAATGAAAAATTCTTGGATGATACAAATGACAAGACCTATTTTATATATATAAGAGTCTAAGGGGTCACAATATAATCAAAGCCTAAATAAAAATAATAATGTAAGGGCACAACAATAACAATAGTGTGCTTCTATGGGGCACAACAATAACAATATGGGGGCTACATGGGCACATCAATAACAATAAGGGGGGTACATTAGTATTATAGGGACCTAACATATAGGATCAAAACATAATGCTACATAATCAGAACATACTACTACATGCTTGAGACAATCTGCTACAAAATAAGACAATGTGCTACAAGATCATTCCCGGAAGATATAGTAAAGTCTAGAAAGTTGTAAAAGAGCCCAATTTTGAGAAATTCCATCCACCAAACCCTAGTTTTTAAGAGGGACATCCAAGAGAAGGGTAAGTGCAATTTTTTCTCTGCCAGATGTGGATAAGAAACCCGTGAAACTTCTCATTCCTTCAACAGTGCATCCTGTAACAAAATTCTAGTAGTATTTTGGGAATAAAAATTTGAATGTGAATGTTTCTTTTGAGTTAAGCATGATAAGAAAGGAAATGTGATTTTTTTTAGTTGAAATTTAATTTTTCCTTCCTCTAACCAATGTGAATAAAATTATATTTTACCCTTGTTCTAAAACCTTATTTTCTCCTAAAATCTCTTAAATTGGTACCAAATAGGGAGTATTGTTTTGCCAAAATTCAACAAATCACAATGACAAACATGGGGTGGTGATTTCAATTATAGAGAGCCCATAAAATCATTAAATATTATAATTATCATGTGTTGTGGAGAATGTTCAAAAACCTATATCATGGGTAAACTTTGTGGCCACGGACAAGGAGGTTTTTCTTAAGACACAAGCACAAGCCTAATTAGAACTTGGATAAAAGGATGGATTTGCAAAAGAAGAAGCTAGAAAATATAAATAAGAGGCTAGTGAAGAAGAAGAATGGGCTGGAGTAGGAGAATATGTGCCAATATTCCTTCTGAAGTAGCTTGAGATGTTAAGGAGGCCACCAAGGCCATGAATGAGGTACAGTTAGGTGATTAGGTTGCTTAGAGGATGAGAAGCACTTTCAGTAGGGGGGTATGACGGGCCTCCAACTTAGATAAAAATTAAGGCCCATCTGCCCATATTTCAACACATTTATCCTCTCTCTTTGTATTTGATGACATATTTTTGAGCTATAATGTGTTCACTAGGAAGGTTTAGAGATAATTTAATATTATGTGCCTAATATTATTTATTTTTGCAGAATATTGAGAGAATGTTGAGTAAATTATCAATAAGATAATATAGGGACTTAATCCCTGCTATAGGATGGATCAAGATTGGATAATAAATGAAAAATATATTATGAAATTATTGAACAAATTTTTGAGATCTCGTGATTGAGAAAATCTAGGACTGTGCTCCTTGTCATTCAATGAAGATTCCTCTTGTTTGGAACTAGATCCACATTTTGAGGGATTTTGGAGGGAGGAGTTGCTTCCTTTCAAGGAGTATGGTTCCCCATCAATTTTTGTAAGTACCAATTCTAATTTTCCTCTAGGGGCACGTATTTCATAGTTCTCTTATGGAGAAACATGTTATTTAGCATCTCTACTTTCATTTCTAGCAAGGATGTACTTGGATTGACTCTAATAATGAAGTTTGGTGTCTTTTTCAGCTTCTAATGCTTTTTTTACTTCATAGGATTGAAATTATCATTGGGCTTGGTCATCGCAGGAGCCTCAGAGCCCTACTATACAATTTCTTTATCTTATTTGAAATTTGTGTTCACGTGTATTTCTTATTCTTGCATTTCCTATTTTTGCACTTAATATTCATGCTTCATTTTGTTGGGTGTGGAGCCTGATTATCTTGTTTACTTTGTATCACAGCTTTGGACCCCTGTACCTTAAAAGGGGCGGCAACGCCGCCCGAAATTTAATCGCTGCCGTGGGGGGTCCAGGGGGGGGTGGCAGCGCTTTTCGGAGCCCCCCCCTGGCGGGGGTTCGGGCGCAGCGCCCCCGAAGCTAAAAATAGATGTAAAATTTCCTTGTAAAAGTATAGTAACTTCTAGTCAATCTGGGCCGTTCATTAGGCAAATGATCTGACGATAGAAGTTATGTTTAGATTAGGGTTTTTTGCCCTAGAAGGCAACCGCTTGTATATATGAGGGCATTGTATTGCGGCTGTGGATTATGAGTGTATTCTCGGGGCGAGAAACAGAGAGGGAGACTGTGAGAGAGAACAGAGGATATTACAACGGATCTGCTGTAGGTTTTGTCTCTTCATTTTTTGTTGGATAATATAAAGGAAGGACTGGCTGTTCGGGGTAGACATAGCCCAAACTGGGTGAACCACATATATCTGTGTCTCTCTGGTTTTATGTGTTTAGTGTGCTTGTATTTTCCGCATATTTTATGTGTTTCATTGCTCTGTAATATTTAATTTTCTAACACATTTGTTATAGGTTAGATTGGTTAAATTATTTAAACAAGTTTTTTTTTTTTTTTTTTTTTTTTTTTTTTTTTTTTTTTTTTCTGGTAATTTATATATCTACAAGTATGATTCATCCTAAGGAAAACTTTTCAAAGTCATAGTCATCATTAAGCTACTTGGATTAGTTTACTAGTTCACAATGTTGAAATTTCTGGAAGTATCATGTAGCAAAATAGTAATTTTTTTTTGCTGAATTTTAACGTGTTATGAAATTATTTAAGTTTATTCCACTTTTACTGAAGCATAAAAATATCCAAATTAATAATAAATTTTACCCCATGGTATTTTTACTTGATTAAATTAGGCATTTGGGTACTTAGATCAACTTACTAGCTCATTGTTCTATTTTTTTTTGTTTTTAGTGTATTAATTTTCTGCTAATTTTTAGCACATGTTAAAAAGCGTATTTTTGAGTTTACACTTGTATTTGAGACCTAGGACACCCTACTTAATAAATTTTTTTATCCCATCTCATTTTATTTTTATTTTCTTGGTCATTCAGTGAAATAATTCGGAGGACAGACTAGCTAACAATCCTGTAACAACTTGTAGCAATTTGTTTTTGAGTTCTTATTCACTCCAAATTAATGGTAGAAGTATATTTATAGCCTATGAATCCTCAGATACCACTTTGGTTGAGCTGAGGCTTTGCTAAGTCATCATTTAACTCTTACATTGCTTGTTTCTTGAATGTTGATTTCTATAATTAATGTAGATTTCCTTCCCAGAATTTACTTTAAAAAGTGTGATTTCCTTCTTGCAAGAGTGATATAGGACTTTCCTTTCCACCATAGAATAAATTTACTTTAAGTCCATTTCCTTTCAAGAAAAATAGATTATATTTTATTGGTGCTTTACATTTTTGCAATTAGAATAGATTTCCTTTTTGTCCTTTAATTTCCAGCAAAAGTAGAATAGGTTTGCTTATTGTTATTTACCTTTTTCAACTCAGGATGGGTGTCTCACCTAGATATATTCTCATTTGAATTTGTTTCATTTCCTTATTTCACTTGCATAAGAGGGAGCCATACTAGGAAGAGGAAGGTGTTTTTTTCACATACAGTGTCACCCCCTCCTAAGTTTGTACGAACCCCAGGTTGATAAAAATTTGGTAACCTTGGGAGTTCCAACATTCTTGTTGTAATACTGGGGCTCATCAATTTTTTGTGTGGTTGTCGGGGTAGATTTCAAAGCAAGCACTTACTTGTTCTTAGAATTATTCCTTCCTTATTTTCTGCATTCATGTTTCCTGCAAAAACAAAAAAAATGAATTAGGCATCACTCATTGCATTAACATTCTCATTCAAGTTATATATATATATATATATATATATATATACAATACCACAAACCCCACCATCATCCACTTTTGTAGGTATAAGAGCGAGATGTGGCAGATAAGTTAGAAGGAGGCATGGAGAAGCTATACTCCGTCAATCCTTATCAACAAGGGTCTTATCCTCCCAAAACCTTTTCAACCATATTAAAAGTCTTATGCCATTCCTTATTTTCATCTATATCAACACCAACCTCCGCAATGGGGTGATCCATTTTTTCCTAAATATTCATGGCCTTATCCTCCCCAACTTTCCACTCCTCCTTTACATACATGTCAACAACAACCTCTTCAATGGGATGATCAATATTTCCCTAAATATCCTCAATTCCCATGTTCACACAAAACTCCTCAATGGGGCAATCCATATTTCCCTCAATATCCTCAATATCCTCCATTCCAATATCAACAAACATACCATCCACCTCCTCCAAATACATCTCCAAGACCCACTCCCTCTCAAATACCTGCACAATCGCTTCCCAGCCCCAACAATAAAATACCTCAGCCCCCTTGCTATGTTGAGATGAAAATTTTCTAAAATATCCTCTTGATCTAAATTATATTCATCTTAGATAAATAATATTTTTTCAAAAATAATATTCCTTTGTTGTCATTAAATAACAACATCAAGAGGAATAATATCCAGAGGATAATAATGAGCCATGGACCACCTCTGATGAGGAGAAGTCTATAGAACCTGAGGTCAAGGAATTTCTACTATGCCTTTAGGAGAATAATTAACCAAAAAATAGTATAATATTTGAATGGAACAACAACAAAAAAAAGAAATGAAGATGATCCAGACGAGCAAGTGAACCAGGGGAATCCATGCTATATTGAGCTTTGGTTATAGAAAATAAAAAAGATAGAGAATCACTCTATTCTTCAGCAGTGCTTGATACCATCTCAATCAAAGAAGTTGATCTCTCCTATTCTGGTACATATCAAAGCATAAATTTCAAATTGGCATATGAATTCATTTGTCATTCGAGTATCTACATGGCTCCATTGGAAGTATTCATATGCTTGAAAGATATTTTCTTCTTCAAGAAAAGTAGGATAGAATAAAGAAAAAAAAAGGGGGAAAGGAAAAGATAAAATCTTAGGTGAAAACCTCATTTGACGCATCTAATATTGTATCACTGGTTGAAAACCTCTATGAGGCAAGCACCGTCTTGGAAAAAAGGGGGAAAAGGGAAATAATTTCCTAAGTGAAAACTTGTTCTGAGGCACTTAAGCAGACATGCTAGTTGAAAACCTCATTGAGGCAGCCAGTAGGCCTAGAAAGCAAACAAAAAAATGATGAAAGAGGAGAAAAAAAAAAAGGTAAAAAGAGAAATTAATATCCTTTACTCCAAGTATATATGTAGGGTCTCTTCTACTTGCACAAGCAACAAGAAGTTGATCAGAAAAGAAAACATCTAGTCAAGGGAAATCAGAATTGATTTTTCCACCTTCTATAACAAGATGATCCAACATGGCTAAGACAAAGTCCATACATCTATTTTCATCCTCAAAATTCATCCCCATGCCATTTCCCATCATTCCCAAGATTTTCCCAATCATTTTCCTCATTGTCCTCAAGTGTTATTGGAAAGTTTTTTTTTGTTGCAAGATTGCTAAAATACACAAGGAATAAATTTTTTCCCATATCTAAAAAACTGTGCATCTTTTGGCCAAGTTTTTTTATGGGGAGATGAATAAGGATGATGGTAACATACTTTAAAATTTTCATCAAATTCTAGTTCAAAACGTTATGATTAATTGACCTCCATCACCTACAACCATTTTTCATGTTTCTCGTAATTTGTGCATCAATTGGCTAAGTTTTTTTATGGGGAGATGCATAATGATCATGGAAAATTTTAGGGGTGAATTTTAGCCCAAAGGCGAATTTTAAGGGATTTTAAATTTTAATAGGGCGAATTTTTTATATAAAACCCATTTTCTATAGTTTAATAAAGTTATCCCAATAATTATTTTAAAAATAATTAATTATTAATGTAGAAATTTGAATAATAGATGAATTATTCACCGAGATTATCCTGATTACACACTATTTGGGCTTCATGCATAATACATAACCTCTTCTACCATTGATCATCAATTTGCGGAAATAGAAGCAGTCGCATGCGCACATTAAAACATAATCAAGCACACATATAACACAGTATGTAATGGGGAAATATTACAGCTGAAAACCCCCAACTATCTGTATATTATAATGATAGAGAATCATGTAACAATCATAGTACAATACTCCTCACAACTCTCAGCACTATCTCACATGCTACACACAAACTAGCTCAGATATGAACAAGTCACAAGTTCAAATCTCTTCCACTGTTTGCCTGCCTCTACTGCGCAATCCAAGATGAGAAAAGAATAGATCCAAGTTCGAATCCCACTAGCTTTAACTGCGCAATTCTCATTGGCAATCTCAATCAATGTGTGTGCAAATCTCATGCACAGCTATAGTCACAACTGATAGCAAACTCACCCTTTCACCCACCTCTAACACTGGTCTCCACTGAACTGTCCATGTATCAGGAAGTGAATCGATGTATTCTTTAGTTGATTTATGAGTTAATAATTAGTGAATTAATTAATAATTAATTCACACCACTCATCACTAGTGTATTTATCAGTTAGACTAAATAAAACTAGTTCAACTAAGTTAAACCGAACACAACTCCATCAACTGTCTCATCAACTCCACCAAACTCTACCACATGAGTTCTAACTGAAGTCAATCATGCAATAGCTCAACTAACCCCTAGGAATAGCGTAATCCCTTTTTTCAGCTGCATGTGCCACATCCGTAGCTCGAACTGAAGTGCTCCAAGAGGATAAGATAATGTTTATAGTCCAAATATTATTAAGAGCTAATAATATTCGATTGATCTATTTTTAGACTAGCAGTCTAAAAATAGACTTCGCCTCCTTAATATGTCTAAAAATAGAAATCCATCTATTTTTCCAACTTGACCAAACATCCACAAATAGCATCCCGCAACTCATAGAATATGATCCATATGTCTAAAAATAGACATAGTCTAAAAATAGACTTTGCGACAAAATCACCTGTGTGGCCCCCACCTAGTTTAGGTGATCACTTTCCAACTAGGATCAGGAATGATGTTTCAGGATGCCTCCTTCACTGTTTCTTGTTGCAATCTTCAACACTCCCTCTCAACAAGAAAGGACTGTCTTTGCATGCGACATCCAACTCCATGCATTCGCCCTGCAACCTTCACAAGCGCCATGCAACTCCATGCATCTGCTCTGCAACTCCTCTAAAACTGAATAGGCTCCAAACAACTCAATCAATCTGATGCATCTATCATCAAAGTCTTCAACTTCTGCTGGGCCCAATTACACATGTCATCAGGAACCACTGCACTGTTGAACTCTTGCACCCATGCACTCTGCACTTGCTGTCAACTCTGATTCACGCTCCAGTATCCGACACTGTCACTTTGATCTGCCTGCATCAATCCAACTGGTCATGCTACTGCTGCGCTGTGGGCACCTCGTAGCTAGGTTCAATTCATGAGATCCACACCATCTCATGAATCCTGCCCATAAATCTCCTCTTGGGATTAATCATGCATGTCGCCCCACCTCTCACCTGGTGGTATAGCTGCATGCACTCCCTCTGCCCATCTGGCACGAAATTTCTCTGCATGAGTGGTTTCTTCCACTCCATGATCCTCATCTTGTGGTTGCTCCACATCCCGAGGTTCACTATTACCTGCATGCAAAACTTGCTCCCTCTCAAGCATCAATTGCATGTCTTTCTTGCACTTCCCAACAGTATGAAGCTCCATAGACATCCCATCTACTTCAAGTCTGTAGAGATTCTTTGCTCGAATCCCAACCTTCTTGACTTGTCCTGTTGCCTTGTGCCGAAGGAAAAAATTTCCTTCACTAAAGACAACATCATACCCTTTATCCTCTAACATTGCGACTGAGATTAAATTCTTCTTTAAACCTGGAACATGCACTACATCTTGTAAAATAATGAGTTTACTTGACTCCCTCTGAAAGGTTATGGTACCAATGCTGGTCGCATTGTATTTTCCATTGTCACCCAACTCAACATGCAATTGGAGATCTTTCTCCACCAAGTCACCGAAAAGATTCACATCTCCCGTCATGTGAAAGGAAGCGCCACTATCAAAATACCACCCCGATCCCAATGCACTAGACACCATGCATGTGATCAATGAGAATTCCAACTCAAATTGCGAGGCAAGAGCCTCACCACCGTAGCTCCACAGACTTCGCTTTGTCTTTCTTCTTCGTGGAAACCTCTAGGCATAATGTCCATGCTCGTGACAAAGGAAAAAAACACTTCACTTTGGACATGTCACGCTCTTTACCATCCGCACCGGATTGAGAAGCATTCTTCTTGCCCTTCCCCTTCCTTGCTTTGGCAGCCAAAGCGAAATCCTCTTCATCAGATGCCTTTGATGAAGATCCATCCCTGGTGCTCCGCCTTATCTCCTCTTGCACAATATCCGACCAAAGTCGCTCCCATCCTGGCAATTTCTCCCGACCATTGACAAAGTCCTCGTAGCTATGCCAACTCTTCGGAAGCCCAAGGAGAGCCAAGCTCACCAAGTCTTCTTCATCCACACTAACTCCTACACTCCCAAGCTCATCCCTGCGATGGACAAACTTTGTCAAGTATACCAGAATAGTGTCATTCTTCTCCATCTTTATTTTCCGGAGTTTATCCTTGAGCACCAACTTCCTCTGGTTGCTCTTGCTTTGGAATAAATCTGTCAAGGTTTTCCACATCATAAATGGAGAAGCCTTACCATGCAGGCTGGATACTATGTGATCCTTCACGCCCTCCAACAGAATCCTTTGACACCTTGCTGTCTTCTTTTTCGAAGCCTCAACCAAGGCAGCATCGCTAGAAGAAGGCTTTGGAACTTCAGCATCTATGAACTCCTTTAGCCCATTATCATCTAACACCACCTCCATCCTACCTCTCCATGCAATATAATTCGAGCTGCCTTCAAGAGCATACTCCAATCGCAATCCTTGATAAGACATTTTGACTTCGACACCAAGAAAACACTGCTGCAATTTTGAATTCCACCAGCTCAAAACTCAACCGCTTCTGATCTGTGAGAACAAATTATTTCTAGCATAGAGATCGACTGTAGGGGCATTTACTGGATATATCACCTTTCAAAGAAAGGATGGATCCAGAGGCTACCTGGCCCGCTTACAGACTCTGTCTACCGAAATAAATTGTAATCACTGTAATAGATCCGATGATCAATTTCGCTCCGATACCATGTAGAAATTTGAATAATAGCTGAATTATTCACCGAGATTATCCCGATTACACACTATTTAAGCTTCATGCATAATACATAACCTCTTCTACAATTGATCATCAATTTGCGGAAATAGAAGCAGTCGCATGCGCACATTAAAACATAATCAAGCACACATATAACACAATATGTAATGGGGAAAGCTTACAGCTGAAAACCCCCAACTATCTGTATATTATAATGATAGAGAACATGTAACAATACATAGCACAAACTCCTCACAAGTATCCAGTACTATCTCCAATTGTTACACACAAACTAGCTCAGATCTGAACAAGTCACAGGTTCAAATCTCCTCCCTTGTTTGCCTGCCTCTACTGCGCAATCCAAGATGAGAAAAGAATAGATCCAAGTTCGAATCCCCTTGGCTTGTACTGTGCAATCCTCATTGGCAATCTCAATCAATGTGTGTGCAAATCTCATGCACAGCTATAGTCACAACTGATAGTAGACTCACCCTTTCACCCACCTCTAACACTGGTCTCCACTGAACTGTCCATGCACTGCAGTTAACTGATGCATTCTTTATTTGATTTATGAGTTAATAATTAGTGAATTAATGAATAATTAATTCACACCACTCATCACTAGTGTATTTATCAGTTAGACTAAATACAACTAGTTCAACTAAGTTAAACCGAACACAACTCCATCAACTGACTCATCAACTCCACCAAACTCTGCCACATGAGTTCCAACTGAAGTCAACCATGCAAAAACTCAACTAAACCCTAGGAATAGCGTGATTCCTTCTGTCAGCTGCATATACCACATCCGTAGCTCGAACTGAAGTGCTGCAAGAGGATAAGATAATGTTTATAGTCCAAATATTATTAAGAGCTAATAATATTTGACTGATCTATTTTTAGACTGGCGGTCTAAAAATAGACTCCGCCCAATATGTCTAAAAATAGAAATCCATCTATTTTTCCAACTTGACCAACCATCCACAAATAGCATCCCGCAACTCATAGAACATGATCCATATGTCTAAAAATAGACATAGTCTAAAAATAGACTTTGCGACAAAAATCACCTGTGTGGCCCCCACCTAGTTTAGGTGAACACTTTTCAACTAGGATCAGGAAAGATGTTTCAGGATGCCTCCTTCACTGTTTCTCGTTGCAATCTTCAACAATTAAATATTAGCCGACCCAAAAAAAACCGCATAAAACTGAAAAAATGAAATTCACCCCCGATTTTCTTTGGTTGGAGCGGATTTCCATGGCATTCGCCTGGATTTACAGGGTCGGAGAGAGGGGTTACAGTGATTCGCCCAATTTTGCACTGGTTCGCCGGAATTTAGGAGAAGTGTCTGGGCTTTATGCACACCGATATTCTTGCTGACTGAGCGAGGGACTCGACCGACCCTCTCTGGTCCATTAGGGCCCTCCCATAGTTCGATTTCGTTTTTGACCTATAGCCCATTTCCCCGGTGCCATGGAGCTAAACCCACGGGCGAGGAGGAGTTTGGACAGTCACAACCTTATCAATATATTCCCCATCAACAACAAACCAGCAACGGAATGTAAACCAGCAGGACAAAGTATCTGCAATGACATTTAGTTCTTGGAAGACTGGCAATAAAAACCTAAACAATTCATTTTTGGTTGTCTGGTTTGTTGTTGTATGTGCAGCCATGGAGCATAGGGAAATCTTGGAAGTCAAGAAGGCTCTAGCCTCTGAGAAGGCACAAAGAATACATCCAGTTCAACAAGACCCCGTTGTTTTCAGTTACTACCAAGGTACATGAAAATGAACATCTGTTTCTCAACACAAGGACTCTATTCTGGTTTGGTCTCAGCCTTCTTAAAGTGTTCTAGTTGGTTGTCTGGTTTGTGTTTGTGTGTGTAACCATGGAGCAAAGGGAAATCTTGGAACTCAAGAAGGCTCTAAGAAGGCACAAAGAATACATCCAATCCAATAAGACCCCCTTGTTTTCAGTTACTAGCAAGTTACATGAAAACGAACATCTATCTCAACACTCGCATCTATAATAAATTTGTTGGTTCAAAAAAAACAAAGGATGGACATTCTGGATGCAGAATGAAACACGCTGAGACACTTGGCGCTTAATCTCCGTAAGGACTCCCTCTCCACAGCCTCGAACAACAAAGCTTCAATTAATTCTGCCCAAGCTGAAGTTAAGGAAGACGAGACTGTGCATCAGCTGAAGGAATCAACGGATATCGAGTAGCAGCAATCTCCTCACTCAGATATCTGTCAGGATGAGGTAAACAGTCTTCATATTTTTCACTAAATGAAATGTTTTTCAAAGTCATCAGAAATTCAGAATACTAGGAGTTTTGGTTAAACAGACTACATGTAGGAAAAACTGGAATGTTTATTTCACAATCTGTTGTATACTATGTTATGTAGATCGGAGAGCTACTTAAGTATGAGAACAGTATGAGCTCTAATACTTCTTATGTAGTACTTAAGATTACAAGAGATAGGAAGATTTAGACTTAATCATGCAGGTGACCACTCACTACTAATATCTGGCAGTGGGGCTGGAGTTCCGCTCAGAGTGTACAGTTGACTGGTGTCCATGAAATGTTCTGGAATGGTTTCATGGAAGAATTACATAGAACTCATATAAGACTTACAGAGGAGTTTAATGGTTTGGGCTAAAAATCAAATCGGTACAGAATGTTACATTCTATTGAAAAATATGAGGTTCTTTTGTGGTGGTATAAATTATGGAGGGTAAAAGTCCCCAGGAAAACCATTGTGTTTATGTGGTTGGTGTTGAAAAATAGAGTCCTTACTTGGGAACTTCTCAAAAACACAAAAAATAGGGTCCCAGCTAATCCATACTTTGCAAAAAAAGAGAAAAATTTTCTTCTCGTTTTTTTGGTCTGTCCCTTTGCACAACAGCTCTGGAAAGATGTTGGAAATTGGATTGGTCAAAGGAACCCTTGGGATGACTCCACTGTGGGAAACTGTCTCAAAGTATGGTTTCAGAAGGCTAAAAGCTTTTCAGGCTGTTCCCTATCTGGTTTTGTGAAGAATCTGGTTAGTGCGGAATGCACTCATATTTGATGGTAGATATGTGCCCACCTTTCACATTTTTTCCCCAGTTGTGCTATTTTCCAATTTTGAAAGGTGGCTCAGAAGGTAAATTTTCCCGGGCAGATTGGGGAGCTCCTTATTGATAAAACTTATCCCGGGTTTATTTTTATGGGGCTTGCCAGGGGCATGATCAAATATGTAGTTTTGGAGGCATAGCTTATCCTTCTAATAATCATTTCATTAAGTTCAGAGCATGTTTGGGGTAGCATACAAACAACTTTGGTGAGTTCATGGCTTTGCGAGCTCTTTTATTGGTGGCCACTAACAAAGGGACTCATCCGCTACAAGTATTTGGAGATTCTCTTTTGCTAATCAAATGGATGAACAACCAACATTCTATTCAAAATATTTGTCTTGAGACACTTGTTATTCAGCTCAAATTTATATCTCAACAGTTCAAATTGGTTACTTTCTTGCCAGTCTTCCAAGAACTAAATGTCATTGCAGATACTTTGTCCAGCTGGTTTACATTTCGTTGTTGGTTTGTTGTTGATGGGGAATCTATTGACAAGGTTGTGACAGCCTTATCCAATTCATTTTTGTCCTTGAAGTTTCCCAGGTCAATATATGAACAACACCACCAACAGTCCTATATACAAAGATCAAATTTGTGAAACATGAGGTTAATGAATAAAGAACAATTAAAAATTCACTTAGATAGCTAGCTACAATGGCATGACTGATACGTTCTCTTTTAGACCATATTGCATCTTCAAAAAATACTACCATCTCAATCAAATATGCAAGTCTTGTTCTCAACTTTCTGTCTAAATAATGTACGGGCTTACAATCCTACTAGAAAATATGTTTCCATTGCCACCTCTCCTGATAACAGATTCCACAAATCCATTTTGAAAAGGACCCTTAGAGGGTTATCACATCTAGAACATCAAACCTCTGCTGAATTTACAAACACTACTGCTCCTCTGGAAATGAGTTCAAAGAACTGCAATTGGGACATATTAAAAACGCGATACCATGTGCTACAGTAGAGAAATTTTAGTCCTCCCTATTAGTAAAACCATCATAGCTGGAACTCAGATGATGTTCTCCGGTCACTGCTTCTGTCAAACACTTGTTCCAATGCAAGGTTTTTATTGTTCAGTGTTTTAGATTTGATCTGATATGTTTTGCACAGAGTCTTCAGGAAGGCAGCACATTGCATAGTCTCTTTTCAAAAACCATATTTCAAGTGCCTAGGATGAATGTACTATGTACTAATGTAGTGACAGGTTAGAAAAACTTTCTGCAAGATAGCCACAGTATTGTTATTTTATGAGCCTGTATGAACAGTATGATGTATATTCTGATTTCACACTTGACATGTCAAATATAATGGTTTTTTAACATGGAAAAGCATATAACCACAGTGAGATAAAATTTAAACATTTATGAGAAATTTCTTATTTCAATATCGTGTGAACTATAAGAAGATTTTATAGGGAAAATGAGTGAAAAAATTTACTATTTCACATATTTCACATTCGAAACTTTCTTTGCTTTTTCAAGCTTGTTAAATTCTCATAAATAAATTAAAATTGTAGCACTAATGCACTTGTATATATGATAAATGTGTGTATGTATGGGAGAAAGCAGCAATTAGGCTTAAAAGGGAATCCACTAATGTTTTGTGCTAATAGAATCCACTAGATTCATGGATCACTGAGAAATTAATATCCTTGAGACAAAGAAACACTTCTTTTGGGGATAAGAGTAAATTATATTAATTAGTTCTGAAAACAAGAGGAAGACTTTTGCCCATGAAATCCTTAGAATTGTGTGAAACCTACTTTTTGGGGAGAAGACTTGAATGATATTTTCATTCCCTGATGCTACGAGTTCCTCTTCAATCAACAACCAATGTTGAGGAACTCCTAGCATCAGGGAAGAAGCCAATAATGTGTCTCTGACTATGTGTTCGATAGTGTTGATGCTCTTGAGTAGATCCGATCATTTTTTCAGCCCTTGACATGAAACTATTTGGAACTTGGGTAGTGTAAACAATGAAACAAGGCTAGACAGAGCTATTGCTATCCATCTAAGTGGTTGTGAGGTGCTTTCTCCCCTAGTGCCCTTGATTGGGAGAAAAAAGGAAGTAAAATGCATTGTTGTTGCGCAAGAGTTCTAAGTCCAATGTAAATTCTGCCTAAGATTAAATCTCTAAAATGAACAACACAAGGCAGCATTGGTTAAGGTATTATTACATTAGAAAAGGTTGGAAAAGATTTTCTTGATCTCCTGTAGAATCAATGAAACCTCCCTCTAATCTAGTTGTGGATTGGGCACCTAAAGATAAAGTACTCCTTAATCTCAACCTCATGTAATGGGAAAATCCTATTGATCTATTTCTCCATGGGGAGTTTGTGCTTGGTTTGTACTCTCAAGTGGTGTACCGTGTGAGCACATCTAAAGTTGGCTCGAGGAAGATGAAGTCCCTAAAATAGATGGAACTAAAGATAGCTTAGCTGGCTACTGGATAATATAAATTCTGGAGATCTGGAAGATATGCTTGAAATAAAGGCCATCTTGGTGCTTATAGGTTGAGGTGATGCATTCTGGACATCTTAGATGAATTTCTTGCAAATACCTCTCCTGAATGTAGAATTTAATTTTCTCCTTTGTGGGAGGAGGCAGGCAGGGGCATTGAGGGAGTTCCAGGGAGGGAGGCAGTGAACTAGATGCCTATTGTGCCTTATAAAATAAAAAATGTTATTGAACCAACTAGTTAGGATTGCAAGTCTCTCTGAAAAGTTCATTTACAGCAATTAGGAGAAAGCAGCAATTAGGCTTAAAAGGGAATATTTATTAGTTGACCTTCGTCCATGTAACTACAACAAATATTGTTTTCTAGCATTTCGTGTGCTTCTATCAATACTGAAAATGCTCAGTAGCTATGATTCTTTCTATTACCTGTCATTGAGCTTTGCTTTTACATGACTGGTCACTGACATATTTCGGTTTATACGCTTTTCTTCTATCCATTCATCTAGTTCACTTGTCATTTTTTTCTATCTCCCCCTGTGATGACATATTATATCTCTGTGCATATTCATTCTTCATATGATGGTTCTATGCGTATATGATGTTATTTGTATAGTGACATATTGGAAACACATAAATTAGCTTCTATATCCATTGATATATTTTTTACTTATGAAAATATAGTTTTTGAAGGTTCATCCTAAGTGCCTTTTCCAGGATTTTCAAATTTTATGCTTGTTTCTTAAAGTAGACTTAGACCTTTCCATGAAAGTAACGTTTTCAAAATGACCTCCAACAGAAAATTTCCTTTTCTCTCGCAATTATTATTTGTCTAGCTTAGATTAAAAAGGTTCATGTTTTCTTATCTTGATAGGCCTATTATATTCAATTGGTTCATTATGCAATTCATATCCATGCTCCAAATGTATGGGTAAATATCCTTCCTCAAAAGCTTTATGTCTGCCTCTCTTGACAAGTCTACTATTTTCAATTGGTTAATTATGTAATTCATATCCATGCTCCAAATGTATGGGTAAATATCCTTCCTCAAAAGGTTCATGTGTACCCCTCTTGACAGGCCTACTACATTCAATTACTTCATATCCATGCTCAAAATGTATGGGCATTTGTATTCCCATCAATTTGTACATCATAGATTCTTCTTCATTTGATGAGTGTTTTTGCTTGCGAGACTTGCGTGAGGAAGCAATCTTCTTAGGAAATTTGGGTTTAACTTGACGTAAATACAAAGAATAATAGAAAAAACCGCTTGAAACGAATTTATATGTCTTGCAAGGTCCCAAATAGAAAGTACCACTAAAATTAGCCCCTTGTCCTCTTCTGTTAATATACCCAGGATAATCTTCTGTATGAAAATCAACCACTTCTTTCAAGAACAAGCAACATTTATTAGCCTGTTTCTTCAACTTCCACTTATTATAAGGCTCTTTCTCTTTATGACTCACATGAATTTCTCCTCTCGTGCTCAGCATAGTTCTCTCACTCTTAAAAAATATTTTCACCAAGCGACGGTGCTTCTTGATAACATGTTTGTCAACCTTGCATCCCCAAAACCCTGCATGGGGAAATTTTATCAAACATCCTATCCCTGAACACATCTAGTTTATCCATAGCAGTTGAATCAACACCATGCAATATAGCAGCTCCATGCCCCTCCAAATCGTACAGGTTTTTCCAAGCAGTTTGATAAGATGTCAACAGTTTTTCTCTGCCATCCAGGGAAGTGGTAACCATGTAGAATGGAAACCCAAATGCTTTTGCCAGAATAGAAGAAAACAAAAAATATCCTTCCCCAACTAATAAAATACCCTGGAGATTGGAGTAATGCATAAACCTCCTCTCTTCTATTTTATCATATCCAGGAATGAAAGTATGTTGGTATTTGATGGCCAACTCCATTACTGAACAAATGCAGGAACCCAAACAGCCAGTGACTAGGTATCTCAGGTATGAAATCCGCTCTACCCTGCTGGAGCAGTCACAATGACAATGGTGACCATTCTGATGAAGCTTGTCGATAGGTTAGAAGATTGCACCTGATTGAAAAATAGACCATGAAGGATAATTGAGATTTCTAGTTTGTCCTCCTTGAGCAGGACATCAAACATTTGTAAATTGAGATTTCCAGTCTATACTCCTTGAGCAGGACATCTAACATATTTGCGCGTGATGACCCTGCCCACGGGGTGGAAATGGTGTCTGCCATGACCAGCCCTGTCACGCATGGAAGGGATGTCACTCTGATTCAACAGACCATAAATCGCTTGTAGCCTTCTTTGATTTCCTACCAAAAAGGTAGGGACTAGTTTCTCAACAACATATCTTGTTATTCCTTCGAGTATGTTGATGGTTGATATTAGGAATATATCAAACATAATTTCAAACATAATCTAAGCTAGACAAATAATAATTGCGAGAGAAAAGGAAATTTTCCGTTGGAGGTCATTTTGAAAATGTTACTTTCATGGAAAGTTCTAAGTCTACTTTAAGAAACAAGCATAAAATTTGAAATTCCTAGAAAAGGCACTTAGGATGAACCTTCAAAAACTATATTTTCATAAGTAAAACATATATCAATGGATATAGAAGCTAATTTATGTGTTTCCAATATGTCACTATACAAATAACATCATATACGCATAGAACCATCATATGAAGAATGAATATGCACAGAGATATAATATGTCATCACAGGGGGAGATAGAAAAAAATGACAAGTGAACTAGATGAATGGATAGAAGAAAAGCATATAAACCGAAATATGTCAGTGACCAGTCATGTAAAAGCAAAGCTCAATGACAGGTAATAGAAAGAATCATAGCTACTGAGCATTTTCAGTGTTGATAGAAGCACACGAAATGCTAGAAAACAATATTTGTTGTAGTTACATGGACGAATGTCAACTAATAAATATTCCATTTTAAGCCTAATTGTTGCTTTCTCCCATACATACTATTGAAATGTTCATTTACAACATGTAAGAAAATAAACAAATACAAGTATGTTGCAACTAGTTGATTAATGAAACATATATTTACGATGGGAGAAAATTTGATATGAACATATAATTGCCTTCACATTGAGCAATCCCTTTTCTATTATTATTGTAAAGAAAAACTAAGTACTATTGAAATTCATAACTTTGCAAAGTCTTTGCTAGGCATGGTGAATGTTTATCCTCATCATATTTATGGTGATTGATCTTAACATGTAACATTTGTAATATAATGCATTTGATTTATTAACATGTAGATCCACGCATTCCAATTGCCATGTAAAATTATGGTCAAAATAATTTCTATGTTGAATATTATACATGTATATAAATCTATGTTGTATATGCATAGAGATAGTTCTAATAATGTGAGCAAGAGAAAAGTAATGACAAATAATTTTAAGAGATATAACTCTTTTAATATATATGAGAAAATTAATTCTGTGTTATTAAGAAAGTCTACAAATTATTTCAACATGTTTATGTTTCAATATTTAATATTTTATTCATATTCTTTAAGCTTAAAGGGAAATATTCAATTTCCAAATTACTACATATATAATGAGATGACTATTTAGGATATCAAGGTTATCAGAGCACTGAACTATTGAGTGAGAATAACACAATGAATGAAACCAACCAGAATTTAATTGGTCAAATAGAACCAACGACAACTTGTTTGCACTCTCTCAACTTTTCTCACCTCACTATCTAGGTGGCTACTCATGACACCTTATGCTCTCACATCCCTCTCATCTTTATTCACATCTTTTCTCCAAATGAGGCACCATAATGAGCTATAAGCTTGACATAACTACAATACTTTTGCAAATCTCAATCACTTGTCATGTACAATCCAAAACCACATAAAGTAGAAAGAAATACCAAAATACATAAATTGTTCTCTGAATTTACACAAGTAATCAAAATATAGTGATGTTCTATGTCTTCAAAGTAAATGGGTGAAGGATTTCCAAAATGGACAAGGGATGTACACATTGCAAGAAAAAATCTGAATTATTTATGTTGTGAAGTCATCGAGCCAACGTGATAGTCATAAAATTGCTCAAAAAGATATAAATGTGAATGTGATTGGTGGAGAGAAAAGCGGGTCTAACATGTTAATGTTACTTAAAAGGAAGAAGGATTGCTTCTAGAAGAAGACCATAGTAGGGTATTTTTGGGAATCTATTGATGACATTATCATGCAAATTAGGAGCACAAGTAAAATAATTGTGAGGGAGGTTTTAGGCCACAAGTGGGGTTTGAGTTTTGAGGTGGCCATAGGTTGCAATGAACATGGGATTTGAATTATGCTAATATGTGTGGTTGTTGTATCGATCCGCATACCACTACATTCGCAAGATTGGAATCCAAAATTCAACCCGAAAGAGCAACAAGTTATACATGAATATATATCCTCTAATGATTTTATTACCATATGGTGTGAAAATTACAAGATAGATTGAATTCATGGTTGAAATTATGTGCAACTTGTTGCTTGATGTATTTCACTATAAACACAACCCTTGTGTGGAAAGATGCATTAATATATTGTGAACATACCAAATTGCAAGGTGCTTGAAAGTCTTAAATGGGGTCTGGAGGTTTAGATTGATGGGTGTGGGTGGAGTTGGAGAGGGGATGTACTAAAGAATCTCAGAATTAAGACAATAGACATTTGAAATGAAAATACATTGGACTTGGGTTGACATCAACGAGGATTGAAATTTTTATCACCCAAATGAGCAACAACCCATGGGTTATAAGTTCAAATTGCATGTACACATCCACACAAAAAATGAGGAATTTTTTATTTGGATGGTGGGCATGTTCATTATGGAAATGAGCAACAATCATTTGGTTATATGTTTGAATCATCTGGAATAATCGACAAAGATCAGTGGAGCTTTCTCTTTTGACGATGGGCCCATCAAAGGCATGCATTTAGTAATGGAGGGTGCTTGAGTGTCATATGCATACAACAATCACATGTATAGTGCTAATAAAAAAGGGCTTCTAATGGTTTAATCTTAAATGGATGTATGATAGGAGGTTGTGATTGAAAAGGTCATGAAAGCTCCATTATCCATCATACTATCCGTAGAATGAGGCCTTGCAAGATTCATAAACAAATAATGGTGGTTTACTAATAATACTCGTTATTACATATTTTTGAAGTGAGATTTTGCTCCACATTGACATTCTTTTGAAACATGTTGTGTGAGCAATTCTAAGTAAACTTTTTGAAATATTGAAATATCCATAGTGGCATTTTGGAGCGCAAACTTACACAAAGAATTTTTTATAGCATATAAGTAACATACAAACAATGCACTCACACTTTATCGATTCCTTAATATAATTTGAATATTTGGCGAACACAAATTGAAGATTCCTCTCCCATTTTTCAAGTGAGCACAATTTTGCTTTTTGTACATTTAAGTGCCATAAACCACCTCACTAAATGCGAGTCAAAATATATGATGCCTACTAATAAGATAGACATTGTTATGAACTAGGCACATAAAAAAGGATAAGAAGTCAATAACCATAGTCCACTTCGAGAGGGAAACCTAATTTTACAATTAATGCAATGCATAAGACAAGATGAGATGATTCAGAGACCAGGTCTTATTGATATTTATATAGGAGACCAAGGGTACAATAATTGTTCTTCAGGTTAATGAGAAGATTAAGGGTGTCCAAAATCCTCTACACCAAATATCTCTCTTTCCTCTATCGCTCCTATGTCATTTTATTTTCACTCTTAGAGGAGAAGGGTCAACAGCTTCATAAACTGTTTGATGGGCTTTGTTACACACCCAAGTGGGTAACCCCTAGGAGAAAAATTTTGTCCTATGGATGGATCACTGATTGAACAAAATTATAGATCATTTTTTGTTGTATTCTTGTTCCCATGCTTCACCTTGGTGGTTTTTACTTACCCCTAGTCTAGTGTGATCTTCCCTGAGGCCTTTTTTCCCTGATCTATTTTGTCAAACAAAATAATGTACGTCAAAAACTGCTCAAGTTTGTAGATTTTGTGTCCGTTCCTGCATTCAAATTTAGCTCTTTTTCCTCGGTTTTGTTTCCAATATACTTCCAAATTTGATGAGTTTTAGTTTCGGATATAAATTTTATGGGTTTTGGATTTGAGATTGAGTTCATCCTCAAGATATATGCGATCGAGATTTTTCTTTGTTTTTGAATTCTCACATTCAAGTTGTCTGTTGTTCAGGCGGGAGCAACAATTCTGTGGGACCTAATAGTTGGTGGGTGGGATTTTTCCTATCGGTCAGAGTTTGTGTTGAGTGCACAGGGAAGCTATTCAACTCTAATTGACAAGAACAGAAAGTTGTCTTCATCTGATGAGTCAATTTGCAATTCCTTCAAGGCATCAGAGGTAGGGAAGGTAGTTCTGATAATAGACAACTCCTCTTCAAACAAGAAGAAGGCTACAGCCTATAGATACATGGTAAAAAAGAACATAGTCTAGGAGTTCAATATGAAATAATCTATTGATTACTACTATTACTATTACATAACGGGTGCTCTTCCAATGACCATTCATTAGCTATGTGAAGAAGGCTTTGTGGAATTTTTATTTACTATAAGATTATGTATAGCTGAGTTGCGGACAACTAAGTAGAATTTGGTAGTAAGTTTGGAGTATGTGTAATTCATAATGATCTTGTCTTCTCTTCATTGATGACTTTTCAATGTGTGAGTTTTGACCTAAGCCGTTGCATTATCAAAGTGTGAAGGCTCAAAACTCGACCTATATGCCAACTACTTCTTATGATTGTTCCTAGGAACATGAATCCTAATTTTTGTAGGTTTAAAATTTATCACAATTTTTCTCTATTGTGGTAAAATTTGTGGAGGTTATTTCAAAATTTATTTAAGGTACCATGGATCTAAATTTCTTATGAACTTTCAACACTAAAAAACTTTGGTGCAAATTGTTGATCAATTCTCACTTGGTTAGGGTTATAGATGTTAATGAATTTTGTGTGCATGCATGAGATTTGGGTGCAAATGCACAATGTTGTGTAGCATTAGTGTGATAAATATGGGATAGGTCAAAGCATAGTTTTGAAGATTAGTCTAAGTTGACTCGTACCTAATCAACTCAGTCAAGTTTATTTTTGGTTGAACGGTTAACTTTTGGTTCAATGGACAGAAGATCTTGCAGGCACAAATACCAAAGGGCAAAATGGAGCCCATCATGGGGTACTCTTTGTAATTCTCCACCACTGCTACCTTCCATGCTTACTCAAACTCCTCTCCGACCTCAATATCAGTGCTAGTAGTAGCATGAGCAACAACACTACGCTTAGCAGAACTAGAAGAACGCATTTTCCAAACTACACGAGAACTACTTCCCTCACGAGTCACCATGTGCCATGCTTGGTCTCGGTGGTTCTCTTCCTTCTACTCCTAGTTCAACTACCATATCTTCATTGGAACCAACACCCCGAACTCCACTAGACAACGACTCACCATTTTGTAGTAGTGATTCGCCATTTGTACTGGTGATTCGCCATGATTTTACAAGATAATATAATCTCGTGAGAGATTCGCCAAAAAATTATATATACATATTATATTATTAATAAAATCGCCTTCCATTTTTCCTATGTATCATGGGGATTCGCCTATTTATTATATATATATAAATTTAGGGGGGTTCTTAAAATTTTCCCTGATAATGATGATGGCAACATGTTACAAAAATTTTAGATGTATTCATTTTATGGTTTGAGATATATGTTTTAAACAAGTTGGTTACAATATTTCCCTTTATTGTTATAGGATTGTCCCAGATCGCTACAAAATCTTGATTTATGCAAGAAAAGGAAGGAAAATATGTTTTTTCTTCTCAAGAATAAGGGATAAATTCCACAATGACCTTATCAACCACTCACCATCTTACTTGGCCTTTATCCACTATCATTTCCCTCCTTGTTTGTCAAAAACCGCTCCATTGAACCTTCATCCACCTTTCCTACAACCACCAAGTTCTCTTACACTCATCATTAGCCTTTACATGAATTATCAAATTTTTTTCTGAGTGATATTGGGAGAAATCAAATGTCTTAGTAGGGTTTTTGTGACTACTAATGAAAGAAAAACAATCATGTAGTAGTCTACACATCCCTATAGGGCCTCCTGTAGGGTGCTACAAGATCATCATCAAAGCAGAAGAAGCATTCATGTAGTAGATCAAACATGGTGATTTATAAAGAAGTAAAGACTTGAAGTAGAAGACCACAGATACAAAACTCCAAAGTGTATTTGATCACATAACCAGCAACAACAATTGATTCCAAGAGCACTTAGATAAAAGACAAGGGACTTGCATCATCAAAGTTTTAGCCAACAGAAAGCATAAAAAATACTTATATTTTTCAAGAAATTTCAAGAAGCAATGGAGACAAAGAAATGAACTCACATACGATACTTAGAACAACCTCATCCATGTCCATATCTGCCATGCAACCATAAAAGGAGAAACACATTAGAAAGAAACTTCCAGGTAGGCATAGGTATGCACAATCCCTGACCTCTCCTCTTGAGTGCATTATGGTTAAAAAATTGTTTTCAATGAAAGAGGGAGAAGGTTTTATAGGTTCAAAGTGGCTCAGAAGTATCATCCACCCTCAGACAATGAGCTAAAGTTATCTTTCTCTATCATCACACGTGAAGAAAAGACAAAGGAAAAAAGGGCGATTACAAAGAGTTACTATGATATGGTTCAAATCCCTATGAAACATTTACGAAAGTGGCACCGACGAAACACAGACAACCTGACCTTCTAAACTTGCAACAGAACCCTCAGGAGCTATCCAACCCATCCAGGTGACCAGCCCTTAAGGCTTTAATTGGCTCCCTTGAAATGGGCATGCATGTGACTGGGACCCTCCAATTGCTACCACAACAAGGAATGCATGTGACTGGGGACTTTTCTGTTTAGTTATGTGACAACAACCCCGGATTTTGTGCCACTTTTTTAGGGCCAAGACTCAGGCGACTATCCAAAACTCCATGAAACTTTCAGGAATGAAAAATAACATCAGAACAATGATGTGAATGTAAATACTTGAACAATAACTTGACTGGACCCATACTAGCCATGACATGCATTTCGTCAAACATGTCAAAAATATGAAATCTATAGGTTTAAACAATAGATATGAGCATACGAGTCTCATATTTATATGAGAATCATTAATAAGCATTGATACCCCATCAAAATAACTGCATTGCCATCTATTAATCCATACATTCATTGTACATTCAGTGGTTAACCAAAACATGATGAGAGCCATACATTATCATTGCCATAAAAACTCAGTCATAACCAACATATAACCAACATAAATATCAAGGATATAATAACCATATAAACCAAATATAAACAAGTATATTTACCCATAGAATACCAACTGGAGAAGCTCTTATCAATGAATGCAAAGGCCAACCAGGTTCGCGACTTCCATGTTCCACCCAACCATATATTGGTTGAACCAAATGTCTCTTTAGCCAATCACCCTCATTCCATATTCCATCATGAATGTGGGATCTCATATAACAAATCCATCAAAACTAAACCAGGGATTCAAGAGGCCAAACCGCCTTAACCCTCAACCATTCATTCCACCTCACAATTGGACATCACTAACCATCACCAGATCAGTCTACCCAAGTTGTCCAGGGCTCCAAAGAATTTGTTCCAAGCTAGGCTCCAAGACTCATTCAGTAGTAACTCAAATACAATTAGCAAGGCTCCAGAGTGTTTTTCCAACCAAGGCTCTAGGACTAGTAACTCAACCCACCAAGGGCTCCAGAGCATTTTTCCAACCAAGGCTCTAGGAACTAATAACTCAACGCATAGCCAAATAAACCTAACAACAAAATAGAAAATAAAAAGGAAGGACTCTCACAACACCATGGTTATCCAAGAAATGGAAAGGCTAGGAAAAACCACTATCAATCAAGGAAATCCCCCATGCTAATGAAAAATCATGACCAAGAAACCACATGCATATGCCATGCATGATAAAACTAGGGAGGAAATCATACATGCCACTCAATACCTGCAAGAAAAACCCGATGTAGTTTTTGATCCTGATGTCGCCTTGCACTTTCTTACTCTTCCTTTGCCTTCTTGCTCTAAATCCCAAGTATTCCACAGTCCTTAAATAGTGTTCCAAGAAAAATCTTAAGTATCCAAGAGTATGAGAGAGAGAATAAAATGAGAGCTCCAACACTAAACTGATAAAATTATGAACTAACAAAAAGGTACCATCTGATCCTCATAATCCTTTTTATTAACGAGGCCTCCATTTTCTTCAATTTTCCATTATTTTCCTTAATTTTCCTCCTCACATGCAACCTGTGACCTTTCACCTTCCTTTTCTCCTAATTTCCATTATTTTCATAAATAAATGCCACCTTTCGTTTCCAAAGCCTTGGAAATTTCCTTTGCCAATTTTTATAGCCATAATAAACCATTTGAACACCCAAACTAGGATGTTTTCCCCCACATTCATCTTGGAATAAGTGTCCCATGACCATGGTTATTATTTTTCCTTTATTAACTTTATTACATGTAATTTTGACGAGGGTTGTTACATCGAGTAGGCTACACCAGGGATCTCATCAACTGCCACAGAGAAGCTACAAGACCACAGACCAAATACTACAGAAGTCAGGTTGAGTGCTATATGAGATAGAGCAGGTGCTACAAGAGACAGTCTGCCTGCTATAGGATTGTCCCAAGAGGAAAAAAGGGGCCCTATATTGAGAATTATTGGTCATAAAACCCTATAATTTCGAAAGAGTTTTCAAGGAAGGGGTAAGTACTTTATCCTCCTCACCTCTTGCAAACAAAAAAATCTCTGAATTCTTGCAAAAATATTTCACTACATATCTTATAGAAGAACCTTGAAAACAAAATAAATTGAAGTGTGAAGCTTTTCTCTTGTGAAGATTAGCGTTATAATAGGAAGATGAACTTGTCTTTAGATTAGAATGCAATTTTTTTTCTCCCACCAAACCACCAATAACATAATAAATATAAAGCATCATGTGGCACATAAAAAAAATCATATTTTAATCTATGGAGGCTTGCCATTGGTGTTAGAGGACACGCTACCAGAGCTATTGCTTTCATAGATAGTTGTATAGGGGCTATAAGACCTGGAAAATGAATCTACAGGATTAGAATGAAATGGTACAAGATCAGAACAAACTACTACAAGATCATAACAGACTGCTACATGATTGAGATAGTCTGCCACAAGATAAGACTATGTGCTACGATATCATTCTCAGGAGCTACAGGAAAGTATAAAAGGTTGTAAAAGAGCCTGATTTTGAAAAATTCCATCCACCAAACCATAGATTTGAATAGGGAAATCCCAAATAAGGGTAAGTACACATTTTTATCTTCACTTTGTGGACAAGACACCTGTGAAACCTCTCATTCCTTAAAAACTGAATCATGTAAAAAAAAATTGATAGTTGTTTGGGAATGAAAAATTGAATTTGAATGCTTATTTTGAGTTAAAATTGATAAGAAAGGAAATGGGATTGTTTTTTAGTTGAGTCTAAATTTTTTCTTCCTCTAACCAATGTGAATAAACTTATCTTTTACCCTTGTTTTGAAACCTTAATTGCTCAGAAAATATCTAAAACTAGTAGCATATAGGGAGTGTTGTTTTTCCAAACTTTGGAAAATCACATTAAAAATCATTGTGGGGGGGGGTGGGTTCAATTGTAGAGATTCCATATACTTGTTAAGGATTATAATTATCTTATGTGTAGTGGAAAATGTTCAAAAACTTGTATCATGGGAAAACTTTGTGGCCATAGAAAAAAAAGGCTTTTCCTAAGACACAAGCACAAACCTAATTAGAACTTGGAGAAAAGGATGGATCTGCATAAGAAGAAGCTAGAGAAGAAAAATAAGAGGTTAGTGAAGAAGAGGAATAGGATGGAGTAGGAGAAGATGTGCCAATATTCCTTCTAAGGTAGTTTTGGATGTTAAGGAGGCCACGAGGGACATGAATGAGGTATAGTTAGGTGACTAGGTTGCTCAGAAGATGAGCAACACTTTCAGTAGGGGAGTATGATGGGCCTCCAAATTAGATACAAATTAAGGCCCATTTGACCATCCTTCAACACATTTAGCCTCTCTCTTTGCATTTGATGACATTTTTTTTAGCTATAATATGTTCATTAGGAAGGTTTAGAAATAATTTCATATTATGTGCCTAATATTATTTATTTTTGAAAAATATTGAGAGAATATCACTAGTACAAAATGGCTAATTAGTTACTAAAAAAATGACTAAAATTTGCATATAAACGATTATTTTTCGGTCAGTGACCAATAGTAGCTAATTTACAATATCTTATAACGCGACCAACTTTTGGTCGTTTTTAGCTTAGTCATTAATTGGTTATCTCAATTTTGTTTTCTAGTTGTATATTTGGTCATTAATTTGATCATTAATTTCTTCACTGACTTATTCATTAATTTATTCATTGATTTGATCATTAATTTGGTCATTGATTTGGTCATTGATTTAATCATTTATTTGGTCATTAATTGTCACAACTAATGACCAAATATACAACAAAATATATTACTATATGATCACCCGAGAAAACAAATTAATGACCAAAGAAATATGACCAAAATGTTGGTCGTGTTATAAGATACTGTAAATTAGCTACTAATAGTCATATATATGCAAATTTTAGTCGTCGTTTGAAACTAATTAATTACCGAAGAACTATAACTAAATTTTAGTCGCGTTATAAGATACTGTAAATTAGCTACTAATAGTCATATATATGCAAAATTTAGTCATCATTTATAGTCACAAATTTATCATTTGCATTAGTCATTTATTCATTATATAAACGACTAATTTAGTATTTTATATTCATTTCATTTACTTTCATTAATAGTCATTATAAATGACTAATTTAGTCGTATATAGTCATATATTCATTTTATTTATGTTCATCATTAATTAGTATAAACAACTAATTTAGTAGTTTTAAATTGATTTTGTGTTCATTATTAATCAACATAAATTAATTTGTATGATTTAAAAAATGTCATACAATGTGCATGTTCATCTAATATGAAAACACAAAGTCACATATTTTAATTACAATACTAAACAATATCAAGTGCAACTATAAATAATTTCAACCACATAAATTATATTATATGAAATGTTAAAGTATTACAATATGATTTTCCAACTTAATATTGGTTGGATTACAATTTACAGATGAAATGGTGTTTCATCACTTCAAAACATTATCGTTGTGTTTTCAAGGCATTGCAGATGAATTCAACTCTGAAGACTTGACCATCAGTCTTTATATGTGTGTCTTATGCGGGATATTGGCTCTAAGCGTATCACGAGACAAGTTCTCCTCTCTCTCTTTTTGCATTTGTCGCTCCAATGTTATTGCTCCCCTCTTTTCAGTCCATGCTTCTTACCATCAATACTGAGTTCATTCTCTGAAAACAAAAGAAGATACAATGTAGAGTGTAAAACATGAAAGACAATGAGCACTAGAATATAAACTAAATTAGACTATAAATAATTTATATGACATATACCTTAACATCGGCAATGTCAAAGCCATTTTTCCCCATACAAGTAAGAAACTTGAACAAATTTTCTTCATTGGGGTGATAATTGCCACTATAATGTGGCCAGATAACCTGCATAAACAAAGAAAATAAAATATCACCATATATAGAAAATAACACCTTAGTGACTTAGTATTCAACTTTCAAGGAAATCTTAGGAACAATCATGTCAACTAAGTTATATGCTAAAAAGCTCAAGCTGTAGATAACTTGTGAAAACAAATAATCTGAGGTGTGATGTTTAATCCTTGTCGTTTTATTCACAAAATTTCATTTTCTAATGCATGAACTTAGTCAAATATATGAACAACATGTACTCAAATAACAACATGAAGTAACTTTTTATGATAGTCATGAAAATATTTTAACACAAAATAGCTATAACGATTCCATTCAATATAGTGTAATACTAATTTAATCTTCAATCTTTGGTTGTTGTTTAAAAAGACATGGTACTAAGTATTTTCAATTTCATAGTAAAAAGACAACAAAATCAAAAGAAATGTCCAAAATACAATCAAACAATAAAGAGAGGATATCATGGAATGGAAATTGCAATTATAAAAAATTTGTTTACCTGTCTACCGATGCCGTGTCTGGTATTCCTAAAGCATTTGCTTGCCCAAAATAATAACCATGAGGTGAAATAATCACAACATTAAAAACCATAGGAATTCCTACTAGAAACATTTCCAAAGTCGATGACCTAGGTGTCTAAGTGATCTCTAACAGAGAATGAACCATATCCAAGACGTGATATACATCATATCCCCGTCCTTTTTCCAATCACATTTCCTGTAACCTGCCCACAACAGAGTCAAGTAACAATCAAAAAAATACATTGACATTTGTTTTTATCTTTTATATCTATAAAATTCGAATCTGATTTGTTTCATGAACATATTAATTTATATTTAAAGCCTTCCTGACATGAGAAAGTATCAATCAAATAGGACATCAGAAAAATTGACCTCAATGATGTCTTCAAACAATTTCTACAATATCAAATTTTTCTTGTTGTGATATCTTGGGTAGAAAAAAGAACATATCTACAAAAGAAAAATGCATATACTCCTTATGGTCAAACTTTGTATATGGTGTATTCTTAAGCAATTTTTTAAGATGTTCCTCCACCTTTACCAAAGTGAATTGTAGCTTGGTTAAACTATGTATCCTTTCATTTAGCATCAATTTTTGCAAGATAAATGTAAAACATTATCCTTTCCCATTTCTCAACATGCTACATATGATAAATTGAAAGTTGCATAAAACCAAGAACAAACCCTTTTCTAACCAAAACAAACAAAGAAACAATGTATCTAATAAAACTTCATTATAATATTAGAAAATGAAAAGAGAGTAGACCATTTTTGTTGTTTGACTTTGCCTATTTTTGTTATGAAAGTGCTCGAGCTTCAAGAACCAACAAATGTGAGGGAAGTCATAAATGTGAAAAAAATTATGTTGACCTAATTTATAGACTTCTTCAAAATGATATGAATGATGCCATTTTCGGATGTGGTAAATCTCATAATAAGAAATGGCATGTCTTCTAATAAATTACATTGCAATGACTACCATGGGCCTCCACAGGTTATAAGTCCTTAGTATGTTAATCTTGATGATGAAAGAGAGATGGCAACGATAAGAATGGGTGGTCCTAGTTTGTATGGTGGATATCTTCAAACGAAGGTCATCATCTCAATGAACCTAGGTTCTGACATGGTAAACCTGGATCTGGTCTTCACCCAATTTCATTCCATCATACTTTGTCAAGACTCAAGAGGACATAATGGTCCTTCAACTTATAATAGGGTTTCTTTCGAGGTTATAAATAAAGCTTATCCAAATCAAATGGATTTTTGGGCTCCAAGAGATATGGATAATTTAAATGATAACAATTATATGTTTTTTTTCCCAAGATTCAAATGTAGGGATACACTTTGTGGATTTTACTAATAAATAGAATGAGAGAAATAATCCATGAGGAGAATCTACTGGTCATTTTGATTATGGAAATAATCAGAGATAATAAGACTATTTAGGTTCAAACCAAAGATGGTGTTCATTCTTTTAGCTCCTCAATTGTTGGTAATTTTTAAGGTAGGAATTTCAATTCTTCAAGGGTGGGGTCCTTCAGCATAATTGCATCTACCTTGGTCATATCACCCAAAAGAAAAACATAATCAACAAAGAGTAAATATGTCAAGTTTAGGGCAAACCCTATTTGTATAGTTGTCAAGCTTATAGTTATTTTTTACTCTGTTATAACTCTGTTTAGACCACCTACTCTACAGTAAAAAATGGTAGAGGAGCCATTAGTCATAGCTACTCATGGTCTCTTATAGGCATGATAGAAGAATAGGTTGAGCCATTAATTAGAATTGCACATATTTTTAGGAAAGACAATTCATTATCTAGTTAACCAATTGCACATTGAACCCTATATGGATGAGTAGCCCTAAATAAAGTCAATTTTCTCTATCATATGCCTTGGAAATACAAATTAACAATGCTTGTAATTTTTTTGGTTTCATGTTATAAATTCCTTCTTGGGCAACTCTTATTCTGTAATGGATTTGTTTTCGAGGAAGGATGCAAAATTTTTCTAATGACATTGAATCATCTTAGTGGATTTTGACCCTACATGACCAAGGAACTCAAGAGCCTTGGGCGCATCAACAGTAGCATCCTCCAATGAAAATAGTACAATCTCCAACCTAGAAACATCAAAATTATATATAGTTATAATTCATAATTGTAAATTACCATAGATTGTAGCAGTCCTTAAATAAATTCAAACCTGAATAAGAAAAAACATAAAATTTCACATTACCCTTCAGTAAGTTGTCCTTGTTTTAGCAAGAAAGGCTCGGACTTGCATAAATGTGTAAGTAGATTCCCCATAAGATCAATTTCAACATATTTTCTGAAAAAAGAATCTAATGTCCAAAGCGAAACCATAGTTGAATGGAACAATGGTGCTTTAAGGTCATCTACACAAAAATTTGCCTCCTTCAAATCTCTCACATTGGATGGTATGTCATGCAAAATTAAGAAAAAGTCAAGGAAACTTGTCAACTTCTCTAAAAGACATAATGAAAATGCAAGGAAGCTTTGTAAAGGAAGGCACCTGTAATATTCTTTGATTTCCATTTCAACCTTTTTCCTAAGTTGAACCTCAATGAGTTGTGAACTCAAATTTCTTTGAGAAGAATGTTCTTACAGTTGAAATTCAACATTTGCGGTCTTCCCACCTCTGTCACGTGATGAGTATAAATTCTTAAACTCTCTTATGTCATTATCCAAAACATTTATTTCCTAGACACATGAATTTACAAATAAAGGCTTTTATGCAGCATAAGTCCTTGTCAAAATTTCATCTCTCATACCAACTGGCATCCGATCAGAACTGCAACCTGAAATCGAACCTGCACCTGTTCGTCTATTACTTAGGATGTGAATGGTGGAATATATGCTAAAGCCCTCTTAACATATGGCAGAGGATGAACCCTCCCTCTTATTCCCTTGCCAAGACCTCCCTTAGGACCAAGAGTCAAGTGGTCATCAACTTGACTGGAGAATCCACGATCACGTGGTCCCATATGGGGTTGTGGCCCTTTAATCCCACCCATATGTGGAAGTGAACCCGTATGTGTACCTACCATGTAAGTTGGCATCGTAGGTCCTCTCCCACCATGATCAAGTGGTGTCACAAGTCTCCGACCTAAATGTCCCATATTGGTACCTCGAGAGCGGCCCCCCTGTCCATGTAGTTCTTGCACAACATCCCGATGCACTTCCTTTATTTTCTTGGGGCCCTCAACTTTCTTCCTTTGTTGCCATCCATTCCTCCTCGGATCAATCAGATCCTTCAACATGAACCTTAGCCTAGAGGGAAGCCCTTAGTTATTGGACATTTTTGTCATCCTATCGAAGTAAGCATCAATATGTTCCTTGGCCTTTAAATGGTAAATCATATGACCAATACTAGTGCTCATCAGTTTGCACAAAGCTTCAAAATTTTCCTCCTCTGGATGCTGAAATTCACCAATTAATTTCTTGGTGTGTGCTTGCATAATTCTTTCATTCAACATACTTTCTTTATAAAGCTCACCAATAAACCTTATATTTCCTAGCATTCGTCGTCGTGCTGCAGCCTTATTCTCCCGTCTTTCTTCTGCTGAAAGGCTTTTTTAACCATGCTCTTCTGCTTTCTCAGCCTCAGCCTCTTCTCTTTCATATTTTTCAAATTCTTCATGGCATTTGTTCAAAATAACTCACTTGAAAACAACCTTCTCATTATCTTCATAAAATTCAAGTATTCCTACAGCAAGCTAAAAACTGAATTTTGCATACATTTCACAAAAAGCCAGCTCCATCAAGGCTTTGTCAAATTTTTGAATATTATACCATGAAGACATGATGCAAAGTCAATTTTCACTTCTTTGACATGTTCAAAAAGTTTCTCAAAGTTTTGGGGCGTTAATTTATTAAGGATGTATTTAATTTGTCTTTGTTTCAACCAATCCTCATAAGAAACCTTGCCCACTTCATATCGGTTCTCTGATATATGAAATATGGGCAGAGAAGGCTATGGAGGAGGAATCAAACCCTTCTACGAACCAGAAACACATTGCCACCTATCAGCATCAGAATTATTTCTCACTAGTCCAACTTGTGGAAGTGGTTCTTGCACATAAGGCCCTCTAGAAAGGATGACATTCATACTTTCTTGCAAAGCCGGTATTATAACCTTAGCCAGGTTGAAACACATCAGAGGAACCACTAATTTCCACATCCATCCGCATATCATAGCCATCATCAAAAGCATTCACCAGCTTGGCCCATCTATCATCATCCAAACTGGCCATATTTCTCCCACGACGTTCAAGTAGATAATTCCCACTCAGTTCCCTATCAAGTCCTCTTGCAGTGCTTTCTAATGCATCAGCCTCTCCTACATGACTTGCAAGTGCTTGGGAATTTCCAAGTAATTCAATAATGTCTGGACAAATTTCAAAATGATTTGGTAGATCTTTGCACTGATCCTTGATTGTCAAAAAAAATCTCTGGAGTACTTTCTGTCTCCTGAACATTCGGTAACTAAAATAGCTACTTGATTCATAAGGGTTGAAAGCTCGGCTACATCTTTCCAGTCATCCACTTCTTCCGGGACTTGCTTCTCAGGCTCCTTTGAAGAAGTCTTACTCTTGACATCATCGGTTACTATTTTTGATGGTTCTGGAAGGTTCACATCTTCCTGCTTCTCCTCTTGAACCTTATAAGAATTATATAAATCCCAATGGGAACTGCAACATTTGGCTTACTGGAAAAATCCCTATTTTTCTTCTTCTTGTTGACAACTACTACCTTGGCTGCATCACCAATATTTTCAATATTATTCTTTGCAGAAACATTGGACGAACTTTTATTCTCCTTTTCTGTCAATCTAGCTACCAAATCCTGCTTGCCTTCACTTTCAGCAGGCAAAGATGACACCTGAAGTTGAGCAGACATTTCATAAATATCACTATTAGTGGTGGATACTTGACCCTTATCTTATGTGGCAATTGCCTTCACATTGGCAGTTGAACCTTCCCCAAGTACTTTAGCACTATCATGGTTAACCCTACCTTTGTTTCTATATCCAGAAGATTGTTTGCAGTCAACAACTTTGTTATCAGACAGAAAACCTAGTTTTTCCTCCAAAATTGCCATATCAACTTTAGGGAGGACTGTTGTAGCTTCTTATTGTAATTCCCATTCAGACACCTTGCCTGTATTTGTTGTTGACTGCTTAGATACAACTAACACTTCACCCTTTTTCTCTTTGACAAAATTTTGATCAACAACCACTGTGCCATTGTCATGTATAGCTAGTTGAGATGTCAACCTACTCTCATGCATTCCATTGATTTTGCTCTCCCCAGCATGCAAACTAGAATTTTCTTTTCCAATGATAGGATTGGAAAAATAAGCCAGCTTTTTGTTTATGTCAACATCAGGTGAACTTGAAAACTCAGATGGGGAATCAAAAACCACAACAGTCCCATGCTCAAGATGGAGAACATTTCCAAGATCTTGCTTCTCTCCAACTACAGAATTAACAAAATTATTGTTGCAGCTTTGTCTAGCATTATCACTTGTTGATTCAAATTATTTATTCTTCACTTTTCTAAGTTTTGAATCTGATTTAATGCCATCCTCACTACATGGTGAGCTTTTCCATGTTCCTACAAGAACATTATTGTTATCAAACTTCATATCTTTTGTTTTTTTCTTTACTACTCCAGCATCCTTTGTAGAACTCTATAACTGGCCCAGAAGTTTATGTTTTTCCTTCATATCCCTCACCAAAGCTTTCCAAAGATGAAGACATATCAGCAAAGATCAATTCACTTACAGATTTTGAACCTTGTAAAGGTTCCAAGGTTCCCTAGAAATATCTCTTTCGGTGATCACATCTACAGATGATGAAACCCCTGGTATCCTTAACGAGGGAGTGTCCACAACATTAACCATGTTTCCTGATGACTTCTTTGGCAATAGTATCTTTTCACATTTTGTGGGATTGTTAAATGACCCAGAAGGATGGGGAATCAGACTTTGGCAGTGAGAAATGAAAAATTGTTTCTATAGCTAGGTCAGAACTAGCCCCTCCATCAACAACTTTAACAGACTTCTGTAGGGTTGTCATTAAAGGAGTTGTTGAGGTAGATGATGAAGTCTGACTCAAAATGAAATCCTCCACCTGCCTGTGATAATCGCTAAGTTTAGACTCCTCTACAACCACCTCTCCTTTTGACTCCCTTTCCATATTTGAAGAGCTTCCTACCAATGCCACGTGTTGTTGCATTTGTTGCTTTTTAGGCTTGTGCTCAGATTTTGTCATCTTATTTGAAAATTAATTTTTTGAAAGACCTGCTTGTTTTTTAGTTATGTTTTTATGTTTTTCACTAGTATGATGAGAATCCAGACTCAAGTGCAGAAACTACAGAACAATTTGAAACCGTACCATCAGAGAGATCACATGTTGTCACAGTAGGCATGTTCACTAGTGACATTTTAACTCCATCTGCTTTATCTATAGTCAATACTTCATAAGGAGGACTAATGGAAAACTGTAAACTACAATTATCTTCGTTGTTGAAAAATGCAACTGCAAGAGAACTTGATTAATTGCCAAGAGATTTTGGCAAGGAGTTTTTCTTTCCATCTAGAACTTGAACGGGAGCCAGCGTGGTTTCTGAAGCCTGTGGGAATGGTTTCTATATATCCAGCATCTCACCAGAATGGATTGTAGCCATTTTATTTTGTCTTGTTAATGGGCATGAATCATTTGATATGTTGATTTTTTTCTTTAAAGGTTGATGAAAAGTAGATGAATGTTACCATATGACCCAGCTAGCATCAATGAGTAGATATTCATTGGGCGTGAACCACTTAAAGAAACAGAACCTGAAAGTGGAGGTTTGTATGTAGGCAGTCTTGCTAATGGAGGAATGGAATCTTTAATTGATGACATAACATCAAAGATCAAAGCAATGAAATAAAATCATTGTGGAAAGAAATATGCAAAACTTGCTCATTTTTTGCATATCAAATATGCTCCAAGTATGGGCACAAACATGAGAGTTGAATTTTCAACTCTCTAGGATCTTGTCAATGTGGTCAACCAAAAAGATGTCAAAAAACTAAATATTTTTGGGGATTCAAAACTTGTTTTGGATTGAGTATGCGATAAAGTCAACATAGTGGCCCCTCATTTGGCTCACATTTTACAAGGTATCAAACAAGTCTACAACAAGTTGGATTGGTTCTCTTGTGGCCATATATACCATGAACTCAATACCCTAGCAAAGAAGCTCTCCAACTTATTCCACAAGTGCTAAAATACCAAGAGTATACGAATAATAATTTTGTGGGGGTTGTTGCCTTCCATATCTTGTTTTTTGTCTCACTTATTGCTATATTTTGTGACTATATATGTAAACAATCCAATGATATTATCCGAAAAGTGATAGAGATTTTTTTTGGGGTTCAAATGTCAGAAATAAAGGAGATGATGTCATAATATACTTTTGGATTGGTAACTAAAGAACTGAAGTGCCTGAAGCTCAATAACATGAATTCTGATGTTCATTATCAAACTATTAGAACCCATTGAGGGATATTTTTAAGATGTTCAAGAGGAAGTGAGCCCTTTGTGCTTTCTGTTTTTTGTGATTATTTTCGGCCTAAAGTTTGTTACTGTTGCTACACTCTTATATGAGCATAACCAGAAGTGAGTGGAAAAAACTGTTTGTGGGTCTCTGCTCTTGTTGTGGCTCTCGTTAAATAAGTAAGTTGTTTCCATTCATGTACTATTACAATAATGTAATTTCATGGTACACTGAAGTACACTGAAAATCTGAAAATCAATTTAAAAGCTGTAGTTATTGTATGCTACCACCATTTGAGTATTTTTTATCCAATCGCGTTGAATCGAGTTCTTAGTTTGTTTGTTCAGGTTTATCTTGGATGTATAGTATATACTGCAGGTTTCTTCTCATGTGACTACAACTGCTATATGAGAGAGCAAGTGCCTGTATCTTTGCCAATACCAGTTCCTCCTGGTATCTGTAGCCAAGGAGGAACTACAGGTCGTTCTTTCAAACTGTACTATTAAGTGGTATTAGGATGTTTTTTTTTATTAGTGACATGTAATGTTGTGGTCCGATTAATATCATTTGTTTTGAGATGATGCCACATTGTGTCGGTTGTTTTCAGATATGCAAACATCAACTCTGTCTCTATGCACATGCTAATAATTTTGAGATGTATTCTTTTGAATTGTGTGAACAATATAATTACTAGAAGCTGGATTGTTCACAAAACTATTATTACAATTTGCGCATGCCGATAATTTTGAGACTTATTCGTTTGAATTGCGTGAAAAATATAATTACTAGAAGCTTGATTGTTCACAAAATTGTTATTACAATTTACTGGTCATGGTACAACCCTTTATCACTGATAGTACTGCAAGTATTTTAGTGCGAGTGGATTTTGTCTCCATTCCAAGAACTAATTGTTTGATGGTTTTTCTGAGATATTGGTGTTAACCAAGTGAGAATTTAAACATAGCAGGGCATGATTGAATGTGGTAATTTCTAGTAATCTCCAAAATTTTACAGAACTTTGTACTATACTTCTGAACAAACTCACATTAATTGTAAGAAAACTGAGAAACACTAATATTTTTTGGAAAAGCTGGAAATGAATGACAAGATAATATTATGATTAAGAAAAAATCAATATGATTAGAGGGTGCAAGAAGTCATAAATTGACTATGGGAGCGTTTCCTAAACGCTAAATGATAAAGTGATAAGGGCACTCCTAAATGCTAAAACACTAGCAACATTAACATCATTGTTGGAAAGAATAGTAGAGGAAGAGGAGGAAGTATCATTGACTTTGTCTATTATTGTTAAGATGCTGATGTAGAACTTGATGATGCCCTTTAGAGAGTACCTAGAGCATAAGGGGCCTGTTTGTACAATCCTAGGTGAACTCTAGAGTGAAATGAATTCTCTCCTAATATATAAGGCTGAGGGGAATACTCTTCATGCATCAATAAATATGAAGGCATGCCGAACTTGATGATGTCCCGTGGAGAGTGCCCAGAGTGGAAGGGGCTTGTTTGCACAATCTTAGGCAAGCTCTAGGGGCTTGTTTGTGAACTCTGGTTGCTTAAGCTAATCTGGTGAGTAGTAATTTGTATACTGCAGTGGCTCTATACAAACTTTGAACCTTCGACCCATGACTCCACAAAGTTAACTTTCTTCCTCTAGTGCATTGTGGAAGGTCATTTGTGAAGCTGTGATGTATACTTCAACAACTATCAAGATTACCTGGTGATGGGGTTTGAAACTTTGACCTTGAAGGATGAAACACAGCCCAAAAGGACACCCCAGTGCCCAAATACTCCGCCTAAGTTTGGGATCACGGCCCAGAAATGCACCTGGGAAACAAAGCCAAAGACTCAATGTAGATTGCCAAAATGCAGCTCAAATTGCAATCCAGAAAAATAGAGAACTGTGGCCCAAAAGTAAAATGATTATTCTCTCCAGATAAATTTCAGATAACCATTTTTAGAATCACACATATTGGATGAATCTCAACTTTACGAATGCATAATGAATTAGAGAAAACAAACTGTCCTTGGGATTTTGATTTAGTAAATTAGTGGGTATTTATAGTTGTTAATCCAATTTTAGGGTGTAGAAGGACGCCTGTAGATTGGACAGCTTACAAAATTGTTAGCTGCAATCCTAGAATGGATTTAGGGTAACGTATGAAAACTATCACCTCAAAATCAACAAGAAGATTATATCCAAGCAAAGTCTTAAAAGGAACAGAAGATTATTTCACCTTTGACCACGAAACAGGAGCCTTCTTTAAAGACTCAACATTTTTTTAAGGATGCTGGTAAGGAATCAATAATGTGCACATCTTCATTCAGTGTGTCAACAAAGTGGTGAACATCAAATATATCTTTAAACTCACTGCAGCGTTTAAGCATTTCAATATCAACCAAGATTTTCAGAGTTCCAAAGCAGAAAGTAACCACAGTATATTTTTCTGCATGTGAAGTCATGACAAATCAAATAAATATATAAATACCTTGGATCATCCCATAAATAATTTTGATCTAAGGTTGGTATGACAAGCACAGCATTCATAATCCTTGCAACAGCAACCATATCACAAATCTACGCGTTAAAAAACATTGTATAAATATACAAGATTGAACATCTACATAACTTTCAAAAAGGAGCCAAAAAAAGTATTTCCTGTTGAACTCTGCGTACTTACTCCTGTACGCATCTGATTCAATCCACCATTAGCATTCACAACAAGATAACCATTGGGTCGCTCTCATGGGGCTGTAATAACATTTTTATGGAAATCAGGAATGTGAATGGCTGCAGTACAATTGCTTATGATTACTTCAGAAATTTTACTGAGGAATGGGAAGAACATACGCTTATAATGTCGAGGTTGATCTATGCAATGGAATATATCCCTTTCTTTTTCGACTTGCAAAACTTGCCTGTGTCCCTCTCCCTCATCATGTGCTTTCCTGATCTGTCTGCTACTCCATTCACCTTCCTCCCGGCTGCCAGCGCCCCCATCCTCCTTTGCGCGTTTTCTCCATAGTTTTCTATTGCTCGCACCTGCAAACCCTCAAAACTCCTTGCCAATGGCTTCTTCCATGCTCCAACACCATACTAGGCGGGAGAAATGTTATTTTAATTTGAGGTCTAAAATTTAAACTAAAAAAGAATACTCTCTCCCTCTATTTTTCCAAAATATCATTTTTAATATTATGCTTTTCAAATATCATTTTTAATATCATACCCATTTTTGTTTTGATAGATGTTTGTTTTTTAGATAGATGTTGAGCACACTCCTTGATTTTGTAATTCTTTGTAATGTCAACAATTCTTTAAAATAAAGCTTCAAAAATCAATATAATTTCATTCTATTAAATTTATTTTAAAAACATTGATAATGAACCACACAATGAGTGGTTCGAAAGGTGTTGATCTTAAAAAATTTATGTGATTTATCTAGAAGAATTTTTAAAGAAATTAATTAATTAATTATTAAATAAAATTGAGATCAAATAGAAAATTTAGGAAAGGTTTTTGCAACCCATGGTTTTGCTCATGGTATTCCACCTTGCTAGCCAGGGGAATTAACCCGATGGTAGGTCCCAACTAGACCTGCTCTTGTTTGGAATGGTTAATCCCAACGGGTTTTAAGGATTGTTATAAGGGTTAGGGGAATAATGAGTTAGTGGTTAAGGGATTAAGGGTTAGGGGCTTAGGCGTTATAGGTTTAAGGTTTAGGGGTTAGGGGAATAATGAGTTAGTGGTTAAGGGGTTAGTGATTGGGGGCTTAGGGGTTAGGGGATTTATGCGCATTTAGGGGTTAGGGGAATAATGAGTTAGTGTTTAAGGGATTAGGGATTAGGGGCTTAGGGGTTAGGGGATTTAGGCGCAATTAGGGGTTAGGTGAATAATGACTTAGTGGTTAAGGGATTAGGGGCTTAGGGGTTAAGGGATTTAGCAGTTAAGGTTTTTAAGGGTTAGGGGTGAGGGGTTAATGGGTTATGGGATAAGCGTTAACGGTTTAGGGGTTAAGGGGTTAGGGGTTTAGGTGTTAGTGGTTTAGGGGTTTAAGGGTTTAGATTTATAGGGTTTAGGGGGTTAAATGGGTTAGGGTTTTATAGGTTTAGGGTTAAATGGGTTAGGGGTTGGGAATTAGGGTTTAAGGGTTAAGGGTTTAGAGGTTTAGGGTTTAGGGGTTAAATAGGTTAAGGGTCTAAGGGTATAGAGGGTTAAATGGGTTAGGGGTCTAAGGGTATAGTGGTTAAGGGGTTAGAGGTTTAGGGTTTAGGGGGTTAAATGGGTTAGGGTTTAGAGGTTTGGTGGGTTAGGGGATTTAGTAGTTAAGGATTTTAGGGGTTAGGTTTCGTTAGAGGTTAATGGGGTTAGGGTTTAGGGGGTTAAATGGGTTAGGGTTTTAGGGGTTTTAGGGGGTTAAATGGGTTAGGGGTTGGGAATTACGGTTTAAGGGGTTAGGGGTTAAGGGTTAGAGGTTTAGGGTTTAGTGTGTTAAATGGGTTAGGGGTTTAGAGGTTTAGGGAGTTAGGGGATTTAGCAATTAATTATTTTAGGGGTTAGGGGTTGGGGGTTAAGGGGTTAGAGGTTTAGGGTTTAGGGGGTTAAAATGGTTATGGATTTAGAGGTTTAGGGGGTTGAGGGATTTAGCAGTTAAGGATTTTATGGGTTAGGGGTTAGGGGTTAATGGGGCTAGGGTAGGGAGTTAAATGGGTTAAGGTTTTAGGGGGTTAAATGGGTTAGGGGTCAGGAATTAAGGTTTAAGGGGTTAGGGTTAAGGGTTAGGGTTTAGAGGGTTAATGGGTTAGGGGTTTGGGGGTTTAGGGGGTTAAATGGGTTAGGGGTTAAGGGTCTAGGTGTTAGGGGTTTAGAGGTTTAGGGGTTAGGGTTTAAATGGGTTAGAGGTTTAGAGGTTTACGGTTTAGGGGTTAAATGGGTTAAGGGTTTAGGGGTATACAAGGTTAAATGGGTTAGGGTTGGGAATATTGTTTGAAGGGGTTAGGGGTTAAGGGGTTAGAGGTTTAGGGTTTAGGGGGTTAAATGGGTTAGGGATTTAGAGGTTTAGGGAGTTAGGGGATTTAGCAGTTAAGGATTTTATGGGTTAGGGGTTAATGGGGTTAGTGTTTAGGGGGTTAAATGGGTTAGGGTTTTAAGGGTTTATGGGGGTTAAATGGGTTAGGGTTTTAAGGGTTTAGGAGGTTAAATGGGTGAGGGGTCGGGAATTAGGGTTTAAGGGGTTAGGAGTTAAGGGTTTAGAGGTTTAGGGTTTAGGGGGTTAAATGTTTTAGGGGTTTAGGGGGTTAAATGGGTTAGGGGCTGGGAATTAGTGTTTAAGGGGTTAGGGGTTAAGATGATAGTTTCATCGGTCTCTGTTTGTGCACAATAGTTGCTTATTCTTTGTGTCTCAATGTAACAATTTTATAGGGACTGTTGCTCGTTGCCATGCCTTCTCTATTTATTAGTTTCCAGTATTTGTTAGCCATTGCTTTACATTTATTGATGAAGATGTCTATTGCAATTAAACCAAATGTATGTTGAATCTCCAATTGCGGTGGTTCAGATGGAGGTGATGGACATGGTGGCAAAGCAGCCGCTACCTCCCCCTGCTGATCCTACTTCGAATTTAGCGGGTACTTACCCTTGCCCCTCCTCCCCTATTTTAAACTATTTTGATCTTTTATTCAATATTTTGACTAAGCCTGGTCCCTCCAAACTTACTTCCTTACCCTCTTTGTGTCTTAGTAACTTATCTATGGCTATGGACAATATTATTACCACAATTCCCAATCTATCCATTGACATTGTCCCTTATAATTTGAGACCCAGAGAGAGAAAATATATTGATAAGGAACTTTTTGGGGGTTTGGGGAAACCGCCCAATATCGAGAAAGGTAAAAAAACTCAGGGGTAGGAAGTCTGCCCTTTCTAAAGCCCAACTCAAGGCCATTATTGACATTGTTGATGGCAGACAATTATCCCTCAAAGGGGCGCTTAGAGCGGCGAGTTCCCCAAACCTTGTTTCCAAATGATTTTTCTCTCTTTTAATTGTAGGGGTTTAGCTAGTGAGCCCAAAAAACTAGCCTTTAAAAACCTTGTTCATTTGCACCATCCAGACATCATCATGTTGCAGGAAACCTTGGGTATTGGGGCATAAATCACTCAATTTATGTCTTATTTTCTTCCAAAGTGGACCTTTGTTTCTTTCGATGTTAGGGGCCGCTCTGGTGGACTTATGACTAGCCTTAAGAACAATTCGGTTAATTTGATCAATTTTTGGACATCGAAATCATTGGTTGGTGTGGAGGCCTACTCCATGGAACTGGGCTCAAATTTTTTGGTGGTAAATATTTATGGGCCCTGTGTGGAGAGAATTTATTTCTGGAACAATTTGAGGAGCAAATCCTTTATGAATGGCCCAAACCTGATTGTGGGGGGCGACTTAAATTTTTCCTTGGGCCGTTCTAAAGCTTGGGGTCCATGTGCTCGGATTGATCCTCTGGCAAATTATTTCCTGAATATGATACAGGATGGGTCCCTTTTCGATCCCTCCCTTAGAATAATAATTCCCACTCGGAGGAACAATAGAGTGGGTGAGGCCCGCATTGCCAAAAGATTGTACTGGTTCCTTTTAAGTGATGACTTTTCAAACAGTCCTATTGGCTTTCAGCAATGGGTTGGCTCTGCTGGGATATCAAACCATTCCCCTACTCTCCTGGAGTTGGTGGGTCCGTTTAAGAAGCCTCCTACTCCCTTCAAATTCAACGCTGGTTGGCTCAAGGAGGCATATTATCACCAATTAATTGGTGGTTGATCATTGGAGCTACCCCCCGGTGGATGAGGGCTACTCACATGCCTAGGAATTCATTGATAACATGAAAAATATTAAAAAAAACACCATTCAATGGGCCAAAAATAAGGCCCAAAAAGATATGGAATCAATTAATATTATCAATGAGTCCTTGAGCTCCTTATATAGTGATGGGGAGAAGGCTTTTATGGATGAGAAGGCTCGGAATAAAATCAAAGAGTTGGAAGCTAGAAGGGAGAAAATCCTTAATGATAGAGAAGAGCTTTGGTGCTTCAGAAGCAAGGCCATTTGGCTTGCAGCAGGAGATGAAAATACAAAAAAAAATCACAATTATGCTAAGGGGAGGAAAAACACCAATACCATTTGGGAAATGGAAAATTCAGCTGGGATTAAGGCGAAGACTTTCAAAGATCTTTCTTCTATGGGGAGAAATCATTTCAAAAGCCTTTATACTGCTCAAGAAGGGGTTAATATCAGGGAGCTCATTCAAGTTGCTCAGCTTTTTCCTCGTTATGCTGACAAAGAGAGCAATAATTTACTCTTGGCCCCTATGGAAAAGAAGGAGACTGAACATATTTTAAAAGATATACAAGCTGACAAAAGCCCTGGGCCTAATGGTTGGACTGTGGAATTCTTTCAACACTTTTTTGACGTGATGGGGGATGCCATTACAAATGTGGTGGAGGAATATTGGTCACTAGGCCACATTCATGGCGTCATCAAATCTACATTTTTTACCCTCGTTGCAAAAAAAGATGCTTCATCCTCTTTCGATGACTTTCGTCCTATATCCCTTTGGAATTGTATCTATAAAGTTATTTTTAAAATGATTTCCAATCGATTAAAGCCTATCCTCTCAAGATCCATATCAAAAGAACAATTTGGCTTCCTGGATGGAAGGAAAATTCATGAAGCCATTGGGGTGGCACAAGAGACTCTCCACAGTATTAAACTATCCCACAAAAGATGTATGGTTGTAAAGATTGATCTCTCTAAGGCATATGACAGAGTCAATTGGTTATACCTTAGAATTCTATTGACTCATCTTGGGTTCCATATTGATTTTATTAATTAGGTTATGAGTTGTATTACTAATATTTCTTTTGTTGTTCTTATTAATGGAGCAGCCTCACAATTCTTTTCAAATCAAAGAGGCTTGCGACAGGGATGTCTATTATCACCATTACTATTCCTTCTGGCAACTGAAGGCCTTATTCAACTCATTCACCAGGCTAGAAGATCTGGGACCCTTGGGGGTATTGAAGTGGCTTCTAATTTTATCACTACACATCTCCTTTTTGTGGATGACATTATGTTATTCAGCAACGGTAACAGGCGCGAAGTCAAAACATTAAAGGAAATCTTGGATCTTTTCATGAAGGCAATAGGCCTAACTATCAACAATCAGAAGTCCTCTCTCGCACACGAGGGCATTTCCGAAGCTGGCCTCTTATGGACTTCTGGCCTCCTTCCTTTTCTACAAGCACCATTGGGAACATGCATTAAGTACTTATGCTTTCTGCTTAAGCGGGATGGGTATCACAAACAATATTGGTATTGGTTGGTCTCAAAAATTAAAAAAATAATTAATTCATGGAGTCATAAGTGGCTCTCTAGAGCGGGAAGGTTAGTTCTTATAAAACATGTTTTATTAGCCATCCATGTCTATTGGATCAGTTTGGCGTGGGTACCTATTGGTATTCTCAACAAAATCAGAAGCATCTGTAGCAGATTCCTTTGGTCGGGCAAGGAGGATGAGAAAATTCTTCCTTGGGTGGTGTGGGATAAGATTGCAAAACCTAAGGAATGGGGAGGATGGGGTATCAAGCAAATAAAACCTTTCGCCTCGGCTCTGGCTGCTAAATCTATCTCAAGGATTCTTTCTGAAAATAATTTATGGACCTCTGTGGTTAGAAGAAAATATATTGATCATGTTCCTCTGGATGATTGGATTAGAACAATGGATAAAGAAAATAAGAGATTTTCCAACATTCGGAAAGCTACCATTCATGTTTTTGATCTGGTGGGACAAGGACTTGCCTGGAATATTGGTAATGGGGAGTGTTTCAAGATTGGTCTAGAACCTTGGGTTGGCTGCAATGAAAACTATTTTCTCTCGGAGGGCCTTAGGGCTTCTTTGCACCAGAAGGGCCTTATTACGCTTGCCCAGATCAATGCACCTAGTCAGTCCACCATTTGGGCTCAGGCATGGAGAAAAGTGGATGAGATTGGACTGTAAAATTAGTGGGTTGATGAATGGCAGGCCTACATAAAAGAGCTGGAAAATACCCGAGTGCGTTTAAAAGAGTCTCCTGGTAGTTTTTTCTGGGTTCATTCAAAATCTGGGATATACTCACCCAAGGTTGGATATGCTTATATTATGGCCACTAAGGAGGAAGGGAATAAAGAATGGTGGTACAAGGCTCTGTGGGAGCTCAGTTTCCCTGCAAATTCCAAGTTATTTTCTTGGAACATTCTCTTCTTGAAAGTGTCGACGTGGGATTCCCTACAAAAACGCTTCCTCAATGGTCCCGGGTGGTGCTGTCTATGTAAAGAGGTGGAGGAAACTATTGACCACTTATTCATCTTTTGTCCCTTTGCCAGGAAGGTCTAGGAATATACTCTTACACACTGTGATGTGGATTTTTTCTGGGCGGGAAATAATTGTAACGATGCATGGAAGTCCTGGTGGGAGAGATGCAAAGATCCAAATCACAGATGTCTACCACTGATTATTTCCTGGGGCATCTGGCTGTCTAGGAAAAAATGTGTTTTCAAAGATTCCCTTTCCTCCCCGGCACTGGTGGTAGGTCAAAGTGCTGCGATATTCACAGCCTCCTTGTCCACTTCCTCAACTACTAATCCCAGACGGGTGCTAAACGAAATCATTCTCCCAGATACTCCTTGAGCCTATTTTGATGGAGCGGTTGCTCAGGGGCTATGTGGGACTAGCATGGTCATTCACAAAAACTCAAACATTTCTTTTGCAGCCTCTATCAGTTTTGGCGCGGGGACAAACAACTTTGCAGAGCTACAAAACTTAAAATTCTTGTTGTGCTGGTTACTTCACCTGGATATCACCTCGATTCAAATATTTGGGGACTCATTGAATGTCATAAATTGGTTTAAAAACATGCATAGATGTCAAAAATATTTATTACTGCATATTCTTGATGAGATTCTATTACTAAAAACACATTTTACATGGATTTCTGTTTGCCATATTTACAGGGAACGGAACCAACGGGCTGACATTTTGTCTAAGATCGGTCTTAGATAAGCTCAGGGCTCATGGTCAATAGAAGAAAATGATGTTATGGTGGTCCGTGTGTCGGACACTAGACCATACTGATGGAGGGCCTTCCCTCATCATGCAGAGTCATGTTTATATTTACTGTAATATTTTCTCCAGCATTGTTATATCTTCTGGATCTATGTATATTTATTGCCTCATATTTTCTACAAACATATATGTTTTTTGTATATTTATGGATTTCACTGATTACATAACACATTATTATTTTATTGAACTTTCTGGTCTCTTCGTTCTGGAGAGGTCGGGTTTAGGATGGCTTTGCGGCGCCATTGTCATATCTATCGGGTGTTTCTCCTTATTCGGAAGCCCAAAGTGATGACATGCTTATGGTTGCTATGCTATTTTACCACTTTAGCAGGTCTTCTGTCTAATATGGTCTCTGAGTGATATCTTGATTTCACAGTTGGAACCTTCACTCCCATGGGTGTTGGTTGGCCGGTCTTTTTTTCCTTGTTCCCTCTCGAGACAAGGACTTATGGAATGCTACGACATATGCGATGCAACTTTTTGTTTCTAATAATAGAAAGTTTGATTTTTTCTTGGGGAAAAAAAAAATGTTATATTTATCTATTTATTAAATGTAAATATGAAGATTTAACCTTAGATTTAAAAAAAAAACTCACACGTTTAACATAAATCAATGAAGTTTAAAAATTAAACTTTATGGCCAAATATTAAATATAAATATAAATATTAATTTGGCTATCTAATTAAATTATAACCTTTACTAAAATTATAATGAAGGCATTAGTATAAAGTTGATAGATGATACATGCAATTATGTTAATCGTAGATGAATCCATTTGCACTGTTAAACTTTAGAGACAAAAGGGTATTTATAATTTTAACACTATAAATTAAGAGACCCCTTTGTTTTAACACTACAAATAGATTTAGAAACACCTATAGTGAAATGTAACACTTCGGTACCAAAATTGCAATTTTCCATATTTGGAGTGACACAATTAAAAATTACTGACATAAATGACTAATTCATATACTTTTTGTACTTGTTATTTGGCCATATTTTTATTCTTGGACTATAATAGTCATTTACATTAATCATTATTAATTTTGTCACTTAGTATCTAGTCATATATTTTAATCCTAGACTAAATTAGTCATTTAAGTTAGTCGCTAAATTACTTCAGTCACTTATTATCTAGTCATATATTTTATTCCTAGACTAAATTAGTCATTTAAGTTAGTCGATTTTAGTTTAGTCACTTATTATCTTGTCGTATATTTTATTCCAAGACTAAATTAGTCATTTAAGTTAGTCATTTTTAGTTCGGTCACATAAAATTTCTCAAATTTAGTAGTAATTCACTTGAAATAATTGCGGTGACTAACATTTTTAGTCACCTAGTCATTAATTTCATCATTTTTTACTAGCGTATTGAGTAAATTTTGAATGAGATAATATAGGTACTTTCTCCCTGCTATAGGATGGACCAAGATTGGATAATAAATGAATAATATATTATGAAATTATTGAAAAAATTATGGGTATTTAGTTAATGGTAAAAACCAGGAATGTGCTCCCTGTCATTTAATAAAGATTCCTATTGTTGGGAACCAAATCCAGTTTTTGAAGGATTTTAGAGGGGGAAAGCTTCCTCCTTTTGAGGAGTATGCTTCCCCATCAATTTTTATAAGTACCAATTCAAATTTTCCTCTAGCGACATGTATTTCATAGTCTTCTTGTGGAGAAAACTTGATATTTAGGAGCTCTACTTTCATTTCTAACAGGGATGTACTTGGATTGACTCTAATAAAGAAGTTTTGTGTTATTTTCAGCTTCTAAGGCTTGGTTTCCTTCCTAAGAATCTAAGTATCCTTGGGCTTGGCCACCCCAAGAGCCTCAAAGCCCTGTTGTACAATTTTTGTTATCTTCTTTGAATGTTTTGTTCACTTGCATTTCCTATTCTTGCATTTTCTATTTATGCACTTAATATTCATGTTTCATTTGCTATAGGTTATATTGGTTAAATTATTGAAATAATTAGTTTTACAAGTAATTTATATATATACAAGTATGATGCATCCTTATGACAACTTTGCAAATTCATATTCATCATTAAGCTACTTGGATTGGTTTACTAGTTCACAATTTTGGAATTTCTGGAAGTATCATGTAGCAAAATAGTAATAAATTCTGTTGAAATTTGGAACATGTTAATGAGCTTCTTTTGAGTTGATTCCATTTTGATTGAAGCATAAAAAAATATAACTTAATAAAAAAAATTACTCCATAGCATTTTCACTTGATTAGCTAGACATTTTGGTACTTAGATCAACTTACTAACTCATTGTTATGAAATTATTGGTTTTTAGAGTAGTAATTTTCTACTAATTTTTAACAAATGTTAACAAGGGTATATTTGAGTTATTCCACTTGGATTAGAGTCATATGAAATCCTACTTAATAACTAAAATTTACCCCATCTCATTTTCATTTGATTTTCTTGGTCATTCGATGAGATAACTCAAAGGGCATGCAAGCTAGCAATCTTGTAGCCGATTGTTTTCGAGCTCTTGAGGCTTGGTCAAGTCACAAATTTGGTTGAGCTAAGGCTTTCTTCTTGAATGTTGATTTCTACAATTAATCAGGATTTCCTTTCCGCAATTTACTTTAAGCAAAGTGTGATTTTCTTCTTGCAAGAGTAATCTAGGACTTTCATTTCCTACAAAATAGAATAAATTTCCTTTGATTCCATTTCTTTAGCAATATAGATTATATTTTATTTGTGCTTTACATTTTTGCAAATAGAATATATTTCCTTATGTCATTTAGATTCCAACAAAAGTAGAATAGGTTTGCTTATTGTTATTTACCTTTTTCAACTCAGGATTCGCGGCTTACCTAGATATTTGCTCATTTGAAATCATTTCATTTCCTTCTTTCACTTACATCAAAGAGAGTTAGACTAGAAAGAGGAAGGTGTTTGTTGCACATACAATGTCGACCCCTCTTAAGTTCAAGTACAAACCCTAGATTGATAATTTAAGTTGGTAGCCTTCGGATTTGCAACATTCTTGTTGCAATAATGGGGCTTATCACATTTTGGCTCCATTTCCGAGGAGGGTGTCAAAGCAAGCACTCCCTTGTTCTTGGAATGATTACTTCTTTCTATTTTTCATTCATGTTTTCTGCAAAAATGAAAAAATTGCATTGGGCATCTCTCATTGAATTAGCAGTATCATTCAAGTTCTTTTATAACAATAAAAAATATTTCTTTAATACCACAAACCACCACACCATCCACTTTTACAAATAGAACAATAAGAGGTGGCAGAGAAGTTAGAAGGAGGCATGGAACAACTTTACTCTGTCAACCCATTTAAACAATGGTCTTATCCGCTCCAACCTTTTCCACCATACCAAGGGTTTTATGTCATTCCTTCTTTTCATCCATATCAACACCAACCTCCTCAATGGGGTGATATATATTTTCCTTAAAATTCATGGTATTATTATCCCAAACTTGTCATTCCTCGTTTACATCCATATAAACACTTGCCTTCTGTTGTAGCCACAACACCCCCATATTCTTGGGGACCCTCCATATAATTTTTTTATTTTGTTCAGTTTTTATTTTCCTTTCGGCCTTGATCACGTTCATGTTAAGTGTCGTTTTCCACTTCATGATATCATTCCTCTCCTTTTATGACGCTGCATCACTGGTTTCATAGCGCCTCACATTTTGCATTTGGTTTACTTGATAACATTTCCTCTACATCACCTCAATTGGCTTAGCCTCTATCATCGCCTTTTGATCACCTGATTCTTCACGGTGAATGATCTTGGTGTTTTATTTGACGCATGAAATCTAGGCATGTCCCTTTGAAAATTTAATTACGCCTCGTTGCAATGAATCCTTGTTTTGATTTTCTTGGTCTAACTTTCATGGCTTTTCATAACCTGGAAACATGTTAATATATTTTTAGTTACATGTACATAAATAAATTGTAATTGACTTTACATACTAATGAATACAAAATTGTATATATTAATATTACAAAATTTTATAAATTTTTTAATATATTTTATTATATTAAATCTATTTTTTTTATTGATTAAAGACATGCATATAACATAAAATAAAACAAACCAATCATGTATAAATCATGTATAAATGGAAGGATATAATCTAACAATCTCATTCACATTATAATTCATAATAAATGTAATATAAAGCAACATGTAATATATGTAAATAACAATGTTGTATTATATTACCCATTAATACATGGTGACATATCATTAAATTCCAATTTTGTTTCACACCATGACTTCAAAATAAGGGCAATAATGGAACGTGTAATTGAGGTTCAACCAAACACAAGGACGGCCTCTTCACTTATGGATATAAGATAACCAAATATCTCCAAAAGAATATTTCCTTATCGCGGGACGAGAACTGAAAATCGTATCTAAACTCCGAAATCTATGCCATTAACACATGTGAAAATTCAATTTTTACTGTTGGTTAGCATTATTTGTGGTTATTAAAACATAACAGAAATTTATTGATTCTTTATTCTCGCTGGACAGGTGTAGCCATGAATCGTTGTAGGCATCGAATATAACTTGTTTGCATTCCCATTTTTAGAAAAAATGTATCGAGATTCGTGGCAATTACGTTCAACAACCAAGCACTCATTGGCAAATTCACAGTCAGTAGTTAAATGATTTTCCAGAATACCAAACGCAGTTTTAATGGCACTCTATTCACATTTAAAAATCAGTTTCGATGGAATCTCTGTCAACATGTTAATCTCATGGCTTTATAAACAAAGGAGGGAACGCATTGCGAGAGGAGGCTGGGGGCACGCAGTTGTGGGCAGCATTGATGAGGACCTAGAACGCAGCCTGGGATGAGCTGAACGTTGCCACGAAGAAAACGTTGTCAGGAGGAGAACGCCGGTATGCAGCGTTTGCCAATACGCCGGTACGTTGCTGTGGAGTGTTGGGCTGAAGGCAGAGAGGGAGTGCCAAGCACGCAGTGCCAGAGAAGGAGGGGATCAAAATACTTTTTTTTTCTATTTCCAATTAATTGTATTTTGACATGTTTCCATTTCTCTCCTTCCAACTAATTGTATTTTGACATGTTTCCGCAGCTCATTGCCTCTTCCGAGCCAGCTCATCGCCTCCTCCGCCGGTCTCATCCCGCCTCCGCCAGCTGCTTGCCGAGAACAATTTGGTAATACCGATGCAACCTCCGCCCAGTTGTTGCCCACGGTCACATCGCCACCTCCGCCAGATGCTGCCCAGATCTCCGTTTGTCCAAAAATCCAAAACCCACCAACATATCCAGGGGAATTATAAATTCGAGACACTGGGATTGCAATTGCAGGGATCAGAGATGACGAAAAAACGGGCGTCAGGGAGTTTATCCGCCCTTCTCATATTCTTCACTGCACTAACAATACTTTTGTTCACTGCACTAACAATACTTTTGTTTGGGATTGATGAATATTGTGCACTTCCCGCTCTATAATTTTCATTCCACTTCTCCATTTGCGACTACTCTGTGCAGTTTAAACTGAAAAAAGTGGTGGAGAAATCGCAGGAGTGGATCCACTTTCGAGCCCTGTAGACTCGGAATATCACGCAGACTTGGAATGTCACGCAGACAATGCAGCAGCGAATCAAGGGTCTACAAGGGCAGTTAGAGGATACCAGATCGATGTGGATGCAATGGAGAAGAGGCTCAATGCCCTGGAAAATGCATGGGATTTCATGAGAAGGTACATTGGCCAAAATGTTGACTTTCGTCTATTGATGGACATGGGCATACCGTCACAGCTTACCACTGATGGAATTCATAGATTAGAGGCAGAGGTAGGGCGATGAGAGGGCTCAATTCTTCAATTATCCCTCTAATTTTTCAGAGAGAAGGGTCCTCTGTATTAGGGCAACAGTATCTCCAATGGCACTGTTAATCAATATGCTTTGGCTTTTCCTGATGCACTTTCACCCAATGCTCTGAGAGGACACACACTTGTATCTGAAAATAGCTACGATTTCGTCAATCTGTGGCATTTTTTCACGAATTTTCTGCCCTTCTTTTACTGTAAAACTGAGAGTCAATGGTCCATTGCCATCATAATCGTGCTTTTTCAATTTGGGCGTGTACAATTGGGCATCGGTGCATCATGAAACAGAAATTTTTTGGAGGCAACTGGTTTGAGCCCAGAGATCGAAACTCTGAGCTATGATGGACGACATGTTTGCTTCGAAAAAGACGATGTGAATCGCATGGGACTACACAGAAACCACACCGAGGTCATGTTCAAAATTGTTCAGGAGATTCGTTGCAGAACTCAACTTATGTCTAATGTGTTAAAGCCAGTGGCAATCGGTGAACGAAAGCAATTCACGGTTAATCTGGTCGTGAGAAACCATGGAAGAGCTTTCAGAAATGTGTCTGCATGACGAGATGTTGTGAAATCACAATGTGAAGCCCTGCAAGATTGCAAGTGGGTTGTCATATATACAGCCAATCTCACCTTATGTGAACAGACAAGTAATTAACCAGAACTCAATTCCTATTTTATACATTTAAATGGTGGAATTTAATAGGATTGTAGATTTGGAGAATATTTTGAAATTTGACATGGTTAAATTGAATTGGAGGGTAGAATTTTAGAATAATGTAGAATTTGAGAATATTTAGAAATTTAAGGGAAACTATCAAACCATTCTTGTTCTTGAAATCTTATGTTTGGAGCTACCTCTTCAGTGTCTTCTTTCACTGAGCAAGAAGACAACATTGAAGATAATATTTCTGGTGCTAGTGAATCTGAGGTTTGCTACATTTGCTTTGATCAATTGTGTACCATTGAAGTTCAGGACTGTGGGCGAAGATACTAACACTGTTCCCTGCTAGTCGCATTAACCCAACACTATTGCTCCAATTCAGATCACTGGCTTAGTAGTTCAAGCCGTTTAAACATTCGTTGATCTAGCGCCAGCCAATATATTTGGTTGACTCAGCAGCAGCTACGCCAGGAGCCACCATGACAACAAAAGCAGAGACGGGGACAGTGAAATAAAAAATATAGAGTAGGTGTGTTGGGCTTAGGCATCGCTCTCGAGACTATGGTTCATTGGGGCTCATGGTTAAGTGAATCAACCGCGCCTTGCGGCAGGGCAGCTACCTGAGATATGAGATATATGCGAGTATAATATCAGCTCTATCCTTCTTTCTTTAACCTTTACATGTGTGTCCTCTGCACTCTAGCATTGTGTTGTCACAATAAACCTAATCCTACCACATCATATTCTCCTCCTCCGGCGTTCCCTTTATGTCGCAGTAGCATAGCACAACTAGTGGTTGTACCTCCCAAAGATAGTTGCACTCACACTGATTCTTCAAAGAGTAACAAACCACGACAATCTAAGAGTTTCAGTGAGGGGAGCAGCAGTTTCAAAGGAATCTCAGCTAATGGATCTTTTGGGAAGATAAGTGGAAAAGGGTCTGGAAAAACTGTAGACGACAATGATTGGATGGAACAGAAACCTTGATTTGTGATGCCAAATATACCAGTTGAAATTTCAACCTATGTTATGGCATTACTAGCCAGTCCTTGCACTCCCATCCTTATAGATATTTCGGCCAGGAAGAAACATAAATCTTTCCAAAATGGATTTGGAAGCATATAATGCTACGTTTATCCATTCAAGAATTAAATCTTGTTTGATTGTAAATTGAGAAAATGGTCAGAGTTTCTCGCATGGCCCGAGTAAGTTTTGGTTCTATGGCTTGAAGGTTGCTTGATGTATGAAAGGGTTTTTTAGTAGTTGTTACCAAGGTATACATATTTACCGTGTAGATGAATTGAATCTAAGGGAAGTTGTTTAGGATCCCAAGTTCAAACAAGAAATATGCAGGCAATATTTCAATGATGACCCTTATTTGTATTAGTTTTTGTTGTTAAATGATGACCCTCATGCCAAGGCCAATCGAGCAAGGGAGAAAAACATTATGTTTGGAGCTGCCTCTTCAGTGTTTTCTTCCACTGATCAAGAAGACAACATTGAAGAGAAGACATCATTGAAGATAATATTTCTAATGCTAGCGAATCTGAGGTTTGTTGCATTTGCTTTGATAAATTGTGTACCATTGAATTTCAGGACTTTGGGCATCAAATGTGTGCATTTTGTACTCTGTTGTCACAATAAACCTAATCCTACCACGACATATTCTCCTTCTCCAGCTTGCCATTTCTGTCGCAGTAGCATAGCACAATTAGTTGGTTGTCCCTCCCAAAGAGAGTTGCACTCACACTGATTCTTCAAAGACTAATAAACCGATGTGTTGTCACAATAAACCTAATCCTACCACCACATATTCTCCTTCTCCAGCTTTCCCTTTATGTCGAAGTGGCATAACACAACTAGTGGTTGTCCCTCCCAAAGAGAGTTGCACTCACACTGATTCTTCAAAGACAAATATACCACGACAATCTAAGAGTTTCAGTGAGGGGAGTAGCAGTTTCAAAGGAATCTCAGCCAAGGGATCTTTTGGGAAGATAAGTGGAAAAGGGTCTTGAAAAATTGTGGACAACAATAATTGGATGGAACATAAACCTTGATTTGTGATGCCAAATATACCAGTTGAAATTTCAACCTATGTTATGGCATTAGTAGTCAGTCCTTGCACTCCTATCCTTATAGATATTTCTGCCAGGATGAAATATAAATCTTTCCAAAATGGATTTGGAAGCCTATATTGCTATGTTTATTCATTCAAGAATCAGATGGAATTCCTCAGCTCTATAACTTGTAGTTTGCAGTAGTTCAGGAATGTGCAGGAATCACATTGGAGCTTATCCATTCCAGAACTAATATATCTATTACTGCTCTCAGTGTATTTTATTAGAGGACTATTTACAAATTTGCTTCTTCAATTGGGCTTTTCTAAGTTAAACATTTGTTTGTAATGGCATCGTTCAAAAATAGTCCCATGTGTTTCAGATATCGAAACCTTATATTGCCTTGATTTCCCTACAATTTGGGTATGCTGGTATGAATATTATGACTAAGGTTTCTCTCAATGGAGGAATGAGTCACTATGTTCTAGTGGTTTATAGACATGCCATTGCTATGATTTCCATGGTTCCTTGTGCAGAGGTTTTTTGTTACACCAAAACCCACAAGTATTGGTAAACTTCCAAACCGGTAACTAGGATCCCCAGGGTGGGAATTACATATTCCATAGAGATGTGGTGATTAATTCAACACCCCCCCTCAAACACAGCTCGGGGGAATCGAACTTGGGTCCAAGCTCTGATACCATGTAGAGGTTTATCGTTACACCAAAACCCGCAGGTATTAGTAAACTCCAAACCGGTAACTAGGATCCCCAAGGTGGGAATTACAGATTCCATAGAGATGTTGTGATTACTCCAACACCTTTTGCCTTTTCTTTGTTGAAAGGTATGATAAAGTATTTTTTAATATTTTCATTTTTTTTAATGGAAAGTATACATTTATGTTAACCTTGAATGGAATACAAAATTCCAGGTCTAAACTTCTATATTTATAAAATTTTGAGGCATGTATTTTGTTTCTTTCATCCTCTCACATTGACGTTTGTACTTTGTTTCCTTCTCGTTCTTCTCTTTGAAAAGTTATGCGCTAAAAATAGATTTACAATGCTTTATGGTTGTCACACTATGGTAATAATGTAATCACAGTATAATGACATTAATATTTTATTTAAGTTTTTTATATTTACAGACTAGATTTTCTAATAATTTTGGAATTTGAATCACAGGAGAAAATTGAAATGTTTCACTTAATTTATTAAATTCAAACAATATTCGAAAATCCAGAATCCAAATAAGAATCACTAATTTTCACTAGCTTTTATGAATTCTACTTCTGCCTTTTTAGTATAGGTTGTACTTTCATCTTAGCATTGCATTGCAGGAAGGTGCGACCCAAACTCACTTTTTTTGACTTTCTGCCTCATATTCGCATTGGCCTTGTTAGGGTGGGTACTTTTAATAATGTGTACTTCTCATTGCAGCTAGAGATATATTGTAGTGAAGACTAAACTTTGAATCTTGGTATATGCATACAGGCCTGTAATTGATCAAAATATCTATTATGCTGGTCTGAAACTCACCAATCCCACTTTTTCCTATGCACTAAGTAATACACTCCTCGCCATGACTTTTCTAATGGCAATTGTGTTCAGATAACTGCATTGTTCTTACTATATTTCTTTATTATCTTTTTCTCATAGGAATGTTGTGAAACACTATTACAAATTTAAGTGATTATGTAATAACAATCAGCTCTCACAATAACAACTATATAAATTAAGCCTAAACATGAGCTAACCATAATCAACAATCCACTGGTCTCACCTACCTATACCTTAAAATCACTTTGAACACGGGTTCAACTAGAGGTTTGATTAGACAAAATGCCCTCACCATTACAGACATCCATCAATACTCTTTCGTTATCACGAGAATTAGCTATCCGGAGTCCACATAACTCAGCATTATCCGTAAGCCATAAAGGATCAAACCTCAAAAACTACCAACAACAAGGTCATATCCCTCTTAGATCATTAAATCAACCACTTACAATTACCAAACTATACAGAACTATCCAACCAATCTGTTCCTACTGAAGGAACTACATAAAACATAATAGACAATAGAGAAGTCCCTAAGTTACTAGACTCAGAAACCTCCCACTTCACCTAACAAAATGAAACGATCAACCCAGCTACAGTCTCTTACCCTTCAAATAACGAACAACAAGACAACCACTTTGCTTTTTACCAACATAATCCCACTATCTCGACTTGTACTTCACTTATAATTCTGTCAGAAAAAAACAAACTCTTCTTTCATAAAAAGCTACCAATGTTTTATAAGCAGTAAGATTTTTCCTCTTCTTAAGGACAGGAAACCCTTTTAGAATAAAGGAATTACATTTATTTATATTACTTCAAGCTCTTAATCAGATAAGAAGGAAGAGCAAGGAACCATAGACACCATGCCTAATCAACACAAATATTATTCCTCATTAACCAAGCCCCCTAAAAGCAAAAACAACCAGAACAGGGGTGAGGTACGAACCTCCCCAAAGACAAAGGTTAAACTATGATAAATCATCAATTCAAATTTGTTATAATTTGTTACAGATTCATGAACTAAAAATTTATATTTTAACACAATATTTTGAAAAAAATACATTTTTAAGAAAAAAACTTCAAAATTTATCCATATAAATTTTTCTTCAAATAATTTCAGGGATCCTGTATTCTATTCTAATTACTTATATTTTGTATGTTACAGTCTACATAATGGAAAGCTTGAGTATGAAGCAATTACGTAGCCCAGCAAAGATAGCGAGAACGCTATTGTTAGTTGGTGGAGCAATGTTGATGACATTGTACATAGGTCCTGTTATTCAAATGTTTTGGTCTCCACATCGACACCACCCTCATTATGAAAATTATGAAAACTTTGCCTCAATTGTCCCTGGTAAATACTGGGTGAAGGGCTCTCTCTTGATAATTGCCTCATGCCTTGCTTGGGCGGGATTTTTCATTCTCCAAGTGGTTACCATGTTCATGCACAATTTCAACTGTGTTCATGCACAGTTGAAATTGTTTCCATGTTTCTATTGGGATGTAAATAAAATAAACATGTACACTCAATTTATAATTTTTCAAAAAATTATTTATTTGTCATTATTTGTGAAGATTGATGTGCTGGAGGTGGATGAGGTATATTTTATGGTGATAGTTCAGAGCATTTTTATTTTCCAATTAGAAAGATAGTCCAAAGAAGAAACTTAACCCTAGCATTTCACTGATTCACATGTGCAGGGTTTTGTTGCAAAAAAATATTCAACTCAACTTTCACTTACCACCTTAATCTGCTTCCTGGGAACCTTGCAGTTAACTACATTGACTCTGGTTGTTGAACTCAAGCCTTCTGTATGGGCTATAGGATGGGACATGAACCTTCTAACTGTAGTTTACTCTATATGTCTTCCAGTCGCATGTGAACTAAGTAGTTTCATGATTTGGTTTACAGAAAAATGCAAGATTTTAGGAATACTGATAATTTGATTGCGAATTTACCATAAGCAGGGAGTTGTCACTCAAGGTCTGTGCATGGAATTAAAAGGACATGTTTTTGCCACAACATTTATTCCATTGATGATGATAATAGTGGCAGTCATGGACTCCATTATTCTTGCTGAGACCATCTATTTGGGAAGGTGAAGTGCCACACTAATAATTAGAGTATAGACTCTATGGGACTGAATTTTTTTTTGTATGCATGAATATAGAGACATGCAAGTAATTTTGATTTATAACCTTCTTATGCAATGTGGTGGGAGAAATTCTGATTGTAGTGGATTTGTATGTTGTGTTGTGGGGCAAAGTCAAGGATCACAAAATACCAACTCGGAAAAACATTCTACAAGTGCTTCCTATAATAGATGTCAAGGCCAATGATGACACTGAAGTTGCTTACAACAAAATGAAAAAAGTTATAAAAGGTGGTGAGGAGAATGAAGAGATTGAGTCCCAAAATTTAGGATCTCGGGAATTCCATGAATAGAACAAAGCAGAGAATGCCATAGTATCAATATGTTGACATGGAAAAAACCACGTACAGAACAGTTGCATAAGACAATCAAAACATCTGGAAAGGCATCTACTTAATTATCAATTCTTCAGCATAATTATGGTCTTAGTATGATGGTTGTTCTTCATCAGTATAATTGATGAAGTATAGATCTCTTGAAGGGCAAATCCTCATGTGAAAATAATTGTACAAGTAATTTATACTTTTATCCAGAACTCCTAATCAAGGATTGATGTATTTCGCTTCAATGTCTAAGCTCCTCATAATTCATGGATTTGGTTGTGATTTAATTTTAATTTTTATAATATCTAAGATTTTTTATCTTTTTATAAACATAAAACCATACTAATTTTAATTTAAAAGCTATTTTTAATATAATGAAGAGATAAGTTATAAGCTATTTTTATATAAAAGGAAATAGGTTATTATATGATCATTATAAAAAGGTTATTACTTTATAATCTGTAATTTTGAAAATAATGGGTGGTAAAAAAAAATTCCAAAAAATTTATATTTTTATTTTATTTTAATTCAAAATATTTATAATGTCATTTATTTTTTGATGAAAAGTTTACATGATACCAAAAAGACATAAACTGATAGTTAAAATTTCATAACAAGATTTCATATTTAATGATAGTATGATCAACTTGTGTTAACTTTCACATAGCAGAAACAATGATCTTGGACACTGAGGTGGCCATCTAGTGGATATAAAGGGAAAACGATAACCTAATAAATTGAGTAGTAGAATGTGTCGAGAAAACTCTATTTGCTTTCCACTTGTAAAGTGCTAAGTCATATCCACCGATTGAAACCGACACACCTACATATTCACCCCTATCAATTTATACTTGTGATTATTTTATTTTATTTTAATGTTACAATTCCAATGTGGTCTCGCTCACTTGGATAATCAATTTATAATAATTTAATTTTGAATTTTATTGAGATAGTTATTTTTAAATGTATATTAATTAATTATTTATATTTAATGAAAATTAAATTATTTTAAATATTTTGTTGGAATTAAATGAATAGATTTTGATATATATATATATATATATATATATATATATATATATATATATATATATAGTTCTGGGTTAAAGCAATATAATGATTAATTAACCTAATCAATTTTAAATATTCTTTATATAACAAAGACACGGGGTATAAGCTATTTTTTATATAACAAGGAAAAAGGTTTTGAGATAGAGAGTTCAGAATTCCCATAGTCTTCATTTTTTTGTCTACTTTTAGGAGTCTTGTTCTCTCTATCTAAAAATCTACACCGAAGAAACCTCCAAACTATCAAGGAAATAGGTTATTATATGATCATTATAAAAATGTTATTATTTTATAATTTTGAAAATAGTGGGTGGTAAAAAAAATTCAAAACCAAAAAAGAATTGAACCTCAAGATTTCAAGAAATTTTTATGTGAAATTTGATTTAGAAAAATGGTTGGTAAAAGGAAAAACATCTAACAATTAAACTACTACTCAATCTACCAAAATCTATAATTGAATCATGATTCCTAATTATTTATGTGAGGAAATGGGACTTATCTGAAACCATTCCCCTAAAATAATTGTTTATCAAGATCTTAAAGAAGTGTTAGAGCTTTATTTATTTCAAAAAAGGCCCAAAGAATTCAAAAGTTGTCTACTTTATTTAGTGTTTATGTTTAATAATGACATGGTTTAATTATATGAAGTTTTTGCTTGAAATATAACAATAATTATTGACATTTTTTTTAGCAGAAATTGTAGAGTGTTGACATTCTCTTGATATGGGATTTTGTTCCCACTATACTCTCCTACACCTCTGAATCGCGTAGCTTGTACAAAAACTAGCCTTCACTATTATTTACTCATTCTAGAGATGTTTTAAACTCAATTTATAGATGTTCCAAGTGCTCACTTTGAATGCAACCCACTGATAATAAAAGAGTGTCAAATCTTGTAGATGAATTTTTGGACTTCTGAACAGTTAGTTGGATGATTGACCAACTTGATATTATGTACAACTTTAATCATGGTAATTGGTTACAAACACCTGAACTATGTGCAATCTACTTTTTGTACCTTTTCATTACTATGTAAATATTAATGTGACCCCCCCTCTATAGATATAGTCATTTTCCATAGCTTAATTTTAAAGGAACTTCACATAGTAGCCAAATTTGGCTAGAGATGCTTGTGAGCCTATTGTTATATTCAAATGAGCATATCTTTCTCAAGTGTCCTTTTTTTCCACTTTTCTTTCCCTTCTAATTATTGGCAAGGAGCTTGATGATTTTTTTATTTATGTAGTGTATGAGGGAGTTCATTGATGCATTTTATATGCTTCTTGGGTGCAAAGGGTTTCCTTTCCTTCATTTTCTCTCTTCATATTTTCCATTGATTGATTCCTATTCCACCTTGACACTTCCTCCATTTCTCAAATGTCATATAGTAAAGTGTGGGATGTGGAGGGAGCAGGAAGGGAAATGATACCATCATTACTATGCCATTTACTATGCCATTGTTATAGGACATTTATGTTAATGTAACTTTTTTCTTAAATTTAATATTCTAGTACTATAAAAACTCAAATTTTGATTGTATTTAATTGTCCACATATTTCACTTGATTATTTCCTTCCACATTTCCCTACTCCTACTTTCGGCGTTCCTTTGCACCTCGGTGCAATTTCTAGTTTTATATTTTGTATCTTTCTCTACATTTTCTTTGTTACGCTGTAAGGCGTCCTTATGTGAAAACAACTTTCCTACCTACCTATCTGTCATGTTGCTAATCGTCCGATTCTTTGTTAGACGATTGAGAAACGCTCGGCCATAGATATAAAACAGTTAAAAACTAAAACATAACTACAAATCTTGATATGCGCGGCCAGAGTCATCCTTCTTCCTAAGCTATTTGCTACAAAGAGGGCAACTGAAAGAATGAAGCACGCAGTGAAGGAAGCTATGTTCCCCAGCGACAAGGAACAAATTTTGGGCGTGAAGCACACAGTGAAGGCACACAGTGAAGCAAGCTTTGTTCCCCAGCGACAAGGAACAGATTTTGGGCTTCATCATACTCATCGCCATCGCGAGCCAAGGCTGCTTATAGCATGGTGATTACTTCATGCCTTCAATGATTCCGGGCTGTAAATGGTGATTTGGTGATTCTGCTCTGGATTTGGTGTGTCTTTTGCAATGGTCTTTTGAAGGTTTCAGGCCTGGCGATCTAGGTGGGTGTTGGTTATTTATCGATTTGTCATATGGGTTTCTGTTATCCTGAATGTTTGGTCAGGTTTCATATTGATTGCCCCCTGATTTTATGTGTTTCTATGAGCTTTTAGTGTTTGTGTGTTGATTTTCATGGGTTAATCCTTGTGGAATGCTGACTCCCAGAGAGGTTCAGACGTTGAATGACTTTCAGCCACTTTTGTTTCACCTCGCGAATTGATTCATGTTTTGGGTTCTGAGCAATTTCTTTTGGTCCTTTCCGAATTTTTCCAAGGTGGGAATCAATGCGATATTGGGCCTCTTTGGCTTTGGAGTGACACTCCATAAAGTCTCAGAGCTGGGAGTTCTGCATGGAGGATGTTAAGTAATCATTAGCAGCTGGGAAAAAAGCTTGTAAAATGTGTATAGATGGGCTGAACTGCTTCCATGGAGCTTATTCCAAGGTGTGTATTATTTCCTCTTCTAAATAGGAAGTTTATTAGAAAATTCTGGTTTCCTGTGGAAGGGTATTTTAAGATTTACAGTTAGGGCATTCTGGTTTTCTTTCAGAAGGGTATTTTAAGATTCACTGATAGGTGTTGAAAATTCTTGCGTTTTTGCTGTCTAGGCACTGAAAAAATCTGTTTCTGTAAAATGGGTGTCTGAAAAAACTCCTCCATTTTATGACTGGTTATTGAACAATTCTGTGTTTTTAAGATGGGTATTTGAGATTGTGAGGCTTTACCAGGAGTTATAAGATTTTTATTTTTATTTTTGAATTTGAAATTATTGCTTTTTCAGGGTATTGAAAAAGCCATCCAAAATATTATGGGGTTAATATGGGCTTTCTTGGAAATTGATTGATTCGAGTTCAATTTTTGAAAGTCCTTTACCTTCTGTTGAAGAGTTTGTACCGAAGTGTCTTACGTGAGCCTCGAGGGTTCGTTCCAAAAGGTCTCACCTGAACTAAAAGGGTTGAATCCTGAAAGGTCGTTGTTGACTTTCTTGTCAAATCCTCAAGCGATGGATTGAGAATTGGGTGTTGTAGCTGGAAGCACTTTCCCTTTTTCTGTTGGGTACAGAAAAGTTAGTTGCAGAAAATAAATGGTGGACTGTATTCTTTTGTGGCCTTGTTTTAGATGTCGAGTTCAGTAGATAATATGCATCATGTATGACTTTTAGGTATTTCAAAAGCGTCTGGCCGTTGCAGGATTCCCATTTTTGTGTGTAGAATGCGGATTCCAAATAAGGATGAGTTATGAGCCCAAAAGTTCCCCAGCCGAATACCTAAATAAATCTGTTCTAATGTATTCCATATCCTCCAAATGATAGGTAGTTATTTTGTTTCATTGCATAATTTAAGTATTGTGGACATTGTTGTATATTTCAAAGGTGCATATTTCTAATCTTTCACTTCACGTTATTAACATATCCGATACGGTTATTCATCCCATGGATTCTTGGGAAAGCTCATCTTTTTATTCAAAAAGGTCATCTATCTTAGTGCTAATCTTATGAATTGTGAGAGTTCAGAAAGATTGGATGCAATAAGGCTATCTAAATGTTTTGAGCTAGGTTGAGTATGCAGGTCATCTGTATTAGTGCTAATCTTAGGAATTGTGAGAGTTCAGAAAGATTGCATGCAAGAATGTTATCAAAATGTTCTGAGCTAGATTGAGTATTTAGTTCATCTGTACTAGTGCTAACTTTATGAATTGTGAAAATTCAGAAAGACTGCATGTATAAATATATATGGGTGTTTGGAGGCTGTCAAACCTGATTAAGGACTTTGTGGGCTAGAAACATTTCTTATTTTCCTCTAAAGGTTGGTTCAATATTTTTTGGGTAGTTAAGCCCCTGTTTTTTTGGAAGAGGGTAGAAAATTCTTAAGAAGATCTGCGTTACAAACATGCTATGAAGATGCAGAGTTGCGATTAAGAGGTATATGTTCTGTCAAAATTATCCAGTAGCTGCAACTAGTCCCTTCCGCATTGAAGACAGCATTAGCCTGGGGTCACTTTTGAACAGCACCATCACGGAACCAGTGTAGCTACATTAACTTGACCACACCTCAATCGACTTTGGTCAATCATATGATGAAGGGAAGCGAGCCCACTGGGTTTGAAGTTTGAACTTGTGTCATGGTTACTTCAAGTGCTTTAATCACAGGCTAACTGATGTTCAATTTTTTAAGATGACATTCCTTTCTCCTCTTATGCAATTCTGAAATCGACGTTTTGATTCATAATTCTATATTGACAGGGGACACACATCTTTCAAGGTTAGAAAAGGAATTGCTTGCACGGAATACTAGTCAGTCAAACAATTTGACCTAGATATTAATTATCTGCTCTCTAATACCTTTGAGCAATTACCAGATTTTCAACTCACTACGAGAGGGGAAAGCTTTAACTGTGTAAAATGCTGGCTGATTTTGCACTTAAATTCATTCTTATGAAATTCTGAACTTAATTATATGTTGTTGTTGGTTTTGATTTTCTGCTTGTTTGTATGCCTAAAAAAAACTTGTTTCTGTGCAGTTGATGGCTGGAGGGAATTCTTCTTGCAATTCCAGGAAAGGCAAGAGCCATCTAAGTCCCAATAAAATTGTCCATGGATTCAGTCTAGTGAAAGGAAAAGCCATTCATCCCATGGAGGATTATCATGTTGCAGAGTTCACTCAGATCCAAGGCCATGAGTTGGGTTTATATGCTATTTTTGATGGCCATTTAGGTGACACTGTGGCTGCATATCTGCAGAAGCATTTATTTACAAACATTTTCAGTGAGGTGAGTGACCAAATTGTGTAGTAGAGGGAACTGTGGTAGATGCCATGGCAAGTTATTGATATTTTGTAAATTATATTTGATTCTCCTTATACTGCAGTAGCATGTTCCCTTTTATTAAGTAGTTTTAACCTGTTTTAAGCCACAGTGGGCTTACAATTTTCTAGCCGTAGTTTGAAGTTTGAATAATTCATTGCTTTACAGGGTTGCCTGTTATTCACTGACTGGATATCATTTATTTCTGGAGGAATCAGCACCGATTATGATGAATTTTATTTGGATTATATATTATTTAAGCATGAGTAGGGCTGCTTGTGTGTACTATATTTGGATAACTTAATATTATTTTCAGGATTAATTACATCGGAGTTTGTTGTTGCTTAATGCTTTCTGATTACATTATGTGTTATTCCAGGAAGAATTATGGGTTCATCCATCTAGGGCCATAATGAAAGAATATGATAAGACAGACAAGGCCATTCTTATACACTCTCCTGACTTGGCTTGAGGAGGTTCCACTGCTGTTACAGCTATCCTGATAGATAGCCTAAAACTAGTGGTCGCAAATGTTGGTGACTCTAGAGCAGTTTTGAGCAAAAATGGGAGGGCTATTCAGCTCTCAGTTGATCATGAACCTAGTACAGAACGTGGAAGCATTGAGAATAGGGGTGGTTTTGTCTCAAACATTCCAAGTTGTTTGGATTTATCTGCATATTAATAAAAACAATTTTTTGCTTAAGGAGAGATTTTGGGGTATAGAAAAATAGAATAAATACATTAAATTTCATATGAACATTGAATTTCCATGTCCTCTGAAGAACGCAGGAAATCTTTCAGGGCTTGCTTCACCAATATGGGGGTTTCTATTCTCTGAAAAATTCAATTCTTAATGTTCTTCTGTCAGTTGAATTTTGTTGGAAGTGTGATTGGTTGCTAGGAAAGTAATCAAACATTGTTAATTAAGTTGCAAACTCAGGAAATGTAAATTCTTTATGGCAGGAGATGTGCCGAGGGTAAATGGGCAGCTTGCAGTTTCTCGAGCTTTCGGAGATAGAAGTCTTAAAACACATCTAAGGTCAGATCCTGATGTGAAAGAATGGGATGTCGATTCAGAAACACAGTTTCTAATTCTGGCCAGTGATGGTTTATGGAAGGTTGGTATTCTACTATGGTCTTCGGTATTCTATCAAGAGCTTTACATATTTTTTCTGCTCTTACCTTACTTTTTATGGTACCCAGGTGATGGATAATCAGGAAAAAAATTTGAATTTCAACCTGCAAAGAAACTATAACAGCCTATTGATGTTGTCTACCTTGCAATAACTGAACCAAAACAACAAAAGATTAAGAAAAAATAAATATTTTTAACTTATAAATTATGAAACTCTTCTAATTATATTAAGTTTGTACATCTCAGACAAAAATTCGCAATTTTTTCATAGACACTAAAATTAAGCCATAATTAGAACCTATCTTCATTTCCGAATGACCATATCACTGTCTGTTAAGAACGAATTGGCCCAATTTACTTAAAAAAAACAAATTTAAATTTGCAATCTATGCTGGATTTGATTCACTAAATCGATATCGATATAGTCGTAATCCCAATACAGGGAAGTCGTAGAATACTAAGTATTGAATGCGGTTAAAACCCTGTGTGAAGGGACTGATAGAATCGATGAGAGTTTTGGGCCGCCTTAATGAAGAACACATCAGATGGCAAAATGTGGTTATTAACTCTGTTTCATCAAAGCGATATCGACTGCGATCGATACATAACGCCGAAGTGGCGAAGGAAGGTAAAATACAATGAAAATTCTGAATTCACCCACAGTCGAACATCAGTTTGGAGAAGCGGTTTTGTGGGGACAAACCACCGGTCTCGCGCAACAAGATGGATGGTAAGTTGTTTATGCTTTTGGAGCGCGATATCACCAGATGCATGACACGTGGTGTTAAGCGGTATTCTTAACCCACTTATATCACGTGAATTCAGATGGAGAATGCGTGAGTACCTTCGTAGCGCGACTGTGGTTCGATCAACCTGGAGTTAGATCCGAGGGCAATCGCTCTTTAAGCTGCACGAGCATTAAAGTTGAAGAATGGTCAGCGTTTTCTCTACTCGCAAATGATTGATGAACATTTGAGTTCGAATATGTGGGCCGAGGGATATAAACCTTGACTATAACGTTTTATGACGGAGGCTTAATAATCACTCCATGGGGTTAAAGCCGTAAGCCCAAAGTTGGTAAATTAGCTCCAAGGCTTTGAAACTTTGTCTCGTTTCATTATCATATTTACTTTGTCACCGTCCATTTATCTCGGTCAAAAAATAATCATTAAAGCCTTGTCTGTTTGGTTTGATACCCAAATCACCCTTTTGTTAAATAAACAAATGTTTATTGCCCTTTGGTGAGGTATAATACATTTTATTGCCTTTTGTTGAGATAAACTGCATTTGATATTGGTTATATTCAGAAACTGAGTGGGTATATACGGAAATTTAATATTCCACTTGCATATTTTGTTGTAGAACGAGTGAATATCTTCATTTAATATTGCTAAAAAACTAATTCCTATTTTGGAAAAGAATTAGCTTTTTAAATTGTTTTGAGTTTATGTATATGATTCAGACATGAGGTTATTATAAAATATATCACCATGTAAAATATAGATGATGCTTAAAGTAGTAATAAAGAGTGAATATTATTATAGGTATGATATATTTTAGATTGTGTCCTTCCTCCCTTACACATAAGTGTAAGTGTGAATTGTTATAGGTGTATATTAATTGCTAATTAATTTCAAGACAAGGACATCAGAATTTGTTACTTTCATATTTTTTTATTTATACAAATTTCTTTCATGAATGCTCAAATGTTAGGAAAACAATCTACCACCAAGTTATGCTAAAAAATGCACTACTAAGTTACATGTATTTAAGATGAAAAAAATACTTGAATTCAAATTATGTCATCAAATCCATTGTTATTTGAATTACTTAATTTAAATTTTATTTTGAGACTTTGAATAATAATGACAATTTCATATTAATAAATTGAAGAAATATTATTTTCCTATGTTCTCTACAACATTCTTTCTAACACCATCAACATTTTTATGATTTAGTTTTTAATATTGAACATAATCATTAGTTTTAACTTAACTAAGATTTAAATACAAATTATCCATAATTTTTATATATCAAAATTTAGATTAATTTACAAAAACTAACTTTTCAAGCAATAACTATAGCTTGATCCATGATTTTCAGAAAAAAAACATTAGTTTTACATATAGCCATATTTTTTTCAATCACAAACATCATTAATTTTTAAATTACATCTACCTAATAATGGTCAACTAGTAGTATTAATTACAGTCAATATCTTTCCAACATCTTCCTTACAACGTTTCCTTTACAACATTAGGTGCAATTGCTAGTATATTTCTCTAGTGTTTGCTTTATGATATAACAAGATTCATGTGAGTCAATGTTATCATTAATTTCCAAGTTTTGATATATTGACATTAATGCTATATTGACTTAAACATATAACAGTGGCAATTATATATATATATATATATAGAAATTGTTTTGTTTTCGTATATACATTGAAAGATTTAATTGCATATTAATATCATTTATGGCATTTTATGTTATAATTTTGCTTTTTTTTAAACCAAAAAAATAATAACAAATAATCTTGTTATTTGTTTTTTCTTTATAAAATGAGTTCAATAGAGAGTGATGGTAAGATAAGATAATCGTTTTTTGCAAATCATTCTTAGTGTTATTGAGTTGAGAAGATCATTCTCTCAGCTTATGTACATTGCAATGAACTTGTTTTATAATTCATCGTAGGTATGTGAATAGAGTTATTTTGCTAGTTTTCTAGCACAATTAGTTTATTTGCATTCGTATTAAAGACACTCATTGATCTTCAAATGATTTTGGGATTGGCAAAGAAATTTTCATCTTGAGATCACATACAGTTCTCCCTCCTCCAATTAAAATATTTTTTTTCTCTTAACTAAGGATGAGGCTATCTTGTGCTTAGTCAAGAGAGATTTCATTTTATGATCGGTTGCGTAGTTACATTCATGTTTCAAGACTCCTTGTGAAGGAGTAAACCTCATAATGGCTTGACGGAGCCCTAATTTCAGTTAGGTTTAAGAGATCATCTTTTCTAAGGCTATATCATACGGATGATTCTCTAATCTTTAGTTTGTTCATCATAAAACACCATCACTCTTAAACAAACTAAAGATCATTCTTGTGCATATTGTATATATTTGTTTAGGTAGCTTAGACTAGGATAACATAGGCTAGTGCTAGGACACGGGTAACTGGAAACCCATTCAAACCAGTCATAATTGCCATCACAACAGAAAAGAGTTTGATTGGGACTCTGACCGGGCCATTTTCTCACGGGTTGAGCCAGGACATTTCCAGGCATCAACACCTCCTAAATGGGGTGATCCATATTTCCCTCAAAATCCTCAACTCCCATGTTCACACCAACCTCTTCCATATGGAAATTCATCTTTCCCTCAGTATCCTCAGTATCTTACACTCCAATCTCAAAAAATATACCATCCACCTCCTCCAAAGTTATCTCAAAGATTCAACCCCTCTCAAATACTTGCACAATTGCTTCCCAACCCCAACAATAAAATACCTCAGTCCCCTTACGATGTTAAGATGAATTTTTTTCAAAAATATCCTCTTGATCTAAATGATATTCATCTTATATGAAGAAGAGTATTTAAAAAGGAATATTCCTCTACTATCATTAAAGAACAACATCAAGAAGAATAATATCTAGAGGAGAAAAATGAGTCATGGACCACTTTTGATGAGGAGAAGCCATTGGAACCTGAAATAAAGGAATTTCTACTATGCCTTCAGTCGACTAACCAAAAAATGGTAGAAGATTTGAATGGCATAGAAAAATATGACATGAAGAATGATCCATATGAGTAAGTGAAACAGGAGCATCAAAGCTATATTGAGCTTTGGTTCCAGAAAATCAGTAAGATGGGGCATCACTCTCTTCTTTAGTAGTGCTTGATATCACCTCAATTAAAGCAGTTGATCTCTCCTATTCTGGTACATATCAAAGCATATATTTCAAATCGACATATGATTTCATTTCTCATACAAGTACATACATAGATCCATTGGAAGTATTCCTATGCTTGAAAAATATTTTTCTTTTTCAAGAAAAGTAGGATAGGATAAAGAAGAAGAAAAAAACGAGAAAAGAGAAAAAAAGGAAAAAATAAAATCTCAAGTGAAAACCTCATTTGAGGCACTTGAGATTGGTTCACTAGTTGAAAACCTATATGAGACAACCAATGTGTTCAAGAAAAGAGATAAAAAGGAAATAATATCCTAGGTGAAAACCTCCTTTGAGACACCTAGGCATACATGTTGGTTGAAAACATAATTGAGACATCCAGTATGCCTAAAATGAGAAAAAATGATGAAAAAGTGGAAAAAAGAAAAGAAAAGAAAAAGGTAAAATGAAAAAGAAAGACACTTTACTCCAAGTATATATGTAGGATTTCTCCAACTTGCACAAGCCACGCACAAGCAACAAGAAGTTGATTAGAAAATCAAACATCTAGTAAAGGGGAGTCAACATTGAGTTTTCCACCTTCTATACCAAGATGCTCCAACATGGCTAATACAAAGTCCATACATCTCTTGTCATACTCAAAATTCATCCCCATAAAATTTACCATCATTCCAAATCCTTTCCCATTCATTTCACTTGTTGTCCTAAAGTGTTACATGAAATTTCTGTGTTGCTAGAGGATTACTAGAATACATAGCGCAGAAATGGTTTTGCCCATATCTCAAAAACCATGCATATTTTGGCCAAGTTGTTTTATGGGGAGATGCATAAGGATAATGGTAACATGTTTTAAAACTTTCATAAAATTCTAGTGCACATTTTTTGAGAAATTGACCTTCATCGCATAAAACCATTCTTCATTTTTCTTGATATTCATGCATCCATTGGCCAATATTTTCTATGGGAAAATTCATAAGGACGATGGAAACATGCTCAATTTTTTTAATATGAATCCAATCTAGCATTTGAGAGATATGGATTAAAAAAGTATGCTACAAGATTTTCCTGTATTGCTACATGATTGTCCCAGATTGCCACAAGATACTGATTTATGCAAGAAAAGGATGCATCCTATGTTTTTTCTTCTTAGGAATTATGGAGAAGGTCCATCATGGCCTTATCAACCACTCACCACCTCATTTGTCCTTTTATCCACTGCCATTTCCCTCTTTGTTCATCAAAAAACACTCCATTTAACCTTTATCCACCTTTCCACCACCATGTTCTCTCATGCCCATCATTAGACTTTACATGAATTATCAATTTTTTTCTAGTGATATTGGGAGAAATCAAAGGTCTTATAAGGGTCGGTGTCTATGCTACAGGAAGACACACAACTTAACATCCCTTACCAGACCACAACTAGAGTTCTAGATTTGGAAATCAACCACCATGGGCATCTAAGGATTACAACCCTGATCCTTGAGCACCTATAGGACCTCATGTAGGGTGCTATAAGATTATCATCAGAGCATAAGAAGCATGCTTGTAGTAGATCAAACATAGTGATTTCAGAATCAGTAATTCCTTGAAGCATAAAACCACAGATATCACACTCCAAAGTGTATTTGATCACCCAACCATCAACAACACTTGATTCCAAGAGAACTACATAAAAGACAAAGGACTTGCATAATCAAAGTTTTAGCCAGCAGAAAACATTAAAAAAATCTTATATTTTTCAAGAAATTGCAGGAAGCAAGGGAAACAAACCAATGACCTCATAGAAGATACTCATAATAGCCTCACCCATGTCCAGATCTTCCATGCAACCATCAAAGGATCAACATATCAACAAGAAAACACTAGGTAGGCACAAGTATGCACTATCCTTCACCTCTCCTATTGAGCGTATTATGGTTCAAAATTTGTTGTCAATGCACAAGAGAAAAGATTTTGTGGGTTCAGAGTGGTTCAAAAGTCTTGACCATCCTCAAACAGTGAGCTGAAATTATATTTCTCTCTCGTCACACGTGGAGAAAATAAAAATTCAAAAAGGGTTATGAGTACGAGGGTGGGCCATTGAGCCTATGATATAAATTTTAAGTTTGTAGGTGGGAGAAAGCTAATATAACGCGTTGAGCCCACTACCAAGCCACAAATGGGAATAAAATGGGCATGAGGTTCATTTTCACCGATAGTTTCATTCAAAAAATGGTAAAGGGGACCACCACCATCGTTGGAAGTTGAGAAGGCTACACCAGGGATCTCATAGGATGCCATAGTGAAGCTACAGGACCACAAACCAACTACTACATGAGTCAGGCTAAGTGCTACAGGAGGCATAGTAGATGCTATAGGAGACAATCCAACTGCTACATGATTGTACCGAGAGGGAAAAAGTGGCCCTATCTTGGGTACTATTGGCCACAAAAACCTAGAATTTTGAAGGACTCTACAAGGGAGGGGTTAATACTTGATCTTGCTCACCTCTTGCAAAGAAAAAGTTTGTGAATTCTTGCAAAACTCCTTCACCACATATCTTATAGAAAAACCTTGAAAACAAAAGAAATTGAAGTGTGAAGTTTTGTCTTGTGATGTTGAGCATTATAATAGGAATATTAACTTGTCTTGAAACCGGCATGCAAAATTTTTTCTCCCACCAAACCACCAATAACTTAAGCGGGCTAGAGACTCATGTGGCACATAAGAAAAATTGTATTTTAAGTTAAGGAGGCTTGCCACTAGTGTTGGAGGAAAATCTACCTGAGCTATTGCTTTCATAGAATTTTGTAGAGGGGATATAAGACCTAGAAAGCATTGCTACATGATCAAAACAAACTACTACAAGATCATTACATATTTCTACAGGATTGAAACAAACTGCTACAAGATAAGACAATGTGATACAAGATTGCTCCTAGGAGCTACAATAAAGTCCAGAAGGCTTTAAAAGAGCCCGATTTTTAGAAATTATCCACCAAACCCTATATTTGAAGAGGGACATCTAAGAGAAGGTTAAGTACACATTTTTCTCTTCCATCTATGGCCAAGAAACCTACGAAACCTCTCATTCCTTCAACAACGCATCCTATTACAAAATTCTGATAACAGTTTGGGAATAAAAAATTGAGTGTGAATATTTCTTTTGAGTTAACCATGATAAGAAAGGAAATTAGACTGTTTTTCAGTTGAGTTTGAAGTTTTCCTTCCTCTAACCAACGTGAATAAACTGCTCTTTTACCAAAATTTTGAAACCTTAATTGCTCAAAAAATCTCTAAAACTGGTTTCATATAGGGAGTATTGTGTTTCCAAACTTTGGAAAATCATAATGACAATAATGGGGGTGTGGTTTCAATTGTATAGAGTCCACAGACTCATTAATGTTTCTAGTTATCATATGTGCTATGGATAATGTTCAAAGACATGTATCACGGGCGAACTTTGTGGCCATAGATAGGGAGGCTTTTCTTAAGACATAAGCACAAGCCTAATTAGAACTTGGAGAAAAGGATGGATCTACATAAGAAGAAGCTAGAGAAGAAAATGAAGAGGTTAGTGAAGAGGAGGAAGAAGCTGGAGCAAGAGAAGATGTGCCAACATTCCTTCTAAGGTAGCTTGGGATGTTATGGAGACCACCAGGGCCATGAATGAGGGACAATTAGGTGACTAGGTTGCTAAGAGGATGAGCAACACTTTCAGTAGGGGGTATGATGAGCCTCCAAATTAGATACAAATTAAGGCCCATATGACAATACTTCAGCACATTTAACCTCTCTCGTTGCATTTGATGACATCTTTTTGAGATCTAATGTATTCATTAGGAATGTTTAGAGATAATTTCATATTATGTGCTTAATATTATTTAGTTTTCCATAATATTGAGAGAATATTAAGTAAATTTTGAATCATATAATATAGGGACTTGATCCATGTTATAGCATGAACCAATATTGGATAATAAATGAAAAATATATTATGAAATTATTGAACAGATTCTAGAGATCCAGTGATTGAGAAAATTATGAATGTGCTTCTTATTATTTAATGAATATTCCTACTGTTGGGAACCAAATCCACTTTTTGAGGGATTTTGGAGGGGAAAGCTGCCTCCTTTCAAGTAGGATGGTTCCCCATCAATTTTTTTAAGAAACAATTCGAATTTTCCTTTAGGGGCATGCATTTCTTAGTCTTCGTGTAGAGAAAACTTGTTATTTAGTAGCTCTACCTTCTTTTCTAGCAGGGATGTACTTGGATTGACTCTAATAATGAAGTTTTGTGTCATTTTCAGCTTCTAAGGCTTGGTTTCCTTCATATGACTTTGAGTATCCTTGGGCTTGGCCATCACAGGAGCCTCAAAGCCCTGCTATACAATTAATTTATTGTCTTTGAATGTTTCGTTCACTTGAATTTCCTATTCTTGCATTTCCTATTTTTGCACTTAATATTCATGCTTCATTTGTTATAGGCTAGATTGGTTAAATTATTGAAATAATTGTTTTTTCAAGTAATTTATATAACTAAAATTATGATGCGTCCTTTGGAAAGCTTTGCAAATTCATATTCATCATTGATCTACTTGGATTGGTTTGCTAGTTCACAATTTTGGAATTTCTAGAAGTATCCCATATGAAAATAGTAATAAATTTATGTTGAATTTTAGCATGTGTTAATGATATTATTTCAAGTCTATTCCATTTGGATTGAATCATAAAAAAATCCACAATAAAAACAAAAATTATTCCATGGAATTTTCACTTGATTAGCTTAGGTAGTTGGGTACTTAAATCAACTTTCTAGCTCATTCTTTTGAATTTTTTGGTTTTTAAAGTTGTAATTTTCTGCTAATTTTTAGAACATGTTAACAAGGGTATTTTTGAGTGATTCCACTTGTATTGGAGTCTTAGGACATGATACTTACTAAAAAAAATTACCCCATTTCATTTGAATTTGATTTGTTTGGTTATCCGGTGAGATAACTTAGGGGACAAACTAGCCAACAATCTTATAACAATCTTGTAGGAACTTGTAGTTGTTTGTTTTCGAGCTCTTATTCACTCCAAATTCATGGTAGAAGTATATTGATATCCTATGAATTTGTTGAGGCCACTTTGGTTGAGTTGAGGCTTGGTTAGGTCATGATTTAGCCCTTACATTGTTTGCTTCTTGAATGTTGATTTCTACAATTAGTCTAGATTTTATTTCCAAAATTTACTTTAAGCAAAGTGTGATTTCCTTCTTGCAAGAGTAATCTAGGACTTTCCTTTCCTACAAAATAGAATATATTTCCTTTAATTCCATTTACTTTTTAGCAAGATAGATTGTATTTTCTTGGTGCTTTAGATTTTTGCAAATAGAATAGATTTCCTTTCTGTCATTTACTTTCCAGTAAAAGTAGAATAGGTTTGCTTATTTTTATTTACCTTTTCAAACTTAGGATTGGTGCCTTACCTAGATATTTGCTCATTTGATATTGTTTCATTGTCTTATTTCACTTGCATCAAAGGAATTCAGACTATGAAGAGAAAGGTGTCTGCTACACATATAGTGTCGACCCCTCTTAATCTTGTACGGATCCCAAGTTGATAATTTAATTTGGTATCCTTCGGAGTTGTGACATTCTTGTTGCAATATTAGGGCTCATCACGAGTCCTCCCTTCATTTTTCACCAACAAAATTTTCCCATTGCCACTAAGGGTCATTTCTTCTCTTGTCTTACTCCTCCCCACTAGAAGGTTCTCTAGATTCTCTGAAGTTCCTGAAGAATGGATATTGGGGCCATAATGGCTAAGCATAGATACAGTGGTAAGGCCTACAAACCTAATTTAAGTAATATTAAATTCCCTAACTTATTTAGATATCGGAAGGTCCGGCTAGATTATCTCTTCTAAGTTCTTATTATCAAATATTTGTAGATACTCTAGCAGGGAGAAATCTCGACTAAAGGAGTACCAAGTTATTTTCAGGGGATTTTACTAATTTGAACTCCTAATATCCTAGCCACATATTTTTTCACATTCATGTGAGTATTAAAGAAGGAAATATTCATATTTGGATATGTTTAGTTCCATACCTAATGCTTGTGAGAAGACATCCATGATATTGTTGATCATTCTTGCTTCCTACACCGTATGAACACCAGGACCCATTGCATCATCAATAAATTGTTGATGAGTGATGGACATGTATGAAATATACCAACAAGATTCAATCTGATCTTATAATGTACTAAAAAAATATATTGAATCCTTCCTACAATTTTCGAAAACAAAACATGATCGCACAATCACATATAAGCAAGAGAAAGAAATTATCAATCGCACAACACAAGATGTATCTGGGGAAAGAAACTTCTCAAAACCCCTCTATCTCTGTATTTCATATGGTCAAGATCATGAAACAATACAATTCTATTCCTCCACTAAGAAACCTCTGCACTTTGTTGATTTTGTCACTCCGATTCTGCTCGAAACTGGCTTGCAATCTAAGCAAAATCAGTCGTGTTAACGTTTTTCTTGTCTCTTCCTAGCCTACCTTGCTTATGCATTCCTGGATTAATTGAGCCCCTATTAATTACGAAAATACCAAATAATTATTGCACAATCCTTCAAAGCTTTCTTGGTGACCTCATGCATGACTTGTAAAATTTTATAATAGTACAAATGATAAATCTCTTCCCTTTAACCACAGTCTCAATTGGGCCTTCCTTAAAACTGACATGCAACAACTATTTATAGGGAATTATCAGTTAACTAATTTATCACTGCATGTGAATTAAATATAATTTAATTCACTGGGCCTCTCACTAGCTCGTCTCTTGGTTAGAACTAGTTAAACTAATTTTAACTCAATTTCTTGAGTTAACTAATCACAACTCACAAATAACTATATCTGGACCCCCTAAAAATAGAAAATCCCTTTGCATGCATCCTCTTAGACCTCTAACTCGAATTTCCTAAGCTAAATAAGTCTTCCTGACTCAGTTAACGAATACAAGTTGTCATGAGATGAAATTACTATTTTTCTTTCAATTTAATTAAGGGAAAAATTAATCAAAAGCCTCATACGGTAGCCATTTCTGGGTGCCATTTTCTCGATTTCATCTCTGGGTGCCAATTTCATTGTTTCTTGTTGCAAATTTCAACACTACCTCTCAACAAGAAAGGAATTCAATCTATCTCAATCATATACCTTTGTAATGTTCCGCATGCAACACTTCTCTAGTGTCGTTTGCTCCTGCAACTCCTAAAACTGAATAGCCTCCAAAAACTGAATCAGTATGATGCATCTGTCATCAAAGTGTTTGACTGCTACTAGTTATTGCATTGGCTACTGAAATCTATACATTGTTGCTGACTCTACATTTGTGCCCTCTACACTGCTTCCAACTCCTATCTGCGCTCTAGTATCTGAAATTTTTCACTCTGATTTATGTCTTCCTAACATATGACTGCATCAATCTAACTGATCCTTCCTGCTACTTTGTATTGTGGGCTCCTATTAGCCAGGTTTGATCCATGAGACAAGCCATCCCAATGGATCCTACCCAAATTTCTTCTCTTCGGATTATATTTTCACATCGCCCCACCTCTCGCCTGGAGGTATGGATGCATGTGCTCCCTCTTCCCATTTGGCACAAAATTTCCCCCTCCTAGAGGTATCTTCTTGAGTGGACGCTTCCACTTAGTCTCCTCTCTGTTTCTCTAATTGTGGTTGCTCCACAACCTTCTGAGGCTGCATGTTGAGAGGCTCCCTCTCAACCACCAAGTCACTAACCTCTTCTTTTCTCCTCAAAGATTTTCATGCATTTGTTTCACCCGTCCCGTGGCGATGTGTCTAAGGTACACCTTTTCTTTTCTAAATATGACATCATAATCACAGTATTCAAATACGGCTACGGAAACAAGATTATTTTGTAATCCTAGAACATAAAAAACATCTTTCAGTATGAGAGGGGAGCCAAGCTCCCTTTGAAAGTTAACTATACCTATGTTGGTCGCGCTATACCTCCCGTCATCTCCAAATTCTATGTTTTGCTGTAGGTCCTTCTCCTCCAAGTCACTGAATATATCTTTATTCCACATCATATGGAAGGAGGCACCACTGTCTAGATACCACATGTATCCCATTACAGTGTTGGTCATGCATGCAATGAGAGTAAATTCAAGCTCGAACTATGAAGCCAATGCTTTAACTACTGCAACTGCAGGCTCCTTCTTGTTTGCCTTCTTCTGTGGACAATTTGAGGCATAGTGCGCATGCTCGTGACAGTCAAAACACTTGATATTGGACAAGCCTCTCGTGCCCTGTCCACCTTGGGACTTCTTTCCCTTGGATTTATTTCCTTTTTCGACCAATGAAAAATATTCGTCTTTGTATTTGTTGTAGGTCCTGTCTCTGGTGCTCCGCCTTATCTCTTATATTACCATGTCAGGCCACAAACACTCCTAGTATGTTAACTTCTCCCTCCCATTCACAAAGTCTTGGTAACTATGCCAGCTCTTTGAAAGGCCTAGAAGTGTTAGGCTCACAAAATCATCTTGGGCTACTGTCACACCAACACTTCCAAGCTCATCTCGACACTGAGTGAACTTCATCAAGTATGTTGGTATTGTCTCGCCCTCCTCCACTTGATCTTTTTAAGCTTGTCTTTCAACGCCAACTTCCTGGTCACTGCTATTCTGAAATAGATATGTCAAGGTCTTCCACATAGCATATGGAGTCTCCTTCCCATTAAGACTCGAGACAATATGATCTTGAAATCCATATAACAAGATCCTTCTCGCCTTTGCTACCTTCTTCTGCCATGCATCAAGAAGTTGGAAACTGCGACTACGTGCTTGGGAATTTCAGTATCTATGAATTCCTTCAACATGTTGTCCTCTAACACTACCTCCATCATTTCCTTCTATGCTATGCAATTTTAATTTCCCTCAAGAGCATATTCGAGTCTCAATCTATTGAAAGACATCTTGATCTGCTCTTGGATCTGGAATAATAAATCTGCAAATTTGAATCTGTTCAAAACAAACTCAATTTATTCTCTTCTATTATGATTCCTAGCGCTCTGATACCATGTAGAAAATATACCAGCGAGATTCAATCTGACCTTATATTGTACTAAAACAAGATATTGAATCCTTCCTACAATTTGCGGAAACAAAACATGATCGCACAATCACATATAAGCAAGAAAAATAAATTATCAATCGCACAACACAAGATGTATCTGGGGAAAGAAAATTCTCAAAATCCCTCTATCTCTATATTGCATATGGTCAATATCATGAAACAATACAATGTTATTCCTCCACTGAGAAACCCATTCACTATGTTGACTGTCTCACTTCGATCCTGCTCGAAACTGGCTTGCAATCTAAGCAACATCGATAAAGTATTTAACCTTTTGCTTGCCACTGCCTAACCTACCTTTCTTACGCATTCTTGGGCTAATTGATCCCCTATTAATTAGGAAAATCCCCAATAATGATTTTGCAATCCTTTAAGACCTTCCCGATGACCTCATGCATGACTTGTACAATTTTCTAATAGTACAGCTGATATATCTCTTCCCTTTAACCTCAGTCTCAACTGGGTATTCCTTATAAATGACATGCAAAAAATATTTATAACGAATTATCAGTTCACTAATTGATCACTGCATGTGAATTAAATCTAATTTAATTCACTAGACCTCTCACTAGCGCATCTCTCAATTAGAACTAGTTAAACTGATTTTAACTGAATTTCTCGAGTTAACTAATTACAACTCACAAATAACTATATCTGGAACCCCTAAAAATAGAAAATCCCTTTGCATGCATCCTCTTATACCTATAACTCGAATTTCCTACGCTAACTAATTCTTCCTGGCTCAGTTAACTAATACAAGTTTTCAGGAGATGAAATTACAATTTTTCTTTCAATTTAATTAAGGGAAAATTAAATCAAAAGCCTCATATGGTAGCCATTTATGGGTGCCAATTTCTGGATTTCATTTTTGGATGCTAATTTCACTATTTCTTGTTGCAAATTTCAATAGGGCATGTCATGTCCAGAAAAACTAAGGTATTTTAGTTTATTCTTCGTCGTTACTATCTTAAAGAGGCGCCCCAATCCTTCCACCACTATGATAAAGAGGAATGGGGATAAAGGTTCCCTTATCGAATGCCCCTAGATAATTGAAAGGGTGTTGAAGGTGAGCCATTTTCCAGTATTGAGTAGGACTTAGAAGCTATCATATTAGCTATCCATGCCATCCATTCTTGTGTAAATCCAAAAGTTCTCAATGTACTCCTTAAGAAGTTCCAATTAAGCTTATCATACACTTTGTATAAATCCATCTTCAACAACTTTCCTAGTTTTTTTGGTCATTTATAGGGAGTGGATCACCTCATGTGCCACCATAATTACATCCAAAAAAAATTTTCCTTACACAAAACATGTTTTCTTTGGGGATATGAGTTTTGGGAGGAGGAGTTTAAGCCCTTTGCTTATTAGCTTAGTGATTATCTCATAGAGAACATTACATAAAGCTATCGGTCTATATGAGCTAGGATCCTCAACCTTTTCTTTATTTAGGATCAATGATATAAAGGTGGCATCTAAAGCTTTTAGGAAAATTTGGGTTTTCCTATACTCTTTAACAAACCTCTAGATCACCTCACCAATGATTGACCACTACAAAGAAAAGACCCTCTAGTGGATGTTTTTGGGGAACCCCTTATAAAAATACCCCAGACATCTGTTGTAGTGAAGGTTACTAGAGGAAGTTGGCGGGTGGAGCTTTTTGCATATGTTTTTCTTCCGATGCGTTTATCATCCTAAACCGCACCGGTGCATTCAACTATGCTGACATGCTGGGTGCGTGCAAAAATTTATGCGTGCAAAACATTGGCACACGGAACACCTGCTCACCATTTCTGCCCGGTGTGTCTTATTGATAGTGCCGGTGCTTTTCTAAGGTACGCACAGTCGTCCTAAAACCTCGCCAAAGGCGGGAAATTAGCACGGTGCGGTTTAAGAAACCGCATTAGTGCCTATAAACCATGCAACGAAGACGGGGATTAAATAAATAATAACAATAATAATAAATTTAAAAATAATAATAATAATAATAATAAATAAATAAATAAATTTAAAAATTAAAAAAATAATAATAATAATAATTAATTAATTAATTAAATTAAATAAAATTTAAAAAAAAAAAAAAAATAATTAATTAATTAAAATTAAAAATAAATTACGCAAAAATCTGCATTTTTCACTTTTCAGTGCTCTAGAGCTCTCAAGCACTGGTGTAACTTTACCTTGTGTGAGGCGCATTGCCATCAGTGCTCCCATTGCACGCACTACTGTTGTCCATTGCCCACCATCTCCATTTTGAATTTTGCAAAACGGTGGGAAAATTTAGTTTTGTAAATTCTACAGCAAATATGCTTCCTCGACGGCCAAATGTACAGGTATTTTCCTTGTAATTTTTCGCGGATTATTTTTTTAAAATAGCTTAAAATTCATCTTATTTAACAAAACAAAAAAAAAATTCCCACGCAGTGCGCTCGAGTCGTTTGGCTCGCAACCGCGGTGCTGCTTGTAAATTTATAGGCCACACTGCGACATGTGTTAACGGTATCTGTACCGGTTCTGGGGTGGTACAAAAACGATGCATTGTGATTTTATAAAATTTAAAAAAAAGTGTTGTGCGATCGGTTACCCTGCCGCACCGTTGACCCTGTCGAATAGCGGGAATGCGGTGCATTGATGGAAATATCAGCCCTGAGGCAGGTAATTTTGTAAGTGCACCGCATTTTGGAAATTCGACATGGTCAACGGTGCGGCCTGGTAAAATACCACATCGTTGAATATGTAGTGATGTCAAGAGGGCGGTGCCCTAACCAAACTATACACCCCGGGGCATTTAGTTTGGTCGGCGCACCGCCCTCCCGACACTGGTCCATAGTCAACGGTGCGGTCTGTTATACCACCGCACTGTTGACTATGGAACAATGCCAAGAGGGCTGTGCGCTGAAAATTTGTAGGTGCATTGCCTTCGGTGCACTGTAAATTTTCTGGTGCACTGCCTACTGTGCGCGACAAAAAAAGACGCACCGATACCGATGCATGCCTATTTTTTGTGGCGCACCAACTGTTATTTTTTGTTTTTCAAAATAAATTATATATGTATATTCATAAATACATGTCTCATTTAATAAAAAAATTTATTTAATATGTCAATCATTCAGTGACGTGAAATGAGAGAAGAGAGGGAACAATAACAACAACAGGCGGACATGTATAACATGGTTCATCTGTTGGAGGCATGAGAGAGGGAGAGAGATGCCTACTCTCGCACTATTACAACATCTACCTAGGGGCTCCTAAGGCATGTATGCCTTCTCAAGTTCTATGAGGAGGCTACATCCCTAAAGGGCCATGGTGTGTTTTTTGCGACATCTTATCTGCAGGTGGAATGCCCACCTACAGGCTTTCCGAGTTGATCCTAACTAGTGGTACGTGTCAACTGAGGAGGACATCTATTTCATTACTGGCCTATCGAGGAGAGGGGTGGATTTTCCCTCGTTCCCAGAGGTTCCAGTTGGCTATGCAGCAAGGATTCAGTTGGTGTACTCCCAGAGATACATTAGCTCGGATATACTGTCTCCTTCAAATTTTCAAGTCTCCGAAGGTCAGTTACGTATTGATTCATTTGGTAGTGAGGAGGTGAGGTGCCTCTCACTTCTGATTTCGACCATTTCACACAACACCAGTGATGGGCAACGCATTAGTTGCCCGCTTCTATTTTATGTTGATTCTTTAGTACAGGATCCATGACTTGTGAGGTGGTCTTCCATTTTTTTGCGGAAGTTATGTACAACTTTAGATGGATGTCGTGCTCATGCACAAGGGAGGGTCAACTTCCCTTTTGCTTCATAGCTATTTTGTTTATTTTTTGAGTGGTTTCCAGAGACGAGGCCTTCTTTTGTTCGGCAGCCTCGTAGGCCGATGCTACATGTATGGATGCACATGTGGGGATAGATGATGCCCAAGAGGGGCGAGATTGAGTTTTCCGCGAGGATATCGCATGATGCACTAGATTTGCTAGCCAATGTTGATGAGAATCCCTTCATTATGGTCCCTTGTCCTTATGCTAGTTTGGATTGGCGAGGGTGTGCCTACATCCTCTTCATAGATGATGAGCCGCTGGATGATAGAGGTAATATTACTGTTTTATTTAAATTTATTCTAACATGTTATTTAACTTGTTTTTATTAAATTGTTTTATGAAGTTGCCTAAGTATTGTTGTGTACTTATATATATTTTGCAGACATTGGGTCTTTTGATGGCGATGAGATGCCAGCGCCACCAAATTATCCAGGTGTGGATCTTGATGACAATCAGGATATGGCAGATGCCAAGGATCATGAGGCTGGTGCAGACAGACCTGCTCCTCATGGTGCACCGGTACCACCTTTTGCTAGGCATATGCTTGACAGTAGATTGAGGATGGAATTGGGCGACCAACTCTATGCATTTTTTGTTGAGGTGAGAGTTAGGCCCACCACTATGAGAGATATACAGGCTGCTGCTAAGATGGTACATATGTGGAGAGGCATACCGCGTGACATGTTCAACCTGATGCAACATGTCATAGGAGCTACGAGCTTAGTTACGCGGTTGAGGAGGGCCCTTCGACGTTATAGGCATGGTCGAGACGCAACACGTCGACAATCCGCGAGCTGCGACGCATCATCTGATGATCACGCCAGATGAGCAGCCTATAACATCAACCAACAGTCATGATGGAGAGCATGTTGGACCATCGGCCACGTTGAGTCAGCAGCCTGCATCATCCAACAGTACTCATGATCATGAGAAGGCTGGACCATCGACCATGTCGAGTCATCACGATGAGAAGCCGACAGTTGATCCTAATCAGCATGAGGCACCAGTACCAGATCAGTAGGCACGTGATGATCAACATGTATCTAAGCTTGTCGAGGTTGCACCATTGACTGAGCAGGCCTCGAATAGTACTGTTATTGATGATGTACCTGCACCAGCTGATATTTGACATTTATATTACAATTGTATATTTTTGTCATTATATATATATATGGTCCATGTATTTTATGTTCATGTTGTAGTTGTACTTAATTTACATATTGGTGATCATCATGATGTGTATATTCTTAGGTCATGTTAGATATGTTCATTTAATGTGCAGCTTGCAGGTAGATGTGTATGTGATAACAGTTATTTGACATGAGTCGATGTATATTTGATGTTTGTGTTGTGATGATGTTATACAATGCTAGTTGTGTTTTGTTAGATGATCATGATCATGATGATGTTAGCGAATTTGAATGTGTTTTTTAGTTGAATATGATGTTTGTACGATGGTTATCATGATTGTGATGTTTGTTTAATTTAATAATAAATGATCATGATATTTATTAAATATTATGTCGTGATTATAATTGAAATTTTAATTTTAATTATATGTAAAATTGTAAAATTGTATTTGTATTTGTAATTGTAATTTTAATTGTAATTGTAATTTTTAATTTATTGTGAAATGATTGTAATTGTATATATGTAAAATTGTAAAATTTTAATTTTAATTCTAATTGCATGTAAAATTCTAAAATTGTAATTGTAATGGTATATATGTAAGTTTGTAAAATTTTAATTGTAATTGTAAATTTTATGTAAAATTCTAAAATTGTAATTGTAATTGTATGTAAAATTCTAAAATTGTAATTGTAATTTTAATTGTAATTGTAAGTGAAATTGTAAAATTGTAATTCTAATTCTAATTGTATGTAAAATATTTGTAAAATTTTAATTGTATTAATGTGAAAATTTTAATTGTATTAATGTGAAATGATTTTATTAAAAAATTTAAATTAGTAAATTTATAAAATTTTAAATAATTGTAAAATAATAAATCTAGAATGATAAGAATTTTTGTAACATAATAAAGTTTAGAAAATAATGCAAATAAAATCATGTACTTTATAATTATCATTATTTTATTATGATCTTACATACAGGAAAAAAGAACTTTATACAGTACGCCATTAGTTTTTAGAACAACATAATTGCAAATTATCAAGTGAAATATTGATTTTAACATTAACACAATGCAAAAACCAATTAATTCAAAATACATATTATAATGTTTCGAAAAAAGAAGTCAGCTTATAAGTTATAAGGTGGTTAAGTCCTCTTCTTTATAAAAACCCATCTTAAAAAGTATAAATATTGATGAAATAACACATGTACCATATCACTCTTAGTTGTCATGATCACCCTCACTATCTTCCAACTCGCATGGCATGATAACACTATTATTCTCAAAAATATGTTTTGATCTAGGGTCATGTCTCAATATGAACCACCAATCCCTATCCCACACATCTGGGTAAAAAAACACCTGGTTGCAGTGTTTGGGGAAAACATAGGGTTCCTTAGCTTCATCCCACATCTTTCTATAGTTGATACATATCAACCCACTGTCGCGATATTCCTTTACATTATTCCGATCAAAGTTGTCCCAACAATTGCACCTAAAAATAACACATTGGAAAGAAGAAAAATCCACTTCAATGATCTCTTGTATCTTTCCAACGTAACCTAACGTCTCCCGTACTAGGTTTTGATCACGGTGGCTAGATCGAGTAGATTGATCGAACTCGACTTCCACTCCACAGTCTTGTGTGTTGTGTCCATGATCGACATTTTCGCATCGACATTTTCTGTGCGAAAATGGTCTCCATATGCCCACATAGATGGGAAACACACCTATAAAAAGTTAAAAAATCAGTGTCATGTGTCTTATAATAACCCAATAGTTAAAATATGAAATATAGATGTAATTACATTTGAAAGGTGCATTATTAAGTTTCAAATGTACATATAAATTAAATAGATTATAACCGAGTTGTTGCACCCAATCCCTACGTTTAGCGCATCTTCTTCAGCACGCGGGTAACGACCGGTTGCACCGTATTTCTGTCTGACTTGGTTAGCAACCCAACTGTTGGGGCTTATTTTTGGCATATTTTCTTTTAAGTGATAGGGATAAGGCACACTTCTACCAATCAACCGTCGTAATTATTTCCTGTCACTATCCCATTTCATCCTCTTTTGTTCGTACAATGTGACCCACGGTTGTGTCGCTTCAGAATTTTAAAGAATGGATTTATTGATTGCTTCAATTTCTACATTCACTGATGAAATCAAACCGATATTATATAGTACATAGAGATAAAAATATACATTATATCGAAGTTCAACATGAATATTTACTTTGTGTAAATTTTAAAAATTATAAGTCGCTTACTCTTTATCAAGCGCTTTTTTCCATTCGTTTGGAGCAACTCCCCTTCTCTTTTGTCTTAATCCCTTTCACTGTCCCAAATCACCGCACTTGATCTATTATCGATTTGCTTGATGTACTCACTGGCATAATAGAAAGACTCATATGATATGTACCCCTTTGCCATAGACCCCTCAGGTTTTGCCCTTTGTCGAACAAAACCTTTCAATTTCTTCTTGTACCTCTCTAAGAAGAACATCCAATGACAAGAAACCACCCCAACTAATTCAACCTCATCTACTAGGTGGATTAGAAGATGAACTTGCAAGCCCATGAAACTCGTCGGCAGTTCTTTCTCAAACATACAAACAATTTCAACTATCTCTTGATGCCATCGTGGAATGCTAGCCACATGAATCTCCTTTGACATGATCCAACGTACAAATGCAGATAATTTAGATATGGCACGTCCTAGGTCTTTAAGGGAATTCATGTTTCACACACCCACGCACGAACAAAGGATAATGACACTGCAAAGTTATAAACACGTGCAATAATATAAAAAATTAGCTATGTTTTATGATCCCTACATGGGATCAAATTTATTAATATAAAAAATAATAAAATCATGTTTTTGACATTTTACATACTCTTAGAAGATTCAAATGGTCATGCAATTTCAACCCCGACAAATGGTCATCCACGGTGAAGCAGCGTTGTAGTGAAGACCCGTATGAAGATGGCACTTCACACCCATTATAACTTCCTTTGCCAAAGAAAGATCATATTTTTTAAAATCCATGGGACATCACCTTCTTTGAAATACCATGAATTAGAGGGACCAATGCCTGCCTCTGATCCTATACTTTCTAATCATCTTGGCCAATGTTTCTTTTCAATTTTTGAAGTAATAATATGTTTCCTAACAGCCAATGTGTTACTTTGTTTCGATGATATGTTCCTCCATAAAGAAGATGAAACATTTTAAAATATATGCATGGGATCTAATAAGTGGGTAATCTTAAGATGCTCCCAATATGGGAGGTTATAAAAGATAGATTTCCTTTTCATCTCAATGGGAAATTTCTCAACATAGGTGTCGAAGAATTCTGGATCATTGAACATAGGCTCCCCATTTGAATCGAACATTTATATGAAATACTTCTCCTTCTCTCTCTCATATGCCCTAAGCCATTCAACTGGTGTCATTATTGGAGGCCTTTGGGTTCTCTCTCGTTTACCATTGAAATTGGATGTTTCTCTTCTGTAAGGGTGTTCTTCTAGGAGGAATACCCTAGAGCAATCATACACTGGCTATCGTATGTCCTTGGACCATCTAGATTCCAGAGAAGGTCCACAACATTTACATCCAAATTACCCTTTTGTTACAAGACCTACAAGATTATTGTATACAAATTATATGCATGGCACGTTAAAGAATATCATGAAGATCAGAACAATTACAACGAATTAAATAACTAATATGTGAAAGAATATTGTTACGTATATAAACAAATAAATAAACATGTAATTTACCAGAGCAAAATCCTAAGCCTGGATAATCATGTGTCATGTAAGCACATATTCCATACAATGTAAAACTCCTCTCTGCTACGATGGGTCTTTATACATCGTATACATTTATCCCATCCCATAATTCCTTCAATTCATCTACTAGTGGTTGTAAGTAGACATCCATATTCTTCACATGTCTTCTACCAGGGACTGTGAGAGCCAACATAAGATGTTCACTCTTCATAAAAAACCATGGGAGGATATTGTTATTGATCACTATTACAGGCCAAACAGAATAGTTGGTGTTCTGGAGAGAATATGGGTTGACGCCATCCATGGCTATGCTGAGTCGTAGACTTCGTACTTCATCCTTGAATTTTTCGAGCCATGTATCCTCTATATGCTTCATGGCTATTGAATCAGTTGGGATTCACATAACTCCCAACTCACTTATGTGTGAGGCATGCCATCCCTGTAACATATCTAATTCTTTGCAACGAAAGAGCCTTTGAATCCTTGGGATTATAGGCATTTGCCTCAATATCTTAAAAGGAGAAACACGTGATTTACCCTTATTTTTTTATTTATCATACCTGTCATGCCCATATTTCAAACATATCTCTTTGTCTACATATTCTCCTCTATATAGAATACAATCATTTGGACATGTATGATATGATATGTACTCAACACCCAATATTTTCAACAATTTCTTTGCCTCTTCGCAGCTACCGGGAAAGACATTATCACTCGGAAGAACCTTATCTTTGAATAACCTATAGTTGGTGATCATGGAAAATATTAAATGTACATTAATGCCGATATAATTATTAACGTTCATAAAATTGACCATTTGTAATGTTCATTGTGTGATTATATTTCTCAAATTTATATAAGGGAGGACTTTATGGTAACTTACCTCAAATTTTCCAAGAAACATACATTCGACAAGCCAAAATTTTCTTTGAACTTGTACATTAACATCGTTGTCCCCAACTGGGTAGACTTTGACTGACTATCAGGTCCAAAGAGAGGGGTGGTGGAAGCAAATTTAAGGCTTTCGAAAAAGGTGTCAGCGATATGAGCATCAGCCCCTAGTTGATCATCGTTTTGGAATGCATCTAACAACATTGTCTCCATGGCCGTCGTATCCCTTAAGTAATCATCCATACCAACCTCTATTTGAGTGCCTCCATTTCCAGCTTGTGAAGAACTACTATTGTTGTCGTCATTCCTAATTGGTGAATCTGGACGTAGTGGGAATTGAATCAATGGTTTATTCACCCATTCTTAGTATTGTTCCTCTCCAATTTTTTCTCTTAATTCAGCCTACTCTTGATTTGACATTGTCGTGGGGTGCAACAAAAGATGGTAGGTAGGTCGCTCATCATCACTAGAATCCTAAGAATTTCAAAAAATATATTTGAACATGATTAGTACAAAATCTATGATATCAGCTAGTAAGAACTTTGACAATGCATGATTAATTTGTTTGATGTTGAAATAATTACATTAATATAACAAAAATTATTATTACCATCATTGTCCCTGGATTGTGGCTAGAAGATGCAATATTGTTACAATTGGCAGAGTGAAGCGGCTGTCCATTTTCATCTACCAAATTCGCCTTGCGGTATGCTGCTCCTAATAAGAGCTTTTGACATTTTGGAGATGTTTGATTATTTTTTGCATCTGAACTCGATTCTAAATCTACATGAACCTGCAAATTTGTATACATTATCAATTTTATTAAGCTGATTGACATGGATAAAAAACATAAATTCAATTAGATAATGAAAATATAAATAAAATATGAAGTAAATATTACGTCTCGAGATGTATAAGGAGAACTCCGCGATGGACTTTGAGAAATATTATGGAACGAGCTGGATTTTGAAGAATTGTCCATTCGATATAATTATGATATTTTCTCCTTGCATATGAGCAAAATCAACAATAAATTTTAGCGCACACACCTACAAGTAATTTCAATGCCTTAAAAATGGACTTATTGTTGTCGGTGCTTATGTATAGATAACCGCACTGGTGTTGTTTTAGTTACTACGCACCGGTGTCGTGTTATTAACTGACGCACCAGTGCAATTGACACACCGATGACGAAAAAAAAAGAAAAAAGAAAGAAAGAAAGAAAGTAATAATAATAATAATAAATAAATAATGATAAATAAAAAATGGGCGGAAAATTATTTTCAAAAATTTAATTTCATAAAACATTTCTTCAAATACTAAGCACTTTCCATTATTTCACTATGTTTGCAAAAACATTCAACCAGAGATTTGCACGAAACATACCTAGAGCAAGAGAGCACGAGAGCACTGTGGAGTAGCTAAATACCTACAAACAGAACTATTCAGAAAATCAGAATTCAAAACCTCTGTGATGCAAACCTTGTAGCATAGAATTTCAAAAGATCTCGTGATTAAATTTATTGTTTTTTTTACATTTTCTGTAGTATTTTTTTACGCAGTAAGTAAAAAATTTCAATTTGTTGTTCATATTTATAAACAAATAAACAAAAAAAAAACAAATAAACAAAAATATCCATTTTTACCCTAAACCCTTCATTCTTTTTGTTTATGCCCTTGCTTCTTCCTGTTTCTGTGATTTTAGAATTAGGGCTTTTCATTTTAGATGTATATGGTTTGTATTTCTATATATATATATATATATATATATATATATATATAGGCCTATGACATCTAACCCACGGGACGACTAGCATAGTCGGATCCCAATTCATGTCGGCCCTTGCGTGAATTAAAAAAAAAAAAAAAAGAATTTTTTTAATCGGTGCGCCTTGCGTAACCTAGCGCACCGGTGTGTTGGCTTATCCCAGCGCACCGCACACGTATTGTTTGACAAAAAATTTAGAAACGTTTTTTTTTTTTTAAATTCGTGCACCATATGTAAAATAGGACACCAGTGTGGTATTTCATTATAGTGCACCGCTCACGTACTGTTTGGAAAAAAAAAACAATTTTTTATTTTGTGTTAATTGGTGCACCATGTAACCTATAATGCATCGGGTCTCCTAGTTGACAGAGATCAGCGTACGGTGGTCCCTTGTTTGCACGGGGTGTTTATAAGAATAGGATGCACCACCCCCTCCACGACACCATGTGCTACAAAAACTAACACTAGATGATTTTTATTATTTTGTCTGTGTTAAGCGGTGTGATGGTTAACATGTAACGCACCAGTGCTCCTTGTTGACATAGAGCACCGTACGGTGTTTTATACTGATTGGGTGGTGCGTTTATAATACCACGATGCACCAACGTCGGTGCGTACACCATGAAAAGCACACTGGTTTCTTGATATATTTTTTTTATGTGAAAAGTTGACAATTTATTTATAAAATATATTAATGGATGATACGGTACAAGTTTAATATTAATAAAGAAATGACTGATAAGAGATCAAGTAACAAAAATACAGATAACACATCAAGAAAAAACAAAAAATGCAAGTTCTTTGTAAATTCTTTACAAAAAAATATTATTTTTGAACTATATGTAAGTTTAACTAATATGCATTGTTTACTGTGTATCATGCAGAGCCACAAAATGAAGAAGCTCAATAAGATTATTTCTGATCTAGGACCAGAAGAGAGTAAAAGCTTGACGGAAAATTTGCAAAAGGATGAATCAGGTGAATGGAAATATACTATCGATCCAATATGAGTTTATTTTTTTAATTTTTCATTAATAATATACTTAAAATTATTAGATAGCATGTTTCACACAATCTATTAATTCACATTTGTTTAATGTTCTACAGGGACCAACAACTCAGAAAAGGAATGTTGCTCTAAGAAAACAAAAAAAATGGAACGTGCAAATGAAAATGAATTGCTCCTTAGCTCATCTGGAGTGGCGTTGGAGGTTAACGAAAGAGGGAAAAAATTTTACAAAAGTTTGAGGGATATAGTGGAACAAATGTATAGATGTTCTTTCCACTTACAATACAAAAATCAATCCAATGATTCCAAGAACCAAATTTTATCTAAACTACAAGAAGAGTTTCTAGAGAATTGGTCAATGAGACATGTCAGACTTTTAATAGCAAAAACGCACAACAGCAAAAAAGAAGGAATGAAAAAGTAATTTTCCTTTAAATGTTTTTCTAGAATTATTTATAAATATCGTTTTTGTTATATTTACTTTTCATATATCAATATAAAAATTAACTAGTTTATTGTCATGTTACATTTTCAGGAAGATTATGAAAATCTCAAAAGATGAACGAGCTGATATCGAAAATATGACAGTAGGAATGTCCAGAAAATTGTACAAGGAGATGGTCAAAGAATGGACAAAATTGCATCGCAGGAGGAGTCATCTCAACAACAACGTGCTTCAAATGTAATATGTAATCATTGAATTTTTCGGTCATTAGGTACAATAAATAAATAATTTGGCATCAAATATTAATTTTCAAGTATTTTCTTGCAGAAAAGAAAAAAAATGGAACCCATTCAACACATAAATATATGACGACAAGAAATAAAAGGGTTGATATCTAAGTTTGTGAGTAATTGTTACTTCCTTATAACAACTTAACTGGATTTCATTTTTGTATATTTTAAGTTGTTTTACAAAAATCATCATTGAATGTCTTCAAATAGGTGCTAGCATACAAAGAACCATCGGACGAATTGATTGACATTGGGTTAAATATGGGTTGTGAGTATATGTTGGCATATCAGAAATTAGTTGTGGAATTTGTAAGCATCTATCAATCTTGTTTTACTTAGCTCCGTTTATAATTAATAGAACAAAAAAATATTTTATATTAAATATATGATTTGTTGTGGGGTATAAAACTTGCAGGAAACAAAGTATGGAACTGTACCAACAGATGAAATATTGAAAGATGACATACTACATGGTTTTGAAAGAATGTGTATAGTTCATGCGTCAATTGTTGCTATGGTACGTCATTTATTTTCGATTTACATTGATGTATACTATTTAATATTGAAATTTTCATTATTCTCACGAATGTATATACACTCATTACAGTTTATTTTTATGTTTGTAGATGGAAGGTGAAGAAGAAGAAAACAATCAACACCGTGAACAAAATATTCCTGAAAATAACCCAAGTCATGGAAGTATCTCGAGCAATGACAGCAGTTCAAGCGAAGAATGATGATCATTATGTTGGATATCAAAGCAAGGTGTTGTATTTTTTGAAATATTTGTCTGTGAAATCAGACATTTTATTTAATGTAATGGACATAGTGTCCCAATTGAAAGACAAAGGGATACCAATAACTGTCCCATTTTGTATGACAAAGACTGACTCTTATATATATATATATATATATATATATATATATATATATATATATATATATATATAAATTTATTCTATTGTGTTCTCCATTGTCAGTGTGAAATGTAACATCACTAATTAAATTTATGGATGATTAAATATTATAATGAAGGGATGTGAAATTTGATGATATGATATAACAAATTAATCCAAACATCACATTCAAATGCACTAATAAAAATTTAATTGATATGAATATTGTTATAAGATATGTGTCGTCTTTTGATGAATAATGAATTTTAAAAAATCACAATAATTATGATATGATATAACAAATTAATGCAAACATCACATTCAAATGCATTAATAAGAAATTAATTAATAAGAATATTGTTATAAGATGTGTCTACTTTTGATGAATAATGAATTTTAAAAAATCACAATAATTGCACTGTCACATATTAATGTTTCTAGAAAATACAAAATGAACATCGGTGCATGTCAGTTACTATACACTGGTGCGTTTGTATGATACATTGCACCGGTGCGTTTCTACGACTTATGGGCACCGCACAAATACCAATACCAATTATAAATCTCGGTGCGTTTGTGCAATACCGACACACCGATGCATTTATGTGAGACTATGCACCGGTGTGTTTGTACGACCTATGGGCACCGCACAAATACCAATACGAATTAGAACAATCGGTGCGTTTGTATGATACTGTGCATCAGTGTGTTTCTATAAGACTACGTACCGGTGTGTTGATACGACATATGGACACTGCACAAATCCCAATACCAATTAGATCGACTTCATGTGTTTTATCACCTACAGTGTGCCCGGTGCATGCACCTTTGACCGCCCCAGGCCAACTATCTATATGACATGCACCGATGCGTTGACACCTTAATAGCGCACCGATGGAAAAAAAAATCCGTAATAACCTCCGACTGCCCAGTGTTTTTAGTTGTGTTGAAATTCCGTTAAAAGCTCTACCAAAATCTTCGTTACCAAAAACGGATGTTGTAGCAAATGTTTTTTTTGACAATTTTGGCCAATTTTATAACACTAAAAACCTCCTTTATAACCTCCACTAGAGGGTCTTTTCCTTGTAGTGGACCAACATGAGTAGAAGAATTCCATAGTGAACCCGAATGGATTGAAATTGCATGCATTAGGGCCTTTTCTCAAAGAGTCGGACACTCGTAATCTTTTACAAAACTCGATATTAAGTTTGATCCTCAAATCATTCTTAATATAAGAAAGCGGGGCCTATGATTCCTTAATGCACCACTAGCTTGTATAGATCATGCATGCACTATAGCCTTTTCCTGTTAAGGATGGTCATTCATAGTCTTTTAAACATCTATTAGTTAGCTTGTCATTAAGCACATCTCATGAGTTCATGATAAAACACAGATTGACTTTACATAACAACAAATAAAGTCAAAGATGTACATAGCAATTATATACAGTTAAAAACAAAGAAAGGAAAGAGTGTATATGATTTCCAAAGGGGGCCCTCCAATGCTCAACTTGTACACCTTGAAACTTATAAGCTAGAGATACTTAACCATCAATATATATCAATGAAAAGAAATCATTCGAACCATTCCCACTAGTCTAATATCTCCAATTTCCAAATTTGAAAATATTATTAATAAAAAGACCTCCTTTTTTCTTCAAAGTCTTAGGTATTTATAGTAAGTTTAAGGCTAATATCAAGAAAATATTATTGGCTCTATAAAGGTCGATTTCAATCCTAAAGATACACAAAAAATGGGAAAAAATCCTAAGAAGTCTTAATTGATTTTATTTTTAGCCCAAATTAATAGATTTTCTTGCAAAGTAGTTGAGTTGACCAAGTGTTGAATTGGCACGTGTGGAGCATATTTCTAATGACTGATAGGTATTGCTCCATCCTTGGACATTAAGGAGTTATTTCCATATCTTGGAATTCACCCAACTATCCTATAGACATGTCAATAAAATAACACTTTCTAAAAGTAGTAACTTTCTGTAAGTTTTTTGTTAAAAAATTATTTCTAATCGCTGGTTTTTGTCAAAATTTTAAGAAATAAAATAAATGATAAAATATATTTTTACTTTGCACTTTTTGTCTAAAATTAAAATGAAATGGATGATGTGGAATGAAAAATGAAGAAAGTAAGTCAAAATTAGGACTATTGTTGTAATGAAATGGGTATCAAAATGAGAACCAACAACAAGTACCTCAAGATATTGTTGAATCTTCTTGGGATCAAGAACCTTTAGAAAGTCTTTGAATTAATGAATGGGTCCTCTTTATGTCAGTTTCTTTGTGTGGCTTTGAGTGGGATACAAGCATGATGACTAGGTTAGGGAAGAAATATTTGTCCCTTAAGTGACACACAGATGAATTCTAAGGTTTGGTGCACCAAGGGCATGCACTAGGTCTTAAACAATGGAACAATATCCATATATAATATTTGGCTTTTGAGTGTGACACTAGCTTGATTCTAATGTTAGTCACACCAAGGACAAGTATTCTAACTAAATAAATTGTTCAAGAATGGAAAGAAGGGCCTTTTGCCATAAACACTTTGGAGTGGTTTGGTGCACCAAGGATAGTTCTCCTAACCCAAGTCTTTCTTTGAAGGGAAAAAAAGATGGCTTAGACAACAATGTAATTATTCTAAGGTACATGGGACATGAATGAGGACTTGGAACAAGAAGCATTTCATTTTTATTGCACCTTTGTCATAGGAGTGAGATAAGATATTGATTCCCAAGGTTTGATAACCAGGAAAGAATCCTCACAAACATGTAGACCATGTATGATCAACCTCTTGTTTGACTCGCTTAGAGATATTTGTTTATAGCTTAGTATTCCCTCAAAACATAATTTGAATTATATGATCTAGAATAATTTGAACGAAGAAGTAGACATAACTTTCACCTATTTGGTTGAATCCTCATAATCAAGTGCTAGTAGAGGCTATGCTGACATAGCTTCAAACTAGTCATTCTCCACTCCCTAGGGAAATACCAAAATATGTATGTGTGAGGGTTGATGTTGCATATGACAAAAATCCCATTACTTTTTTACATGAATAATTTAATCTGTAATTCAGATCTCCTAGTTATGCACATGTTTTGTTGATGAGATGATGGTTGATTTAATCGAGTATTTTCCTTGTTTAGATATTGTCACATGTGAATTATTTATCCCAAAGTAATGAAACATCGAGTACTAAATTATTGTTAAAAAGGGGGGATTATCTATGCACATTGGCAAGTTACAAACCATCAATTCACTAAATGCTTCTCTCATTCAATGGGATATGGGTACAACCAAACAGGTACTTGTTATATCAATCTTCGTCGAGCAAGGGAAGTTTATATAGACCGGAGGAAGTTCATAGGTTTAGTATGTCTAACAAACAGAGGATCAAGTAGAGGTGAGAAGACTAGAAGAAATTTCTATAGGTACACAACAATTTTTCTTGCTTAAGGGGGATCATGTTCTTATGATGTTGAGAGCATAAACGACATCGAGGTGCCCTTGAGGTACAAACATCTAGTGAAATGATGGTACCTTCCTCAAGTAAACATTGAATTTTGTCTCAACGAGAGGGTATATCGCATTGCTCCATCATCGTTACATTGTTTGGGGCTATTTTCCATGGATGACATGAGGGTTTGTTACAACTTATTAATTGAATTGATGGACTATGTTAGACCCTATTACAATTAAAAATATTGGATGTGGTTGGTCCAATATATGTGAGGCATATGGAGATACAAAGTGGCTGCAAATTATATACAACTAAGAGATAACGATAAAAATAAAGGAGCATCTATGTATATGGATGGAAGTCCAAAATCATTGGGGAATATGGCAAGGTTTATAAATGATACACAATTCAGGACAAAAAATAAGAAACCCAATTTCATATCTAAGGGACGTGAAGGAAACCATGTATTTGTATGCATAACAAAAGAAATAGCTACAGGAGAATATTTGTTGATCAATTACAACATGAATCAAATATATACAAACATTGTTATTATGGGGGCAGTATGTAACCTATGATTCTTATATTTTATGTTTATCATTCAAAAAAATAATAACCTTATGTAACTTTGTCACACTATTTTCAATTAGATGTGAAATTTGTCACCTTCTCCTCCTCCTCCTCCTCCTCCTCCTCCTTACCTTCAGACTCTGCTAGTAATGCTAGGGGAAAGCAATGGAAATATTTGATGTTTGAAAAGAAAGTATGCATGTTAACATTTTCATCTAATGCTCAACTCAACACATGAATACCATGTTCTAATTCCATGGCATAGATATATGTCATGGTAGCCTAGACAGTAATGACCCATGTTGAATTCCACATAGAATTTGACTATTAGCATACATACGAGGCATGCATATGATAGTTACATATGCATGCAGCGCATGTACTGCACTAGTATACCTACTAGTCAATAATTGAACATGTCTAAGTATAGGGTAATGGATTGATTTATGATATAAATACCTAAATTCATCAAAGTAAGATAAAATGTCGAACGAGAGACTTAATATGTATACCATCGTTATAATGCATAATTAATACTTTATTTAATAACAAAGTGGATATACGAGATTTTGAACTAAATTGATTTTATAAATTAAAATTTAATAATAAATTTAATTTCATTATAAAATTAAATATTAATAAATAGCAATTAAATTAAAATACTTTATTAAAAATATAAAATGGAATTATAAAATATAGTTAACTATAAAGTAAAATTAGATTAAACAAATTAAAATTACATTAAAACCTTGAAATTAAAACTACAAATAAATTTGGGAATAAGTCTATATATGATTAAATAAATTTAAAAAGGAAAATTACCTCTTCAAAGCAGTGGAGAAGGCAAGTGAACAGGAAAATCTCCACGTGTCAGAGGGAAAGGGAGACAAACAGTTGAAAAAAATGAGACGGTGGAAGAGAAATGTATAAGAAGAAGGAAAAACAGGGATTAGGAAGGATGGCCAATAGAGGCATTGAGAGGAGAAATTTACAGAAGAGTAATAAAAGGAAGCATTTAGCTTGATTGTTCTTGGAATTCTGGGCACGGGGCCAGAAGATCTGTCTTCTCAATCTGGGACTGTATAGGTATACCCCAGATAAGCTGGGAGGTAAAGGTTGGTTTGGTAACCACATCAGTTGCATCCGCGAGAAGAGCCACAGTCTAAAACACCTCCAACTCATTCCAATTCTAGGTATTGTTCTGAGATTTAATTTTTTCTGTTTAAATTTTCACATTAAGTCTTTATGTTGTGTAGTTGGAATTACAAAATTAGGGATTTTTAGACTTAATCTGGTATTAAACTGTAGTAAAGAGGGTTTTCTGGTTAAATTTCTTAATTTAGGCACCACATACACACTTAAATTAAAAAAAATCAGCATATTACTAATGTGGAGGTGAACATGAGAGAAAATAAAATAAACTATATGTATATAAAGATTTAAAGCTTCTTTAAAGTCCTCCTTTGCTAAACATATTAACAATGACAAGTTGGGTATTGAACTAAAGGCATGCACCAAATGAATGTTGAAGGTGATCAATCATTGTCTATAATATTGAAGCATTTTTAACTAATGTTCGCTTAGTCTTGTCATCGCTCGCTTCTAAAAATCGATGCATTGATCAGAATGATCCAATGCATGTTCATTACTGATGCAGAAATAATAATAATGAGTTTAGAATTGATATAGAAATTGCATTCTTAATAGCTTTACCTCTTATTTTTTCATAATATTCTCCTTTCTCCATGTGTTGCCAATGGAACATGTACTCCAAATCTACATCTGACATAATTGGGGCTTGTTTAATGTTAAAACTAGAAATTATATGGAAGGAGTCCCCTTTTTGTTATGAACTTTCTTTCTAAAATAATTAGATGGTGTATTCTATTGGAACCTATACTTAATGCATTAAATATTTTTTTTTAATCTTTAATAATTTTTTAAATATTTAACAACTCTAATTATATTATAATGTGCCATGTTGATTATGGAAAAGCGCTAGCACAGTCAGAATAGGTAAACGATTAACAATTTCGATTTACATTTAATGTGAAATTGATTATTTATTTATATAATTGAAATACATTTTCTTTTGTTGAAATATGTAGTCTAGGGGACATGCCAATGATGATTGGGTTAATGAGGAGGAGTTATTCATTTCCCTCGGCCCAATCATAAAAATCAATAAGCTTGTGATAAAGCAAATAAAAAACTTGTTCACTTGATGCGCAGTAAAGATCAAACTCCTGAGATTAGAGATATGATCAACAACTTGAGGCAATATCTTCATAGATATATTGTAACAACCATATTTTAAAGTGATTTTTTTCATGTCCTAAGTTCAATTTTGAAAGTTTGTTTTTTAACTTTTACATTATCTAATCGAAAAATCATTTTCTTTATTATATAGGATTTTTTGACAAAGACACCACAACATCTGGCCAACACGAGCCAACATATACTTGTGAGACTATTTTCTTCTCCACCTTCGAGTGATCATAGTCCCAACAGTCAGACTGGGTCCACACCTTTAGTTAGGACCCATGAGTACACGCCCCTTGAGGCAAAGACAAAGCCAGGGTCTAGAGGTGATGACAAAGGTGACCCTATTGATGAAAGTATGGGTTCATCTTCTAGATTGTCACGTGTTCTCAACATGGGGACTTTCACGCACATTTTTTGTGAATGAGGAAGGAATTCCAATAACAACACCAAAATTCCCAAGTATTTTTAATGTTTTAACTCTTTCATATTGTATATCTCAAGCATAAGTAATCTAGATTATTATTTTCAAATGAATTATCATATCTATTTGCATGTAGAAAACAACTTGTTTCATAAAAAAATGAAAGAAAAATCGTTGGTGATTTTTGGGCCCACCATACGCACATGGTTGAATTCCCAAAATTCCAACATCAAAAAAGAACTTATGGACTACCTTGAAGGTTTATTTGGGGTAGATAACTTCAATAAAAGTGGTGCCACCTCTGCAGCTGGCACATATTTAAAATATGCACAAGACATGTATAAGTTTCACTTGCAAAAGAACCCTAGCAATGAACATCCACCCATCATTCCTAAGAGGGAATGTAAGGCCCTCATAGAGGATGCAAAGGACAAGAAAATGAGACAAGAAGGAAAAACACCACCTGGTGCAACAAGGTTACTTACATTTTGAATTCAATACTTTTTATTTTCTTTAATTTAAAATAAAATTGTAGTATATAACATACTTAAAACTTTTCATAGGCTCCCAGACACTTCGAAAGCCACCAAGGCAAGGCTTGAGAAACATGGGAAACAAAAACTAGGCTAGGGAGCTTATTCGAAGTTACGGGAATGAGTTGTAAGTACCCAAACATATTAACAATATTTTTTGATATATCGCCTTCCAACTTTCAGGTAATTGCGCTAGCCAATAACAAAAATCAATACTCTTGTGCAATGTTGCGGGATGAGTTCGGAAAAAAGGCCATGGAGGAAGACCTTCGGCTTGGTTTCAAGTTTGAATTTCAAGTTGTTGTTTATCGCTGAATAAGTGTGGGACAAATCCCAATATCTAGTTTGAAGGACATGACAAATAAAAATCAATCCACATTAACCTTTCATTACTTATAAAATACAAGCATGTTTGATATCATCCATAAATTTAATGTGTTACTTGGTTTTAAGCGGGGGAGAAACATTATCAACAAGCCCATGAGTACTAGACAGTAGTCCGTTGATAGTGGAGTGCAACCACAACATGGTTCTCCTGACAGTGGAGTGTAGTTCGATGATACTACAAATGAGCCCCATGATGGTAATATGGTTGTATATTAATCACATACTTAATAATTTTTCACTTGTATTTTTTTACTTATTCATTTATGATTGTGTAGTTATAAATTTTGTGCTTTCAATGGCAGAGCATGTCATACATGAGGATCCTCTACTAGAAGAAGAGCACATGGCAACCATTCCAATGGTGACGACTAGTGAACCAAGTAACTAATTACATTGCAAAGGCTATTTTATTATTAATGAAGCACTTAAGTGATATTGCATTTGGATGAAGTATTTGGATGATATATTGCATGCTTTTTGTACATATGTTGGAGTTCTTCTAATCCACCTGGGATTAAACCATTCCTTTGTTAATTGGGTTCTGAACTACATCAAAACTACTTCTTTTGTGCTACTAAGAAATGAGATAGCCTCACCTTTTATTCATGTATAAAGAGGATTGCAATTAAAAATATTTAATTGAAAATGATGTATTAATTATAACCTTTCTTGTTTAAACTCTAGAGCATGTAGAGGATGAAGCTAGACAAGAAGAGGAACATATGAACGCATCTAAAACTACTATACTTGCCTCTGCTACTCAAGAAGGTAAAAAACACTCTAATTCTCTTTTTATTAATGAAATACTTGTAATAATGATGACAAAAAATATCAATTTAGCATTTCTTTCTTGTTGCACATGATGATTCGCCCCTCTTAAAGCAACCTTGATGTCACGAGTACACGACCAAGTCATAAAGAAGACATGCAGAGGCCATAACAACTTAAGGGGAAGAAGGAACTGATGACGTCATTTCTCAATAAATTTCAAAAATAAATAGAATGAAAAAGAAATGATTGTATTAGTTATATAATTAGAAACATTATGCACCATATTGTGAAAACATATTTTTTATGACAAAATTTATTGAGATGAAGTATTTCATGTTTATGATTAATGAATGAATGGTATATGTTAATGAATGATCATTATATGTTTCTTTATGTACAAAACTGCGTATGTTTCTTTATGTTTTTTTTGTTTTTCTAGTTTTTATGCATGGATTTTAATGTGTTGCGTTCAACTATTTTATAGTAGATAAATTGAGTACAAGGGAATTGAGAGTGATGTGAGGGGGGGGGGGAGGTCCATAAGAGCTTCAACCTTCACATGGTTGGCCCTATTCAATAGAGAATAAAATATGATTTGGATAATATTGAAACAAACCTCACTTACTCCAATAGAGCAACAACAAAGTTATTGTTGATTTCGTTGTTGCTCCATCAAATTGAGCAAGATTTTATCCAATATTAGACTACTCCAATAAGTTATTCTCGAAACCAAGAGGAGATCATTTAGGTATTCATGCACTCAAGTCTTTTTAATTATTATTTAGCCATAAAAAAGTTTGATAATTTTTTTTTATATTATTTTGTTCATTCTTTAAGTTCTAGTTAAATTATTAGAACAACCACTGAAGGAGATCTCAAGATGTACTTCCACCTATGGAAACTAGGCTTCCTCTAGAGAGGCCACTTGAGGCAACATCATTAATGGATTCTATTATGAGTCTTGTTTGTTTGGTAGAGGCACATGTAATTTACTATTTTGAGTTTATATTATATTTTTTAGAAATTTCTTAGATACAATTTCTTAATGGTTAATGTACTTTATAAGTTTATCTTTAGTGTTTTACAATTTTCTTAATTTTCTTACGTTTAATCACTAGGGAAAATATCTCTCAAAACTTATTTTTCTTAATGGTTATCATAATTGTAAAAAGCAACTAGAATGATGTGTAACCAAAGAACCAATTTCACAGATAAGAAAGTGATCCATACCATATGAAAGAACAACCCATAGCCTCTTGAAATTTGAGAGCCAACTTAGTGGCAATTTCAGGATCACACCGGGCAATTATTGTATATGAAAAGTGCATATTACAATTTTTTTTAAATTGTATGTTTTGAATTAGCAGATATTAGTAAAGTCAAATCACAATAAGAGACTAAGCAAAGCAATACCTTCTTGTCTTATATAGATGTCATCCACAGATATGCAATGAATAAGGAGAGTTTCATTATCCTCTTCATCTGTTACTACTAGACCAACTGCCTCTGATATCTACAAGATAGGAAAAATAGTTAAAAATATATTAGCTAAGTTTGATTAAAAGAGCTATCTTAAGATTACCAAGCCAAAAAAAGATTCAAACTACACAAAAATGAAATCTAGTAGAAGCAAACATAGTTTCTTAAAGTTAATCATGAAATAGTTGAATGAATGCTAAATTTGAATTTCCAAGCCAACGTTGGATAAATGTATGCATTTAAATGCACCTTAGTACCTTAGCATAGATCCACTCAACAACCAACCCTTGCATCTCTTCTCTTGATTCGAATTATGAAGAAAACACTACCTTAAGATATGTACAAGCACCAATAGGAAGGTTTCACAAACACACTGAGAATTTCCTACATGCATAATAACAATACTAGAGGAAACCAATATCCACCAAAAACTAGCCCACAAAAAGATCTACTCGAGAAATCACCTAGACAACATAATAATAATAATTAATCAAGAGAAATGGTTAAATTTAAAGTTGAGAAATAATTTATTAAGGTTAATATTCTTAATGCTTTTGCACAAGAATACTACGAAACAAATTTTTACCCACAGATTCGAGTAGAACTGACCTTTCTCAAAGGTGTTGACTTGACCATAGCCATTCATGACACTAAGGGTATTTAACAGAAACTCAAGCACCAACAACCTATGTTTGTCTATTATATCCTTATGAAATAAGCCAGTTACAGTCGGCAAGCCACTAAAAGTGCTTGTCTATTCATATATGGTTTTCAACCTAGGAAATATATGCACATTCCAACCAATGTTACAAACATCCTCTCACCAAAAGAATCCAAGGGAGAAGACTAATTGTTCAACTCAGACTCAACCAAAAAATCTTCTAATAAAATATAAATAGAATGGAGTTTTTGTTGTTTCTATAAATGAGCCCACCAAGTTTTTCAATGGGATTGCTAGTCAGTATAATTGACCTTTGAAAAAATCAGTTGGTACTCATGGATCAAAATTTGATCAACATGTAATCATGTGTCAAACTTATCAGTGGGTCAACTTGGCTTGTTTTACATGTCACAATGAGACTAAATTTCAAGATATATTCAGATTTTTGTAGCACCATTACGACGAATCAGATTCACCTAATCAAGATAAAGTGCGTGCCCAAGGAAAATACATTTGATGTGCTCTTAAATTTACTCCAGGTCATATACATGTTTATCTAGTAAAAATGAAAGCCCATTTTATCAAGGATGTTGTCCCACATGAAAATAATGTCAAAGATATCTTGGATGGTCTTCAATGTGGTCAAATCATTGATTATTATTTTGTAATGATAGCACACCGAAAATTCCAATGAATTTCAATTGCCAAAAATCAAAGGCTCTTTGCAAATAGTATCAAGAAAAAGAAAAAAATTATCCTCATCATTCCATCCAGTACGAATTTTGATAGATATTCATACTTCAGTGTGTTGATAGCCTATTTTTTAAACATAACTCTTTGATCATGTTGATATTTTTTGGATAATTTATTTCATTCCCTGAGTTAATGATTTACTTTCTATAATATGGATTAAAGGGTTGTATGTTTGTTTGTAATTTTTAGAATCCAGATGTTTGATGCTCGAATGATTAATCATTTATGTACTATGGATGTCATTCCTATCTTCATTGATGTACAAATATGTATGTTTTCATATATATCGCAACAAATTTGATGATTTGCATGATTTTTTGTATATAAATGCAATATGTGTGTGTATTAATATATTATGGATGCCATATTATGGATGCCATTTCTATCTTCATTGATGTAAAAATATGCATGCCCACACAAAGAATTCTCTTATGATGCTTGAATCCTCAGTTTTTTAAGGAAAACGACACTCTCAACACTCCTTCAATCCACTCTATGTTCTAGCAACCTTGAACCAAACCCTTGTTTTATGCCTTTAACAATGCCATTGTTGAGTTTGTTCTGAGTTTTTCATTCGTCGAAGAACATAATTTTCACTTATTTGGTTTTGACCATATTGTTTACATCCTCTGTTCCCTGCTGCCTACCTCATATATTTGATATTTTGTATAGTGTTTATACTTCTTGGGTGATCTTGCCTTCTTCGTGGTGCGGGGAGGGGGGAATTTTTCATTTCAAAGTTTCTTCTCACATATATATATTTTTTGCATTCCATTGGGGGGTTACCAGAGAGAGAGAGAGAGAGAGAGAGAGAGCAAAAAAAAAGGAAAATGTGATTATCAAACTATACAATTCATCAAAATCTACATAATATACCTTTAGATAAGGTGTGGGAGTCATGATTATATAGAACCCACTTAATGATACTATGGTTGATCGATGTTATGGGCATTAAAGAAGTGATTTTGTTAAACATTTTAAGTCATGAAATGCAATATAATATTCAATGTTCACAATATGTTTTCATGAAATTGTTATTTGTATTTTTATAGAGCATATATTGACAATTATTGTATTGCAGTATGACATGGAGTCTTCAAGCTAAATTCTACATATTTACCTATCCAAGAATTATGGAAATGGTTACCTTTCTATTATAATTGACTGATATGTCTTTTATGAATCTATCATATTGCAAAGTACATTGTTTGAGAAAATGCTTAAATACATGGATTCAAGAAAATATAATGTCTCGGTGACATCTAAGAATTTATCTATATCATTCTAGGGCTGTCCACTGAATATGCTCAAGAGTCCCTTTAAACTAGATATAAAATATAGAGGTGAGGAAATGGTCATTGTTGATATTTATATTCTCTTGATGATTTCCTTTTATTTTAGTATAATGTAAGTTTTCCAAATGGCGTGAAGGAGCATGCATTATTTGTGGACTTGGCTCCACTTTCCCATCAGTTGTCGATAAAATTGCTCAACAAAAAAGTATAGCTTTTTCTATCTAGAATCAAGGAGGCGAGTCATGTGAAACATACATATATTGGCACTTCTGAATTATTAATCACATTCACATACATGTTTATTTTGCTGCAAAATTTCCTTCTTTTACATTTTAGTTCTTTTTCAAGGTGTGTGCATTTTATTTATTGAGTTTCATATATGGTGATCTAGTGATGGAAATGAAAATGTTTATTTTGATACTTCTTGATCCTATTGTAGGATCTAGATCAAGCTAATGGATTTCATAACACTCACAAGAAACAAAAATCTGAAATGGGAAGCCTGGTTGTAGATCATGTTTGAATACACACTATTTGACTTTGTTAAATTGTTATTTTAACATGTAGTTTTGGGCATAGGAAATGTCACACATTTTTTGTGTCCGAGTCATAAGTAAAATGAACGTGAAATAATATCGGTTGCATAATTCCCATTGCAATAAATATTTTAGAAATCTATTAGCTACAAAATTGAAGATCTTATATCTTGACTTGCAAAGCATGTATCTCAACTTGTGTTCCAAGATATAGTAGATATAATCATCATGAAGTGTCGATTAAAAATTATCCAAGTAATTATCAAATTATTGGCATGACTAAATACAAAATTATATATGTTAAGCGACAAGCCTAAAGGATAATGATAAGTAAAATGAATGTGAAATAAGAGAGGCTACATAATTCCCATGGCAGTAAAGATGATAAAAATCCATGAGCTACAAACTCGAAGATATCATATCTCAATGTGAATTCCAAGAGATGTTAGTAACTTAGTGGATGTAATCATTTAAAAATGTAACTACCTCTAAGAACTTATCTAAATCATTATCAAATTATTAGTTCAACCAAACACAAAATCATGCATGTTAACTGACAAGTGTAAGGGATAATGATATAAGAAGGCAATATATTTTTTGGTCTTGGAGAGCACTACATCCATTGTAAAACCAACCCATGGGAATTGACTTTAGTATAACATTGGTGCTTAACAATCCAAGATTACTCTACTCCATTCCTGTTTGGGAAATTGCATGTAGTAATGGATTTTGTTTTCACGCTTTTGCACTATGGAAAATAGAGCCCACTCAATAGAAAAAATCTTGTCCATACAAGTGGATTCTTTTATCTATTAATTTCCCCAGCATGTCGGCCTTTTATAATTCTATGGGCTTAATATAAATGTTATTTCTCCCTATTATTTTATTTCTAATAAAATTTGGAATAATTAAAATCTTACATGAGTTTCATCTTATCTGACTTTCTCTTTTATCATATTAATATATTTAGCTTCATAAATATTATGATATTATATAACAATATATAATTTTATACTAGTATAACAATAATTATAGTTTATAATTATAGTTAGTCTCTTTATTCTCATTTATTATATAATAGTATAATATTAATTTAATCTAATTTCTCTTCCCTTTCTATATTTTATATATTATTTTTCTTTTCAAATATATGATTTTCTTTTTAGTTTCCATAACATTTTTTTCCCAAGGAAAAATCGTAATTTTCGTTATATATTGAAAATTACATACTATATATGTCGTATAGCATATCAAAAACTGATTGGCGAAACATTCAATAATCATTTGTAAGATATATAAAATATCCAAAATCTGTCTAAAATAAATACTCAGATCATCTGGATATAAATATGTACATAAACAGTCCATCTGTGAAAAGTAACCAGTCATATGCCTACTACCTAACAGTAATCATCAGCTGTGATATATGATGAATAAAGAAAAAATATTTCCATGTCATCATTTCATGCAGTGATGTTGATGAATGGACGATGATGATATTAATAAAACTCTACTCCATTTTGTTCTACTACCAACCAAGTACCATACCACGGGCCTATTGCACGCCCTCTTTGCATAATTGATCAGAAAGTGTATTCCTTTCCCTATAGATGTGTTGACAAGAAATAATATCAAAATGTGCTTTAACATATAAATTTCCTCCAGTAAATTTTTGAGTGTGTGTGTGTGACATATAGTTTTCTGGCTGAACCAATCAATAATCACTTTGGAGTCACCAAAGATGTGTAGTTGTCAGCATCCTTTTTCCAAAGCAAAAGGGATAGGTGACTTCCAACTAATTTCTTTTGTGAAATTGTTAGTACCCTGACCCAGTCCAGACTTCAGTTTGAAATAGTGAGAACTGCAAAGCTATAGAACAACACCCCCACCACATCTTCCATTTTGAGTCGAACTGTTGAAATAAGCCCAATGTATTGACTAGTTTATGAGTTCATTGGAGATAATCCAAGAATTTGAATGCTCTTCTTCTTCAGGAAGGAGATCATATATGACAACAATTTCTGCTCCAATTCGATTTGGTAGGAATAATTTATTTTGAATTTTTTTTTCTCCTTCCAATCCAAATACCCCAGTAAATGAGTACAAGAATATTTCTTTGTGTTTTTGGAATTTCCTAATACCACCAAATTTTCCGTGCTTCAATGAATGGCCACCTGATATGTATGTTCAAGGATTAATATATAAAATTCCAAATTTGGGAAGAGATAGGAGGACACACCAAAAACATACAATTGACTGATTCCACATCCATGTTGCATAATGGACACCATGAGGGTCCCTGGAAGGATATTCTCTTAAGGTTTTCTCCTGTAAAGATTTTGTTTGTAAGTAAACACCACGACAATAATTTTGATTTTGGTGGAATTTTGAGTTTCCAAATGAGCTTCCACCACCAAATCAATTCCTCTAGTTCTTTAGATGCATAAGCATATAAATAACCTTCCTTAGGATTGTAATATCCCTTTTTTGAATGAATCCATAATAGTTCATCCTCACGATCCTAAATTCTAACATGTGAGATTGTTAAAGCATTTGTATATTCATTCCATATCTAATGCCAGTGAGCTGGTAAATTTAATGTTTGCGCTGATAACCATTTCTTCCCCCATATGGATATATTTTATGAATCAACAATTTCATTAGTGCTTTCCTACCATGTTTGGCCATATATGACACTAATTTAGGCGGAAGGACGTGCATATCACTGAAACCAGACCAAGGATCTATCCTTATACACACCCACTCTCCAGATCCAATTCTATATGCAAGACCTTATCCAATGATGTTGAATGGTTCCACTACTACCTTCCAAATCGTCGAGGCATTCACTATGCTCTTGTTTTGTGAACAGATCCATTCTTCCATTGAAAACGAGAATATATACTTTCTATTTACCACCTCCATCCAAAGACCGTCGGCAGTAATTAACCTCCATTCAAATTTGGTAGCAAGTGCTTGTGAGAAACAAAATAAATTGTTTATGTCCCATCCACCCCATTTCTTAGGCAAAGTGATTTGATCCCACCCAGCCCATGCAAAAATTCTGCCTTCTTTCTAACCCCATCATAAATATCCACAACAACATTTATGAATAATATTCAAATACCCTTGGGGATCCAAGAAAGAACCATCCAATAAACGAGTATGGCTTCAAGCACAAATTTTATAAGAACTAATATTCTAACACAAGATAACTATTTGTGGCTTCAAAATTTAGTCATTTTTTCTATTTTTGCAAGAAACCATAGCCAATTTTCTTTTTTGTAGTCATTCGATTTCATGTGGAAACCAAGGTACTTTAAGCCATCGTCAAAATTTATAGATTGAAAAGGAAAAATTCCAAGAGCATATGCCAACTCATCTCTAAAACAACCTGTAGCAGATAGGGTGGAACTTTGTTATTAATTTCCATACCTATAGCCCTGGCAAAAGGAAAGATCACCTATTTAAAAATTGTAGCATCTCGATGAGAGCCAATAATAAAAATGAGAACATCATCCACAAACAGTAGATGAGTAAAAAATATTTCACCTACCATCATAGCCCCTTTCAAATTTCCCCTTCTCTTTTCTACACTAACCTTCCTGCTAAGGAATTCCATGATTAATGAGAAGAATAAAGGAGACATGGGACATCATTGATAAAGCCCCCTTTCAGCATGGAAATTTTCTGATGATGAACCATTAATCAAAACAACAAAATATGTGTCGAAGATGCAACACATAATCCAACTTATAAAATTAACGTGAAAACCCAAGTGTGTAATCAACATTCCTAATATATAGCCAAGTGTCTCTATCATATGCTTTTGATAAAACAATTTTCAAATCATGCCTTTTAATTTCCCAGTCTTCAAACTGTGTAATTCTTCTTGAGTAACTCTGATGGCTTCATGGATATGACAATCTCCCAAGAAAGCGAATTGCTTCTTTTAAATATACTCTGATAATATTGACTTGATCCTATTTGCAATGATTTTTGAAATGATCTTATATATACAATTGCAGAGCGAAATTGGGTGATATTAATTGAAAGTCTTTGGATTTTCAGATTTTGGAATAAGCGCTATAAAGGTGGAATTAAGAGCCTCATACATTCTACTAGAAAATTTGCATTCTTCAATCACCTCGTAAAATCATTTCCAATAAGCTCGTAAAATTCAAGAAAAAATTCAACTAGCCATCCATCGAGACTAAGACTCTTATCCTTTTTAAATCACCGTAATATATATTCCACTTCTCCTGTAGTTACCAGGGACATAAGGTCATTGTTGGAGTCCTCATCAACAAATATGGGAAGTAAACGAGAAATGTGAATAATCTTAGGAAGAGAAGCTTCCCCTAGAGCTACAACAAGGTTTAAAAAATGTTGAATTCCCATTTGAGCTAGATCCATGAATTTTGAAGCCTTGTCTCCACGATCATTATCCAAAGACAAAATGGTATTTATAGATTTTCTACCTTTTGCATTTTTCTAGAAAAAAATTGCATTATCGTCCCAAGCTTGTAACCATATAGCCATGCTCTTAAGTCTCCAAGTTTCTTCCTTTTCGTTAAGTATCCTCCTTCTTTCTGATTCCAACTGAATTGCATGCAATTTTTCTTCATAAGAATCATAACCCCTCCCAACAAACTACTCCAATAGCTCCAATTCATCCTTGATTTTTTTTTTAAAGCCTCATCATCTTTCTTACGTTTTGATTTCACCCATTCAATGGTCTTATGTTTTAAAATTGTTCATATTATCTGAAAATTGGCATGCAACTGACCCATTTTCCCCAACAGAATAGGGTCTCCATGTTTCCTGGACAATTTTCCTAAATTCTTCTCCCTTCATCCAAGACGCGTTAAATTTGAAAGGGACTTTGGGCTTCCTAAAATTTCTGGCCAAATCCAAATATATAAGGTGATGATCTAATATACCCCAGATCCAACCCACTATCTGAATAGGGGAATTTTTTCCAACAGGGCATCTCGAATCAGAAATCTGACCAATCTCCTAACTATCATATTATCACCCACTCTTCTATTTCTCCACGTCAGAATCATTTTTTCCATAATGAAATCAACTAATTTGTTAACATTGAGAAAGTGGTAAAAAAAATCTATGAGGTAGTCATGATGAGCATGAACACCCCATATTTCCGACTTTACCATAGAGAAATTTAAATCTCCCCCTAATATTAGGTGATCAGATTTCATAAAGGATCGAGACATCAAACTATTCCAGAAATAAACTCTACCTTGACAAGGCCCATATACATTTACTACTCTGATATATATTCAAGTTCCTCAACAAAAAAGTCAGGAGAAATCACACCTTCACACCCCTAGACATTTTGAATCTTTAAGGTTATACAATTGATCCCCAAGGCTAAGCCCATATCTCCCATGGGCATTAATTACAGAGATATCCCATCCATTAAATAAACTTTTTAAAAGGTTTACAATGTCATCACTAGAACCTAGAGTCTCATGTAGGAGTGTGATATCAATCTTATCCACTTCAATCAAACGCCTCAAAGCTATTTTATTTGAGGGACAAGCTAACCCTCTACAGTTGAAATATATCCACTTCATTTGGGAACATAGACTGGGGTTTTCTTTGCTCTAAGAACCCCATCTAAAGATAATTGACGACTGACTACAATATCATGGCTACCCTAGATAATAGATTTTGAAATATGAGATTGTCGTCCGCGGGGGATTTTGGGAATGTTGGAAGGAGATAGAAGGCCAAGGCCTTTCCACGATTCTAGTTGACACGAACCTTTGATTCATGGGCAAGACTAGGAGCGAAGATTGTATCAGGATTTTCCACTAGTTTCAGAAGAGGCTTCATCCAAAGCCGGGAAAAATGGAATAGGTGTCGGACAATATACAAGAATAGATTCAATTGTACACGAAACCACCACCATTGATAAACTTTCAACCCTAACCCCCATGGTGGATGAACATACAAATATAGGCATATTAAATTTATTTTAAGAAATGGTACAATAAGGAGATGGTGGAGAGAGGGAAATTGTAGCCGAAGAAAGTGGAGACAAGTCACCATAGTGTCGTTGATCCTTGTCTCCCATACCCTTCATCTGAGAAAGACACATATTGGAGGATTTGCATGTTGGCCCGACCTTCTACTGAATATATCCCTCCTGCAAATGAGCCGCACTCGTAGAGTTCCCACCAATATCACTAATGGCATGAAAACCTTTATCCCCATCACTATCATGATCGAAACAATTATTCAAGATTGAAGGGAATTATTTGTAGATATTTCCAACCTCATGACACCGATGGTGACGGAAAGGTACCCCTTGATAATCCAACTTATGGTGATGGATGTAGCCCTTATAATGTAGCCCCAGATTAGCCATCAGTCCTTCTCTCATATCCAAGTGAACCAACACCCTTGCGAAAGACATTTTCCCAGTTTCCAAATATGACCTATCATGTTCCAAATACTTCCCCAAATCATCCCTAATTCTTTTGAATATATCTTCCGTCCATAGATGAAGTGAAAACCCTGGCAGTTTGAGCCAAATTGGACTGGAACCCAAATGCTCCCTCTCCTGGTCAAAAATAGGAGACCATCTCTTAAAGAGAATCAGGGCCTACTCTATATTCCAATAACTGGGAAACACCCAACACACATTCTCTTCCTTACTAAATTTGAGAGAAAACCACCCCCTATACATGGTACAAATTTATGTCATGGCATCGAGAAACTGACCCGAGACGTCCTAAGCCAATTTCCTAAGGCATGAGGTAGAATAATTTCTGCCCCGAACCCTTCCAACCAACACCTTCTCTGCCATATTCATTATATCGTCAAATATGAGGCCATCCCCAAGAACTAATTCCTTCTCTCTCTCTTTCACCTTAATGCATTTTTATTTTCTCCCCTTCTTCTTCACACCTCCACTACCTAAGGTTTCTTTAGGATGCGATTCAGAAGGTGTCCAAGGACCAGATGATACCTTGTCGGTCTGAGTTCCTTGGCCAAAAAAATTATTTGAAGGAGAAAATATTTCCCCAAATGATCGAGAATAACCCACATTCTGAATCATAATTGAATGCTTAATTTCAATTCTTACCTCAATGTTTCCTCCTTCCGCCGCTGAGTATAAAATACTAGAGCCATGAGAAGCAGCTGATGTAAAGCCCTGAGTAGGAAGGGTTTCAGAAACCCTGAGCATCCCATGAGGAAAAAACCATTCTGAATCTTTTGACCATATATGATTCTGATGTTGAGGGTTTATAAAACTATTTGCAAAACAAAGAGCCTCTAAAGAAAACCCGACCACACTTACATTTTCCTTAAGAGAAACCAACCAACCATGCATGACTACCTCTGAAATATCCACTTCTCCCAAAAAAATTTGTTTCGTTACCACGACCTCAAGACCCTGATTAGGGTAATAATGTGAAACCTCAGGAAAATTATGAAGAGATGTAAAAAAGACCAAGTCTAGGGAGTGAGGTGTCGAAACCATATCTGATACACATTGTTGATGTCAAGATTCCTTCGAGAGAGAGACATCTTCATATGGGTTTGCTGAATAGTCAACAACTTCTTCCTCCATCTCGGCAAGGTGAGCCATCTCTCACAATGAACCCTGAAAACTCCTAATTAATCGCATAATAAATAAATCTAACCTCCATAGTGAAAACACTGCACTGGAAGATAGTCGCAAATGTAACCTACAGAAACCCTCTCCAAATACCTGTCCAAGTTAAACCAAAATGTAGCCTAAGAGATAATAAGGAAACTATAACCACGTTACCATATTAGCCTAAAAAATGCCAGACCCTGCCATTTTGAAAAATAGAAACCCTTAACCGTATTCTTGCGGTGACGTTAACTACAGATATGCGATTCACATAGCCATTCTTCCCCCTCAACACTTTCCCTCTTTAGTTTCCATAACTAACTTCTTGTTTTTAAATATTTTTATTCGATAATATAATGACTAGTACTCTAACACAATGTTCATTAAAAAAATAAAAAAAACACTAAAAAATATTTTCATAATCTAATTTTTATAATGTCTATTTTTAGAACATTATGCATATGTGTTATTTATACTTAAAGATAGATCGACTTTTTCATCTTTATCTTGAAGACGAACCACATTATATGGTTCGAAACATCACTAACAATTACATTCTCAAAAACAATATATATCACAAAAATTTGAAATAAAAAAAGATTTATACTATTTTTTTTCTTTATTTATAAAAGAATATTAATTTTTTAAAAAATATAATAAAAAAGAATGTTAAAATAAATAAAGAAATTAAGATATTAAAAACTAATATAATCAAATACTATAAACACAAACTTCCAATATAAAATATTTAAATATCATAAACAAAAATATACTTAAATATGCACGAGGGTAACGTTATATAATAGGGTAAAAAAGTTTATATAATACTAAATTGTGATGATGATTTTCTTGATAGCAACATTAAAATTAAATCTCATATATATAATTTTTAAAAGTAAATATATATATTTTTAAATATTATTGGGATATAAATTATTGTAAATTTATTAATACATTTAAAATAAATATACAAATATATATAAAATTAATTAATATAGAAGAAATAAAAAAATTATTTTGAGGTTCAAGAGACTAAAGATAGTCTATGGGAGAGATTTTTTCTCCATCTTGTTCTTGTATTCAACTCATTTTTTATGAAGCCTCACAATAAACGCTCCTACCTTCTCGACAAACCTCTTGCTGAATAGATTATCCCACGAGCTAGCTGCGAAAATATTTGCATAACTTTCCCTGCTGTCTTTGAAGGCCTCGTATTATAAAACGAAATGTTTTTATGTTCACTTTTCTAGAAGAGAAAAAAATACATACTCTTTCCTCTCATACTTCTTTTGGCCTTTTCTAGCGCCCTGTTTCACAACAGAGTTGATGATAATTAGTCCTTAACTGAACAATAAGAATTTTGGCTCTCTAATAAATATTGGTCCCAATGTACGATTTTTGTCGATGATTATGTGTGAGATTAAACTCTTCAATATAGTACTTTTTCTTTCTCCCTAGCTCCTTATCCCAAGTATGCTTGTGGAACTTATCCATAACAAAAGATTTTATCTCTTTACTGTTAATGGGAGACATGTTCAAGTAAATACCCCATTTACTAAACCATTTGTTATTTTTCCGCATACAAGTCTTCTTTCTTTTGAACAATATGTCATTAAAGACAACCTTAAGCCATATGCCCTCTTCCATTTGCTCATTTTTTTAAATACCTTATGACACAATTGCTTCAATAGGTGCAACCCATGTTTCACTTAACAAGATAACACAAGGAATTACACTTTTAATTTTGCATTTGTTTGTAATCAAACACTTCTGAATTTTCTCAATTTGTTTCCACTACATGTTGGATGTATTGCTAGCCCACAGTTCACAAACATAGAGAATAATCAAAATCACTAAAATCCCAAAAAGAGTTAGAGTGTTTTTCCAGTCCCATAACGTCGCCTCTCTACACCTATTTTGAAAAGCATAAAATGTTTTCCAACCCCCCAAAGTTCTTTTCTTTCTACATCCATCATAGCTTAGATTTCTGTTGAAGTCAATTTCGAGGTATTTGTAATCCGCAACTTCTTCCAAAATGTTTCCTTTAAAGTAGAACTTATGATGGTTTTGTTTTCTTTTGTTAGAAAAAACCACTACTTACGTTTTGCTAATATTGACTTGCATCCCCACCCTTCTAAAAAAATGCTCAAAGGAAAATAAGTGCTCTTGCAAACCAAGGGAAGATTTAACAATCATAATAAGGTCATATGCATGCAAAAGAAGTCTTATACCGTCATCCCCTTGCGAATTTAGGCACTCTTCAAGCTTGTCGATATATAAATCAAAAAGGGTAGGAGACAATGGGAAACCTTGCTTGACCCCGATATCGCTTCTAAAACTTTCCGATATGCACGCTGAAGTTCTAATTTTGACTTTCACCTCTTCATATAGCCTATGCACAATTGCTCTCAAATGCCCAGGAACCCCAAGTTCCTCCAGTATGTTCCCAAACTTATCCCCAAGAACTGTGTCAAAGGATTTTTTGAAATCAACAAAGAAACAAAAGGTTTTTTCGTTTTTCTCCTAAACTTTTTCAATAATGTGCCTTAAAGTTATACCATGATCCATTGTGGAATGTTTAGGTCTAAAACCTATATGCCCTTTAGCACATTTATCTCTTTCTTCTGCTCACTCACTGATTTTATTTTCTAGCATGTTTCCAAATAACTTTGTAAATAAAGGATTTATTATTATGGTCCTAATTAGAAAGATTATTAAAGTCACTACTCTTGAAAAAAAATATTGCCAAACTAATTGTACAATCTATAAAAAAAAACCTAAAGATTATTATATAAAAATATATTATATAATTAAATAATCCACACCATTAAGATATTCATAGATATGACATTATCAACCTATATACATTATCAACATAGATATGTTGAGAAAGCGAGGAAAAAGTATGATGTCATGTATCATATTATTTTTTTTCAAATAAATATTTAATATTATTTATATTTAAAAAAAATAAATTCCGTAGAACGTGTTGAATTTGATCGTCTTGAATTTAATCCTATTAAAGTAGGCCATTTATCTAGATTTGAGGAATTGCAATTTGATCGTATTGAATTTAATCCTATTAAAGTAGGCGGTTTATCTAATTTTTTGGAATTGCAAGAGATGTCCGACGTCAAAAAGCCTTACCGAAGTTTTTTTTAAACACAGATATTTTTAAAAGAAAAATTAAGGATGGAAACAACCGCTTCGTTATTATCGAAAACCAAATTTTGCGCCGAGGAATGCTCATTCCCTAAACAAAAAGCTATCAGTTTAGAGCGCGTGACCGTTTGAAAGGGAGGGAGAGGTTATATAAGACATTATGCCACACAATAGGCTCTGATTTTTGTTTTATCTTTACTGTGAATTGCATTGGCTTGACTTGTTTCTTGTCCATATTTGTTTGGCAGGCTGCATGGCCATGCATGTAGTGTTTTGCAGTCCATTTTCTTTCTTGTTTTTTTTGGATTGAAATGAGGAGTGTTTTTTTGTTGATTTTATTTCTTTTTATCAAATTTTCCCTTCCTGTTTGCATGGAATTTTATTTAGCGTGGAGTGCAGAGGATAAGGTAGATGGATAAAAATGAAACTCGTTATGTTCGACTTCAATGAATTTACTAGCAGGTATGTTTTTAATGGGAAGAGTTTTAGCAATTGTTTTAACCATAGAGATAGTTATTTGCTAAAGCTTGTTTTGACATAATTTGAAATGAACTCTGATGTGCAACAGGTAAAGAGAGGGTTTGCCATTCTGGAAGAAGATGACACGAGAATATTCGTTTTGTCTGTTTGGTTTACTTCAACATCTGTCTCTCTATAATTTAGAGGCAGTTTCATGAATGGTTTGGTTTGGAATGAATTTGGTGGGATGAGAATTTGATTTTGCGATGACCCAGCACGAAACATATGGTAAGTCCTTTTTCATTTATTATATGTCATTAGTATAGCTTTCTGCCTCACTCATAGCCTTGAATCGATTCGATTATATTACTTTCTGGCCATCTCTGATAAGTCCTTTTTCATTTATTATATGTCATTAGTATAGCTTTCTGCCTCATTCATAGCCTTGAATCGATTCGATTATGTTACTTTCTGGCCACCTCTGGTTCATACTCAGTTTCTGTTTCATATTCGGTTGAGGTAAATAGCTGAAGCCGGCAGTCTGTTTGCATTATTTTATATGTGTTGCTGGGATTTTCTTTGGATTCTTTGAGGTTACTACTCATTAAAGTGGAGTACATATCTACTTATTAGTAAAAGCTATATATAGGTACAAAAGGGTTGCCGCCGGATCGGTAATAACCAGGCATAAAGAACCCTAATAATGTTATGTCGTGTTAATTGAAGTTTCTAATTTCTCTGTCAAGTGCGTTTGGCCTGTTTAATGAATTGAAACAGGTAAAAAAGTGACCGTACATGAACGAAGAAGATGGCAGGAGAAGCTGGGGAGCTCAGGTTTGTTTGGTTTATTTCAGCGGTGATTTCTGTACCTGTCTCTCAATCATAATAATTTGACTTTGTTTGAAAACATTCTGCGGTACTGGGAAACAAATACTTTTCAGTCTATTGGCCCATAAATGCACCTTTAGGACTGAAAATGTGCATTTATGAGCCAATAGACTGAAATGAAAAGGGAAACAAATACTTTTCAGTCTATTGGCTCATAAATGCACCTTTAGGACTGAAAATGTGCATTTATGAGCCAATAGACTGAAATGAAAAGGTGCATTTATGGGCCAATAGACTGAAAAGTATTTGTTTCCCAGTACTGCCTAGGGTTATTGAAGTCATTGTACTTAACATGTGCAGTGAACCTGCAGGGAAGTGGAGGAAGGATATTTATTTTGGGGCGTACGTGCAGTGTTTTCTTCCTATTGTCACTGAAATTGGTACGTGCAGTGTCAGAAAAGAGTGGAAGAATGGTTGGTACAGCCTTTATTGGCCCATAAATGCACCTTTAGGACTGAAAATGTGCATTTATGGGCCTAGACTGAAATGAAAAGATGCATTTATGGGTCAATAGACTGAAAAGTATTTGTTTCCCAGTACTGCCTAGGGTTATTGAAGTCATTGTACTTAACATGTGCAGTGAACCTGCAGGGAAGTGGAGGAAGGATATTTATTTTGGGGCGTACGTGCAGTCTTTTCTTCCTATTGTCACTGAAATTGGTACGTGCAGTGTCAGAAAAGAGTGGAAGAATGGTTGGTACAGCCTTTTTCATCATCATTATTCTCGATTGTTAACTAAAATAATTTAGAAGATACTATGGCTAAATCGAGGCGTAAAAAATAATTTCTAAATCTACTCAGCCAACTTTCACTAAAAATGAATCCCGGAGGCTGAGGGAGCCGAAGGCTGTCTGGAGGTCAACTCACCCTAGTACTGAAATCTGCGGGTTCATATTTTTGCCATGCGCTTGAATTATTTGTTAGAGGGTTCATTTAATTATTTTACCTAAAAACTGAGGATATTAGCGACTCGTACATACCAATTCGCTAACCAGCTAAACATCTGTCCGCCAAAATATCCCTAAAAGATTTAGATGGGGGTTAAGCCTTTTAAATTTGTTATTTCGATTTTAGTCACCTATCGTAGATCTAAAAGTTTTAACTGATATTTCGAAGGGTTTTATTTTTATTTCTATTTCAGACAGTGTACTTCAATACATAGAGATGAGCCTTCCAGGAAAGTTCGTTTGTTTAGATTTTCATTCTTTTAATCACGGTGAATCGGTAATATTTTAGACTAGAGCCTTCCAGGAAAGTTCGTTTGTTTAGATTTTCATTCTTTTAATCATGGTGAATCGGTAATATTTTAGACTAGAGCCTTCCAGGAAAGTTCGTTTGTTTAGATTTTCATTTTTTTAATCACGGTGAATCGGTAATATTTTAGACTAATTTAACGGAGGTCTCAGGACCAAGTTAGACAGGTCTCAGGATCAAATCAGACATACGAGAATCTTTATACGAGAATCTTATTAGCAAGAGTCAAGACTTTGGGAAACGGGGAGCCTATTCCTTGAGCCAAATTCATAACAGACCATATACTCAATAAGATTTGAACCTTGATCTTGTTGGTTTCACCCAACAAAACTTACCATTAAATCACATATCACTATATTAGTTTCGTTCTGATTTTAGTGTGAACCTATCGTAGATCTTCAAGGTTTTACTAATATTTCGAAGAGTTCTATTTTTATTTCGATTTCAGACTCAAGGCATTTCAATCCATAGAGATGATCCTTTCAGGCAAGGGTTGGTTTGCTTTTAATTTCATTGGACGGTTACTAGTTATTAGTTTTGGCCCAGGAAGGTTCCCTATCGAGGGAGAAAGTGAGACAAGTGACACTTTGCAATCTTTTGTTCGCAGTCATTGAGGAGAAGGAGAGATAACGCAGATTACAATAAGTCTGAATGTAGAGGCACATTGTTGAAGCATTGAATTTCTTTCGAATTTGCTTTGCTTATTGGTTTTGCCCCCGTAATTAATTGAAACAGGGGAAAAGGTGGTTCCACAGCGACGAAGAAGATGACAGAAGAAGGTAGGAGTTTAGGTTTGCTCTAGTTTATTTGAGATGTGATTTCAATATCTGTCTTAAAAGTAGCGTTTCTGTCTCATAAATGTCTTGAAGGAGAGAGGTTTGTATATCTGTCTCAAAGGTTGTGCTTCTGTGTCATAATTTGTTTTGCAGGGAGGGTATGAGATGACATCATTATGGTGGTGAAGGAGAGGGATTTTCTTATTTCTTATTCCTTTTGTGTAAAGTTGGCATAGGGAAATCAGGGAATGGTGGTTAGTACAGCCTTCCACCTCATCCTTTCCATGCTCTCCATTTAGGTAAAACCGCTAATACCATTGAAGATGGGTTAATCTACTTAAAACGTTTGGCTAATAAGGCGTAAAATAATAATTTAGAAATCTTTTTCAGTAAATTTCACTGTATGCAATTCTAAAGATGATTCTTGAACCAAGGCTAAATAGTTTTTAATTATGTAATTTCAAGTTCAGGGGTTAGTCTTACTTCACTGCTGTTTTTACCCGTGTTTGGGTTGTTCGATGGTTTATTTTTTCTAATTTTGGGGTTTCTTTTTAACTTTGTTGCAGGATGTACATCAGAACCGAAGATGGATGGATACAGGGAAACCCATACCAGTGGAGGATCTGATAAATGATTTCGCCTAGTTTAACCTGTTAAGTTATCGAGTGTGCATAGAACCATATGCGCTGTAGCCGGTAAGAGTTGTGTTTTATTTTTATTATTTCCACAGTATGTTCCGAATATGTGCACTTATTTTTATATAAACAAAAGGTGGTTATTAAATCACATGAATGTGTATCTATCTTTATGTCCGCGTTTGCTCATATATTATAAACAAAATGTGGTTATTGAATCACATGAACTTTGTTTTGTAACATGTTATCCAGGGAACTTTGTCATTAAGAAAGATGATTAGACCATGGGTTTTTTTGTTTTAATTTAATAAATTTTATGATTTCTTCCATGATATTGTTGGCTTGAATTGTTTATATTATTTTAGAATGGCTATAAAGATGATTTTTTTTTAGTCTTTGTTTGTAGTTATTATGGAAATGAGATGACATGCTGGAGAAGGAGAGACTATGAAAAATAGGATCAATTTGAATTAGGTACGTATACACTATTTGTATTTTGTCTTAAATGGTTATTTTACATGAAACAGTTAACCTTGTAGGTTATATGATTATTTTACTATTTATTGAAAATTTAAAGAATACGACCAATATGAAGCATTCTTTCTATTCTCTGTTAAAAAAATATTCTACATAAAACAATTAAACTTGCAGGTTATATGATTATTTTACTTTTTAACAGACTAAAAGGTTCTTAAAATTCTTATTTAGAGATTTGTTTTGTCTAAATTTCACTAAACTAACTATGACTCTAGAAGTCATATATAATTATGTGTTTCTATCGATTATGTATCCTACATTTCGTTGTTTTCCCTCATCTTTGTGGGATTTTTTCATCAGAGTTTCCTCCTCAGTATTCATAATCTCTCAGTAGCCCATATTCCTTTCTCATGCCACGAAGCGATGTAAGTGGGTTTACCGTGCAAGAAAACTATGGTTCTTGCTTATTCCTAGGCATAGAGGTTTGGGGATTGAGATATATCATTGACAAGGATAGATTGTGCGCTTTCAACCCTTGCCACTTGTAGTTCACACTCACAAAAAAGTTCTTTCCACAAAAACATTCTTTCCACGATGTGGCCATGATTGGGATAATGTTAGTTTGCATTGCTTCATGTGTGAACTTAATGAATATGTTGGCTAGCTATTGCATATTATACTTTTCATTTTGTTCTTGCTTACTCAAAAGTCATAGATGATTATGTTTTTTAATATGCTTTTTAAAGTGCTTGTTTACAAAGTTGATTATTTAGTGTGATTCTTTTATTTTAAAATTCCTCTTGCTACCATGTTGCTGCAATCATGAACCTATTTTCTCAAATGCATGCCTCCAAAAGTGATGGCTTTTAGTTTTCTTTAGCTATTCCAAAATGAGCCACTTTAAAAACAAGGTAAACTGCATCCTTTTGGTTTTCTAAAGTGCTTGTTTCCAATGTTAGTGATTGAGTATGTTGTTTCATTTATTTTTGTAAATCATCAAGCTTTTACAATAAAAAAATGATTTTCCCATGCCTTAAGGTCTCCCAAGCACATGCTTCATAGAGTCCTAGATTTTAGATTCTTTTAATTGTTTAAATATAAATGATCTCAACAATTAGAGCATCCAAGTGCTTGTTTATGAACTCAATCACTTAGCGTACTTTTTCCTTATTAATTTTTTTTTCTATCATTGAGTTCTTGCAATTGTGAATCTATTTTCTCTCTTTCCAAAGGGTTCTTGAGTCCCGAGAACTTGCTTCTCAAAGTCATGGCTTTTATGACTTTCAAAAATGGCATGTTATTGTCTTAAAATTTGTCTTGTCATTGGGTTCTTACTAGTTTGTTTATGCTTGCCTTTTGGCCTTCCAAGCACATGCTTCCTAGAGTCGTTGATTCTAGGCTACTTTAGAGGTTAAAAAATAGGCTCCTTTAATAACGAGAGTGTTTGTGTGATTTTGGCTTTACAAAGTTCTTATCTCTCAAGTCAACATTGATGTGTTATTTTTTGTTACTGTCTTAAAATTTGTCTTGTCATTGGGTTCTTACAATGAATAGTCTGTTTACGCTTGCCTTTTGGCCTTCCAAGCACTTGCTTCCTAGAGTCTAGGCTACTTTAGAGGTTCAAAAATAGGCTCCTTAAATAATGAGAGTGTTTGTGATTTTGGCTTTACAAAGTTCTTATCTCTCAAGTAAATTACTTAATGTTGATGCATCTTAAAAGAAAAACTATTATACCATTGAGAACCTATAATCGAGATTTTACTTTTATCTTTTCCCAAATGAGTTCCAAGTGCATGTGTTTCTTGAACTTTGAAGTCACGGCTTTTAATCTATTTTAGCCATTTAAAAAATGTCCAATTTTGAAATCGAAGTGGTTGCACACTTTTCATTTGAAGAAGTGCTCATCTCTCTCTCTCTCTGTAATATTCCTAATTAGCAATGGCTAATTGGAATATTCAATTTTGCTCAATTTTGCCTTCTATAGTTTATTCATAAATAAAAAGGTGAGTAGAGGGGACACAACTCACTTCAGAAATAAAAGTTCATTCCCTAGTAGCACAACGTTGTAACTTAAGTGAGCCAAGGGGGCCAAGAGACCACGCAGAGAGGGGGCCCACGTAGACCACATGGAGGGATTGGCCCACGTAGACCACATGGAGGGATTGCGCAGGCCAAGATGGAGCACGTGGCAACGTTGGAGGAGGTGAGCCTTAGGGTTTGAGAGAGGCTAACACTATATAGAGAGGAGAGCCTCCTCATTTTGATCATTCGTTGTTGATGATATTGAGCTGGTCATTTCGACTTCTTGAGCACGCTGGCTGTTTAGCTTGTCTGCAGCACTATTTAGTGCATTGAGTGTCTCCGCTCGAAGATCTCACCCTCAGCGCCGGGGGACTTCGAGTGCCTGCTCGGGTGAGGTTTTCTCTTCAGTATTTCGGTGGGAGGATTGAGTTTTTGTTTTGTTGTGGAGCTGTGCATTCAGAGACTGCGCAATCCAGAGAGGGAGGATGCAGTCCATTCTAGGGGAGCTTCGGAGTGAGTTCTTGCGGAGGTTTTGAGCTTGGAGATTGAGCAAGGGGCCAGCCCTTGCCTGTTGGAAGATTTTGGTAGAGTTTGAGGCCGTATTTCAGTGATTTCTATTCAGCCTCTGCGTAGAGCCTTGGAGGGCAGCATAAATCCCCAAGAAGGTGATTTTCGGGGGTCAGCAATTTCAGATATGATTTTTGGGTTTTGCTGTGTTTGGTGAGTGGAGGTGGATTCCAGATTTTCAGCTCATTTTGAGGAGGGGAACAGCCCCAAATCATCATTTTATTTCAGCAGTAGCAGTTACATGACAGTTTTCCAGCAGCTTGGACGCAGATCAGAGAGCAGCTATTTCCTTGCCATTCTGAGAGTATTTCTTCACTTGCCCTGAGCAAGTCTAGGTGTCATCACTCTGATCACCTATTGTACTCACTTATATTTCTTAGTATAATAAAATGGCTCAGTATTCTCTTTATTTTATGTGTATCTGTGGTATATACTGTTTCTAGCATTTCATGTACTGTTGTATGATCCGCATCATTGCTTATTTACTCTTTGAGACATTCCCATTGCCATACCATTTATTGTGTTTTCCCATACTCTATAGACGGAATCTAGTGAGGGCCAGGTAGCCTCCAGATTTCATTCTCTTTTCAGAGGTGAAATATCTGGTAAACGCCCCTCTAGTCCATCTCTGGTTTAGAGTTGACTGTGTTTGAGAGATATTCCTGAAAGGGGATATTACAGTGGTATCAGATCATAGTTCTGGCTCAGCCTGTGGAGCTAGTTGTCTATGACACCGGAGGAGAAGCCCTACATTTGTTACAGAGGCAAGAAGTACAAAGATAATGAGTGTAGGTTGGAGAACACCTATGGAGAGGCGGACTCCGTTCGGGTGGTGGACGCAGAACATGAGGAGCCTGTGATAGACGCAAAGCAGGAGGAGCCTGTGGTAGACGTAGAGCAGGGAGAGCCGATGGCAGATGACAGTGATGCAAAACAGTTTGGGGAAGCGCTCCTCAGATCAGTACAGGATCTGGCGAGGCAGATCGAGGTGATGGGGCAGAGATTCATCGCTGTGGAGGCTAGACAACGTGAAACCCCAAAGGGTTTCCAGATTGGTGAGGGATCGGGTACATCCCACCATTTGCCGGAGCATATTTCCCCTCAGCGTGATGCTACCCAGCACCAGGCATCACATGCACCTACACGCTCTACCATGCCCACTTTTCTGGGAGCAGACACAGGGGTAGGAGCCCAGCAGGAGACAGAGCTCGGCCATATGGGCGATTATTTTGCAGAGTATTAGGCCTATGGGCAAGAGTTCAGGGATGCTCTCTCGTTCAGAGACTTTGTTCAGCTCTAGCGGGGCAGTAGACCCCCACGACCATCATAGAGGGCACTGGTATTATCATGATGGAGACACCTACCGCACAACTAGCAGATTCCATTTGCCTACGTTTGATGGTTCATCAAACAATTCGGCAAAGTCTTGAGTGGAGAAGCTGGACATCTATTTCCAGCTCAACCAAATGTCGGAGATGGAGGCCATCAAGGTGGCGACATTACATTTGGATGGTGAGGCCCAGGACTGGTGGTTCCATGGGATGGTTACAGTCGGACATTCCACAGTGACGATGTATGCCGAGTTCACCAGGAGATTGATAGAGCGGTTTGACCAGAGGGATTCGGAACAACACTTTGTTGAGCTGACGAGGCTCAAACAGACCGGGAGCCCAGAGACATACATTGTAGACTTCTTGAGGGTTTCAGTGATGGTGCCAGATCTATCCGCGGCACGGATGATCTACATGTTTGTTGAGGGGTTAGCAGAGCCACTTCGGGGTCTAGTCAGATCTACTAGACCAGCCACACTCCAGGATGCTATTCGCAGGACCTGGGATTTACAGGATGCCTTACCCAGGACCCGGACACCTTACCCCCAGAGACAGGTTTTCCAGCCCAAGGGGAAGGATGTGAGGATTCTGCTTCCAAAGGGGAATCCAGGACGGGCATAGTTGGATGATGATGCCAGGAGGGAGCTAAAGAAGAAGCGGTTGTGCTTTACCTGTCAGGAGCCGTGGGCACCGGGACATAGATGTGCTGCTGGCAAAGCACATTTTATTGACGTCTTCTACGAGAGCAGCGGGGAGGAGGATGATTATGAGGATGGGGAGGTAGGAGACAGTCAGACAACCCAGGATCATTTGCCACCTCCACCTCCAGGAGCAGGATGTGCAGCTTTTGCACCCACAGGGGGGACCCTTGCAGCATTGCGAGGAGTACCCAAGTATTTGACGCTGCGTGTTCGAGGGACAGTGCGGGAGCAGCGAGTTTCAGTTTTGGTCGACAGTGGGGCAACCCACAACTTCATCGATGCACAGATGGTTGAGCGGAGAGGCATACCGACAGAGAGCTTCGATGGATTCTCAGTATTGGTCCCAGGAGATCAGACGATGCAGTGTGCCAGATATGTTCCAGAGCTGGCTGTGACGATGGGTACCTTTACAGTGACCGACCACTTTTTCGTGGTCAACATACCAGATACCAATGTGGTATTGGGTGTGCAGTGGTTGATTACTCTAGGGAAGGTCACCATAGATTGTGAGGCCTTGGAGATGGAGTGGGATGATAAGAAGACCGGGAAGCATGAGAAGATCTGCGGGATGCACACTTACCCACCTCAGACTGTTTCAGCTCACAGGATGGAGGCAAATTTCTGGAAGGGAGACATAGAGTGGGCGGTTGAGTTGCGGGCATCAGAGGCAGGGACTACTGGGCAAACAGTTCATCCTGATATACAGGCCATCCTTGACAGGTATGACACAGTGTTTGGGGATATACCACCAGGCTGGCCACCGGATCGGGGGTTTGAGCACACTATTGAGTTGGAGCAGGGCATTCAGGCAGTGATTACCACACCCTATAGGCACCCCAAAGCTTATTGGGATGAGATTGAGCGGGCCATCCAGGAGTTGCTGGCTCTTGGGCACATTCGCCCGAGCACGAGTTCTTTTGCTTCTTTCGTGGTGTTGGTGAAGAAGAAGGACGACACATTGAGTATGTGCATTGACTTCAGGGCCCTGAACATGAAGACCCTGAAGAACAGGTACCCCATACCCAGGATCGATGAGTTGAGAGGAGCACAGTTCTTCTCAAAGATTGATTTGAGATTTGGGTACCATCAGATTCGCGTGAGGGAACAGGACATTCCCAAGATCGCCTTTAGGTGTCACTATGGGCACTTTGAGTTTTTGGTGATGCCCTTCGGGCTAACCAATGCCCCAGCGACATTCCAGTCCTGCATGAATCACATTTTTCGCAGTCACTTGAGGAAGTTTATGTTGGTGTTCTTTGATGATATCCTCATTTACAGCAGGACTTGGAAGGAGCATCTCCAACACATTGAGACAGTATTACGCATTTTGGAGGAGCAATAGTTCTATGCCAAGCTCTCCAAGTGTGAGTTTGGGTTGACGGAGATGTTGTACTTGGGACACATCATAGGGGTGGACAGAGTGAGAGTCCACGAGGAGAAGATCAAGGCCATCAGAGATTGGCCAGAGCCGAGGAATGTGATGGAACTTCGGGGATTCATTGGCATTTGTACTTATTACAGGCAGTTCGTTAAGAGTTTTTCACAGCTTGCTGCACCCCTGACAGATCTGACAAGGAAGGGGGCATTCAGTTGGTCGAATACAGCACAAGAAGCCTTTGACAAGCTCAAGGAGGTGATGAGTAGCTGCCCAGTGCTTGCATTGCCAGATTTTATGCAGCCGTTTGTTTTGGAGTGTGATGCGTCAGGGGATCGATGTAGTATTGATGCAGGGAGGTCACCCTATAGCCTTTGAGAGCCAGAAGCTTCTTCCACATGAGAGGTTGTATTCTATATACGACAAGGAGATGCTGGCCATTATGCATGCATTGGCCAAATTCCGGCAGTATTTGGTGGGGAACAGGTTCAGGGTGAGGACTGATCACAATAGCCTCAGGTTCTTTTTGGAGCAGAAGCAGCTACAGGAGAGGCAACAGAAGTGGATCAGTAAGATCCAGGCATATGACTTTGACATTGAGTATGTCAAGGGGAAGAACAACGTGGTAGCATATGCCCTTTCACGTAGACTGGCCACGTTGTCTCTTATGAGCTTGGATACAGACTGGAGGGCTCGACTTTTAGTGGAGTACTCCAAGGACAAATTTGCATGTGAGGTACTGAATGGTCAGGTGGCGGATGACAGGTATAGGGTGGTCGATGAGATCATCTACTACAGGGACTCGATCTTCTTGACCGATGGATTTCAGCTCAAGAAGAAGATACTTCAGGCATTACATGATTCACCATTGGCCGGACATCAGGGGTTTACCAAAACCTACAGGGTCATTAGAGAAAGGTTCTCATGGAAGGGCCTCAAGGAGGACGTACTCCAGCACATCAGGGAGTGCGATGTTTGCTAGAGGAACAAGGGGGAGATGAGCCATCCGGCAGGATTATTGCAGCCTCTTCCCATTCCGGAGGGGAAATGGGAGAGCATCTCGATGGACTTCATCACAGGGTTGCCCAGGGTGCAGGGCAAGGATTGTATCTTTGTCGTTGTTGATCGACTGACAAAGTATGCACATTTTTTCGCCATATCCGCACACTACACAACAGCGTAGGTGGCCGAGCTATTCTTCAGAGAGGTCTTCAGGCTACATGGTCTTCCTAAGACCATCATCAGTGACAGGGACAGCCGCTTCATGGGCGGATTTTGGCAGGAACTTTTCCGGTTGGTGGGGACGGAGTTGACACCGAGTACCAATTTTCACCCACAGACGGACGGACAGACAGAGATAGTTAACAAGTGGCTGGAGGGCTACTTGTGTAACTATGTCAGTGGGCAGCAGCGAGCATGGCTGAAGTGGCTGCATCTGGGGGAGTACTACTACAACACTACACATCACATGTCCATTGGTATGTCTCCATTCTACGCTATATATGGGTATCATTCTTTGTCTTTTGCTGATGTGATGTTTGGTGCTAGCAAGGCTCCAAGAACTAAGATTTGGATCCAAGAGAGTCAGGATATTCTCCGAGCTCTCATGGATAATATGGCTACAGCGCAGAACCAACAGAAGTTGTATGCTGACCGGGGTCGAGTGGAGAGACAGTTTGAGGTAGGGGACCTGATCTACCTACGAATACAGCCATACCGACAGTTGTCACTGAAGCAGAAGGGAGCTGAGAAGCTCAAGCCCTGCTTTTACGGACCATACAGGGTGATACGCAGGGTTGGATAGGTTGCATATGAGTTGGAGCTGCCCCAAGGCAGCAAGATTCATAGCATTTTCCATGTATCATGCCTAAAGAAGGCATTGGGGCAGCAAGTGACAGCGACAGATGAGCTACCACCCACGGATGATGAAGGGCATTTGGTGTTGCAACCAGAGGCCATTATTGATACCAGGGAGAGGCAGCTACGGAGCAGGACGGTCCGAGAATTCTTGGTGAGGTGGAAGAATTTGCCGGATGAGGATGCCACTTGGGAGAGTGAGAAAATTTTGCAGCATCCATCACTTCAGTTGCTTGAGGACAAGCAACATTTTGCCGAGGGAGACTGTAATATTCCTAATTAGCAATGGCTAATTGGAATATTCGATTTTGCTCAATTTTGCCTTCTATAGTTTATTCATAAATAAAAAGGTGAGTAGAGGGGACATAACTCACTTTAGAAATAAAAGTTTACTCCCTAGTAGCACAACGTTGTAACTTAAGTGAGCCAAGGGGGCCAAGAGACCACGCAGAGAGGGGGCCCACGTAGACCACATGGAGGGACTGCGCAGGCCAAGATGGAGCACGTGGCAACGTTGGAGGAGGTGAGCCTTAGGGTTTGAGAGAGGCTAACGCTATATAGAGAGGAGAGCCTCCTCATTTTGATCATTCTTTGTTGATGATATTGAGCTGGTCATTTCGACTTCTTGAGCACACTGGCTGTTTAGCTTGTCTGCAGCACTGTTTAGTGCATTGAGTGTCTCCGTTCGGAGATCTCACCCTCAGCCCCGGGGGACTTCGAGTGCCTGCTCGGGTGAGGTTTTCTCTTCAGTATTTTGGTGGGAGGATTGAGTTTTTGTTTTGTTGCGGAGCTGTGCATTCAGAGACTGCACAGTCCAAAGAGGGAGGACGCAGTCCATTCTAGGGGAGCTCCGGAGTGAGTTCTTGCGGAGGTTTTGAGCTTGGAGATTGAGCAAGGGGCCAACCCTTGCCTGTTGGAAGATTTTGGTAGAGTTTGAGGCCGTATTTCACTGATTTCTATTCAGCCTCTGTGCAAAGCCTTGGAGGGCAGCATAAATCCCCAAGAGGGTGATTTTCGGGGGTCAACCATTTCAGATATGATTTTTGGGTTTTGCTGTGTTTGGTGAGTAGAGGTGGATTTTAGATTTTCAGCTCATTCTGAGGAGGGGAACAACCCAAATCATCATTTTATTTCAGCAGTAGCAGCTACACGGCAATTTTCCAGCAGCTTGGACGCAGATCAGAGAGCAGCCATTTCCTTGCCATTCTGAGAGTATTTCTTCACTTGCCTTGAGCAAGTCTAGGTGCCATCACTTTGATCACCTATTGTACTCACTTATATTTCTCAATATAATAAAATGGCTCAGTATTCTCTTTATTTTATGTGTATCTGTGGTATATACTGTTTCTAGCATTTCATGTACTGTCGTATGATCCGCATCATTGCTTATTTACTCTTTGAGACATTCCCATTGCCATACCATTTATTGTGTTTTGTCGATACTCTATAGACGGAGTCTGGTGAGGACCAGGTAGCCTCCAGATCTCATCCTCTTTTCAGAGGTGAAATATCTGGTAAATGCCCCTCCAGTCCATCTCTGGTTTAGAGTTGACTGTGTTTGAGAGATATTTCGGAAAGAGGATATTACTCTCTCTCTCTCTCTCTCTTTATATATATATAAACTTTGACTTTTTTAAATGTTTAAGGATGCGTCACTTAAAAAATTATAGTTGTGTGCTTTTATCTTGCTTATCTGTTCATTCACAAAATTAGTTACTTGGTGTTTTTATTTTTTATCCTTATCATTAGGTTGTTGCAATTAAGAGTCTCTAGTCCATCTTTCCTTGGGCTTCTCAAGCATAGAGATGGAACACTTTGAAAATAAGAGCAACTATATGCCTTGGTTTTTTGAAGTGCTTGTTTGAGAAGTCAATTATTGATGTGCTTGGTTTATTGAAGTACCTTTTTTCTTTTAACTCCCATTATAAGGATCTTGTAATGGAAAATCTCTTTTCCCTTAGTTACTTGGTGTTTTTATTTTTTATCCTTATCATTAGGTTGTTGCAATTAAGAGTCTCTAGTCCATCTTGCCTAGGGCTTCTCAAGCATAGACATGGAACACTTTGAAAATGAGAGCAACTATATGCCATGGTTTTTTGAAGTGCTTGTTTGAGAAGTCAATTATTGAAGTGCTTGGTTTACTGAAGTACCTTTTTTCTTTTAACTCCCAACATAAGCATCTTGTAATGGAAAATCTCTTTTCCCTCTTCCTTGAGCCCTATCAAGGGCATGCTTCTTGAAGTCATGGCTTTTAGGCTCTTTCAACAATATTTTCATATTAGCCCCTTCAAAGTTTAAAGCGGTTACACATGTTTGGATTTTTGAGGTCAATTGCTTAATATATCTTTTTCCTCTTCCCTTAGGTCTTTTGATGACATACTTATAAGTGACGACTTTTAGGTTCTTTTAGTCATACAAAATGTTCTACTTAGAAACCCATGTTGGTGGCATGCTTTTATTTTTTTCAAGTATTTGTTTTTTTATTTATTAGTAAGAAGTATAGTTCTATTAAAAGTTAGAAATATAGATATATACAAAATGCTTGTATGGGAAAAACATGAAAATGATTAGAGTCTTGTTATTGCAAAATCTTGTAGGCCTAGTAGAAAGCCTCACTAAGCAGTCTAAGTCTTATGGAAACAAAGAGATTAGCCACCATTGTCACCTTAGGGGCATCTCTCCTATTGTGTTGTTTTTAGTTGTTATCCCCATAAAGGAGGTTTCCTTGGCTAGACTTAGAGGTTACATGACTAGGGTTCCAAGCCAAATGACTCTCTAAGAAGCTTCAAGATAGATCACCTAGAAATGTCTTTAATAAATGAGGACTCAAGGGTGCTAAGAGTCTAATGGTGTTATGGGAGAAGTTATTGACGAAGCCTTGCAGGACAAGGGTAAGAGTTACAAATGTTCAAGTACACTTTCCACCAACCCTAGTAAACTAAAGAAAAGCTATTATAAGATAGGGTTTTTATGATATGCAAATTTATAGCATGTAAAAGCATATAACCTATAAATGATGAGATCAACAAAGGATTGAAGGCTATGAAAGGGGTAAGCAAGGAATAGGTCAACTTTCGACTTTTAATGGTTAAAAATTCACAAAACAACATAAACCATATACCTCAACCCTAATTTTGGGGTGGAAAAGTGCAATAAATGGTAGATGTGCTTTTCAAATATTAATATATACAATTTACACCTAAAAACAATAACATATAGGAACAAAAATTCTCTTAAATACAAATTTAAACCAAACCCTAACCCTAGTTGCTAGAAAATAAAGGAAAGAGAGAAGTTTTAAAAGGTGATCCCACTCTTGGAGAATCAAGTAGGGCAACATTTAAAATAATTATCCTATCCTTAATAACTGCTTGTGAACTTATGTTAGCTTCTTATTATTATTTATAAGATTCTTTTCATTAAACAATTATCAAGACCATAAACCATGAAGATCATAAAAGACAATGAACACAAGATGTAGGCTCCAAGCTAGAGCAAAAACCCCTCCAAGGGGAAAACCCAAAAATAATTTCTTCTCTTCTTGTAGAATCAAATCAAACGAGAAATACAAGACCCAAATACCAAGACCAAGTCCACTCACAAGCCCCAAGTCAACCCTCCTTCCAAGCTTTTCCAATAAGTCAAAGTCTCCTCAAGTCAATGATAGTCATACCCTTCTAAAACTGGTCAAAATTTAGATTTCGACCCTTGCAACAAAATAGACTACAATTTTCAACCCTCTTGCAATTCTGAAATTTAGCACCTGTGGGAGTTTTAGGGTAGATTTCATTCTTCTTTGACCTTGCTTTCTCTCTCCTTGACTTCGACTTCTATTCCTTATTATTTTCCTTGATTTTCCTACTTCCTTAACAAGAGATTGAACTTGTTTGTTGTGTGTTCCAAATGAGGTTGAGTTGCTCTTATATATACACATCTTGGGAGGTCGAATTGTCCCAATCAAGGCTGACTTGATATTGTAGTCACAAAAAATGACATTTCGACTCAAAACAAAATTCTTTTCCACTTTCTTATCAAAGTCCAAGACTTATGAAAAATATTTTTTTGATTTGAAAACCCTAGAAGCATGAAGAATATGCTTGACCTAGAAGACAAATCAACTTGAGCATGAAACCCATGCTTAAAATAATAATTTTTCCTTCTTTATACAAAAATATACAACGTCATAAGTACAAAGGTAATTATGAAGACCAATTCTAGTTACATTCTCCAACACTCCCTCTTAACTAGGAAGGTATTCATAATTACATAACTGGTACAAGGATTCTCTCAAACTGAAACATTCTCATAAGAAGAGTCAGATTGATAAGCCATTCGCAAGCATATTCATCATAACCAACATTGTCAATATAGCAAAGCCTTGACTAACAAGCTCTGTCTTTCCACTAGATCATAGCACAATGTTGGGGGGCTTTGTGTGAGACACTACACTAGCTCTCAAGGCACATACCCCATCTAGATGTTCATTGGGTATGTCCTTCCAAGACCATTCTTATCTTGGATTCCTAATCCTCAAAGAATATCCGTCCTCTTCGACCACTCTTGTCTTGGATACTCTGTCTTAAAGAGTGTCTTCTACGAGACTACTGTTGATTTATGGTAGCATCGGATGTGCTCTAGCCTTGTAATTTTGTATATGGGCTAAGACACATGTATTCCATAATACCCAGAAAGGATTTTGGAAGATTCCACTTAGAGATGGTTTAATTAAAATAATTAATCGTTTTTTAATGTTTTCACTTAGGGAAACTGATTAATTAAAGGGTATTAATTAAGCTTAGTGTGAATCTTCTAGAAAAAAGTCATGGATCACCTCCAAATTAATATTAGCCCTTGATTATGTTTTAATCTTGGCTGTTGAAGGTTCAACAGAAGAATATAAGAAGGAGGGTGAGGGGCCTATGGAAAGACACATCAGACGGAGATAGAATCAAGAGTTCGATTTCTTCAGTGTACGAAAGAATCAAAGTGGTTCTCATTTGCAGAGAGGGCAAGGTGAAATCTCCAGGAGGGAGAATTTCTGAAGAATAGAGAGTGCATGAAGAGGAGTGAGAGAGGAGTCAAAGCATCAACGCAGAGTTACCCTAGTAGCAGTTACGCTGGGCCAACGCAGAGAAGTAGAGGGAGTTTTGTTTTCTGTTGAAGGGGAAGTTGAGGGTTCATTCGGTGTCAGGAGGACATTTCAGGAAGAAAGGAGCACTCTAGTCTCATACAGCAGCAAGCACAGAAGCAGCCACGACAAGCAACAAAAGTAGTGACGCAGTGACAGTGTGAGTGACACAATCATTGCGCAAAAATCACACAGAGCCAGTCAGTGTGGGTGCAGGTCAATGCCAGAACTCAGATGGTGATGTGAGAATCGTCTCACTCAGCCTTTTCTCATCATAATTCTTTAGGTGATTGACTGAAATTTATAATCACACATTTGTACTCAGAATTTCAACATAATAAAGAAACCCTCAGATCTGATGCATCGGTTTTCCCACATTGGGTTTTTCTGGGGACAATTGTCCAAAAATAACGGTGTCTATGTGTGATTAATTATGCTATTTTTATATGTGATTTTTTAATCGTGAAGTCTGCAGCATATTTTATTTTGTTATTTAGCACAAGAGAAATGTTAAATAATTGTGTTTGACAATGCAATAGAAGAAATTGAATAAGTAGCTGCAGTAGAATTATCCATTATAGAATTTTCATAACTAATTCCTATCTTGGATTCCAAATCCTAAGGAGTACCAATCCCAGATGCTTATCCAATCCTCCGTTCTCCATTCTCCCACCATGACCTTCACTAGACGTACGACTGTTAGGCCAGGCCTAGTGCATGATACATGAAGAAGAGAACATGATGTCCATCATCACTTTCTCTCAACCAGAGAGAAGATCCTCATTCCCTCCTCAAATATTAAAGAGATTATTTACTCCCTCTCAAGCATAGAGGATGTTCCTTGCTTCCTTTTAACTAGGAAGACATAACCACAAGGTCTTTAACTTGTCTCAAATTCCATCAATACGTCAAATACTAGTTCTTCTTTAGAGATCTTCAAGTAGTTGCTGCACAACTCGTATTATCTTTTGCATCTCATCATATTGAGCTTTTAATTTCCTGGATGTTATGGAGCCAAATTCTTTCTTCAATCTATGACAGGGATCAGGCCATCAACCTTTTATATCACTTTTCCTTTACTCATCATTAGCATCAACAAAAGCATTATATGGAGTCAATCAAAGTAGAGTTAGTCATAACTCCCTTTAATCATGAAAGTGATGATCATCAAGTTATCTTTTTGTACTGCTACCTTCCTATGCCAAGATGATGTAGATATCTTGGCCAAATAATCCTCCAAGGATTTCGAAAGCCATCCACTCAATCCATGTATTCTTTGAATTGAGTTCAAACCATACAGTTGGAGATACATTTTCTCCATTGTCATGCAACATGTCCTTCCAGGTAGCAAATTCATATCCCAACCAGATAATCAATATCAAATATCAAAGTTATCAAATCATGATGACCCTTTTTCAAGATAACATATTCTGCTACTTGTTTCCTTTGAGATCAACATCCCTTTGCATGGTCTATCTTCATATTGTAGTGAAATCCTTTTCCATGCTATACATCAATTGAAGTGTCGATGGAACGAACCAATCAACAAGTTTCAACAACTTCTCCTTGAATTTTTCATTGTCAAATATTTTTCTGTCTTCAAGAGACCATATTGTATGTTGATCAATATCATCATGTCTATGTCATGCTATCTTGTGGAAGATTCTTGATCTTTTGTTATTTCAAAACATACCAGACTCCTTCCAAGCATCAAATAACTACATGGAAGACTTATCACACTTATGTTACTGAGCACATTCTTATGATCATCTCTTCCTGCAACATTGTAGACATGAAACCTATCTTCTGGTGAAGAGTTCCTAAATACATGCATACCTTTTCTTTCATATAACCATCTAGCCATCCTTGTTTTGAATGAGCTTGCTTTTATCCTTATAGAAGATAAGTTTCCCTCTCTAAGAGGAGAAAGACTTCAATTATGCCTTTCCTACTGCAACTCGACCATCTACATGTCTTCATCCTTCAAGACTACTGTGTCCATACTAAGTGGAATATACTAGTCATGTCATAATGCTTTTTTCAAAAGTTAAAGAACCTTTCCTAAATGATGGTTCTTATTGGAGAATCTTGGTGATCCTTTTTGCAAAATGACTACTTCTAACATTATGTTAGAAAATACTTGGATGCACTGTGATGTGCAAGATGGTCAAAATCTTTTCATTCTTATCAGCTAGATGACTTCTTCCAAAGAAATTTGATCATATAAACTCTAATTACTCTACTATTATATGCTTCCTTCTATGATGCCATGCTTCATAAAATCCAAGACTCTTCTAGAGAATGCGACGTTGCATGCTATACTCTAACTGCTACTTTCTAATAAAAGAAGACAAACTGCAAATAAACTTGATAGAGGTGGAGCTCCTTCAATAGTATAGATCCTTGAGATCTTCACCTTTCAACATCTTCTCAGGTTCTTCTTTTTCTTCAGCTATGTGAGTTCCACTCCTTTCCTTCCTTCCTTTTGTTGTTTTTCTTTTTTTGAGGATTGTTTGGACAATCCCTCTTAAAATGTCCATATTCATTGCACCCATAACATTGTATCTTGCACATATCCTGTTTTCCTTTGGACTTTCCAAACTTCCCTTTCTTCTTCTTGGATTTTACAACAAAGGCTTGAGACTTTTCATTTGGTTCGGTGTCAACTTTTGCCTTCGATCTTGTTTCTTCCAAGATACATTGAGCCCATAATTCATCAAAGGGAGTAGTATCTTTTCTTGAGTAGACACTAGTCACAAAACTACTCCATTCAGGTGGGAAAGCATTTAGTACACAAGTAGTCATTTTTGAATCAAAGATGACTTCCCCATGTCCTTGCAACTGGTCCCTCAATTATGACATCTTCATAATATATGAGGCCATAGCTTCATTCTTTGACATCCTTGTTTTATGTAGTTGATTTCTCAAGGATATTTTATGACATGAAGTACTAATAAAGTACAATTTCACCAACTTTTCATAGATTTCTTTAGATGTACTCAAATTTGAAACAAAGGGAATGTGATGATCCTTGATAGATTTAATAAGAATACTTTGTGCCCTCACTTATCCCTTCATGTATCTTGCTAATTCTCGAGTCTTCTCTTTTTCTGGTTCAGTAATGTTGCCAAGAACATGGTCCATGACTTCATTTTCTATGAGCACCAAGTCGATCCTTTTCTTCCATGCTAGGAAATTCGCTGATCCACTGAGCTTATTGTTTTCCTTGCAAATGAATGCATTTGATTTATAGATTGATACATGGAAGATAATAAGGTACTTATCAAACAAGTGTCCTTCTTGATGATGATGCCTTCAACTATCTTGATGCTTTCAAGACCTCTTAGGAGGCTTCTAAGAATTTTCTTCAATAGAAAAGAGTCTTCAAGAGAGAAAGATATATTTCTTTCCTTAAGATGATGAGGCCTTCAATGAGAGCTTGATGTAGTATCCTTCTTTCTAGGTCAACCTGTCCTCTTCCTTAAGCCCTTCCCTCTATCCTTTATTAATTAATGTCCTTTAATGGATGTCTTCCACTTATGCCAACAAAGATCTTCAAGCCGCCTTCTCCTTACGTTAGTTCTGATACCATGTTGGAGAATCAAGTAGGGCAATAATTAAAACAATTCTTCTATCCTTCATAATTGCTTGTGAACTAATGTTAGCTTCTTGTTATTCTTTAGTAGATTCTTTTCATCAAACAATTATCAAGACCATAAACCATGAAGATCATAAAAGACAATGGACACAAGATGTAGGCTCCAAACCAAGGAAAAAACCCTTCCAAGGGGAAAACCCAGAAATAATTTCTTCTCTTCTTATAGAATGAAATCAAATGAGAAATGTAAGACCCAAACACTAAGACCAAGTCCACTCACAAGACCCAAGTCAACCCTCCTACTAAGCTTTTCCAATAAGTCAAAGTCCCCTCAAGTCAAGGATAGTCAAACCCTTCCAAAATTGGTTGAACTTCAAATTTCGGCCCTTGCAACAAAATATCGGCCTCCTGCAACAAACTTGCAATTTTTGGCCCTCCTGCAATTTTGTAATTTTACACGTGTGGGAGTTTTAGGGCAGATTTCCTTCTTCTTTGACCTTGCTTTCTCTTTCCTTGTTTTTTTCGCCAATTTTCCTCCTTCCTTCACAAGAGATCAAACTTGTTTGTTGTGTGTTCCAAATGAGGTCGAGCTACTGTTATATATACACATCTTGGGAGGTTGAATTGTCCCAATCAAGGCCGAATTGATGAAGCAGGGCCAACTTGGTCTTGTAGTGACAAAAAATGACATTTTGACTCGAAACGAAATTATTTTTCCACTTTCTTATCAAAGTCCAAACGAACTTGACTTCAAGACTCATGACAAATATTTTTTTGACTTGACCAACCTTAGAAGCATGAAGAATATGCTTGACCTAGAAGACAAATCAACTTGACCATGAAACCCATGCTTAAAATAATAATTATCTTTATACAAAAATATACAATGTCATAAGTACAAAGGTAATTATGAAGACCGAATCTAGTTACCTTTTCAACACCCACAACTAGACTAGGCCTATTCGATTGAGCAATGGAGTCAAATAGGGCGAGGTCAATGATAAAAGGAGGTGGATGAAGAGGGTGGAGGATTAAATTCGAGTAAAGGAGTCAAATTCGAGTTTCTTCTTTGGCATGCTCGATTTCCTAAAAATTAGGAGATTCCCTATAAGTTAGGATGAATTGCTATAATTTAGGATTCGTTCCTAAAAGTTAGGACAAGCTATGATGCAGTTAACTAATGTGCTCAAGTGGAAGGATGAGTTACTTGTCTTCTTGTGCAAGTTGATTGAGGAAAATAACAAATGGTTGAGTTCCAAGTCTTAGAGAGTTGAGACAATATTAGCTGTATGTGAGTTTTCACTTAGTTAACTCAATCAATCACAAAATCATTACTTAATTAAAAACCTCACTAAACTTAGCCATTTGAATTTCTATAAAGAAGGAACGAAGACACACTTTGTAATCATAATTTGTGTGAGGTTGTGAGAGAAAGGTGCCAAGGGACCTTGTGAGAATTATTGGAGAGCAAGGCAATTTCCCAAGGAAGTGTGCATAGAAATAAGAGGTTTTCTATTTAATAGGAGGTGGATATGCGCTAGAAATTCGGACTTCTAGTGTGCACAACCTTATAAGAAGAGGATCAACATTCTTGCAGATTGTTTCAAGCTTGATTTAAGGCTGAGAGGTCATTGCATTCTCTGTTGAAGCAAGTCTATTTGTAAGAGATCTATTGCTCTAAATTTCTTCAATAAAATTCCCAAGCAAGCAAGGGTTTTCTCAGTTGGGTTTCTCTAGAAAAAAATGTTGTGTTCTCTTGTGTGAATTGTGCATTTATTTCTGTTCTATTTCCTCACAAATTTTGTAGAGAAATTTTGTGTTTGTATGAAAAGAAAGTGTCTTTCAGATTGTTCATATTAGTAGATCAGAATTTCGTGGAATTTCTACATGGTATCAAATCTATGAAAAAAATTCGACCAACAACAACTTTCAAGTATGAAAGATGACACATGCAGGAGTAGGATTGAGAGAGCAGGTTAGACTTGGTGCAACAAATTTTGGTGTTTGGAAAGTTCAGATAATGTTCTTGTTGGATGAGTTTGGCCTAAAGGATTATGTAGAGAAAGGTGTTGCAGAACCTTCAGATCCAGACGAGTTGAGGCTTTTCCAAAGGCAAATGGCCTAGAGTAAGAGGATTATCCTAGATGGACTTCGGGATCATGTAGTCCCTCATGTTATAGGTAAAGATATAACTAATGAAATCTGAGATGCCTTAGTCAAGCTCTATTAAGACCCTTCTGAGAATTTGAGAGGCTGAGAACAATGAAGATGTTGAAGGGTGAGAATGTAACTTCCTATCTAACCAAAATTCAAGGAGTCCATGATGAGCTAGCAGATGTGGGAGAGAAGTCGGTGGATGTAGAGCTAGTACGAGTTGCTAAAAACGGGTTTACCAAGGAGTGGGCTACTTTTGTTCAAGGGATTATTGGATGAGATAAGTTGCTAGATTGGGAACGCTTGTGGAGTGACTTCACTATGGAGGAGCTAAGGCTTAGTCTAGTTGAGGCTTCTAGTAGTGGTGGCAAGGGTTCCAAGGTTGAGAAGGAAGAGGAGAACCTTGCTCTTGTAGGTAAAGCCAAAAGCAAGAAAGGCAAAGGGAAGGGCGAGAACAATCAAAAGAGTGACAAGAAGAAGAAGGGTCTAAGTAAGATCAAATGCTTCGACTACCATGTTTTTGAACTCTATGCTTCTAAGTGTCCTAATCGGAAGAATAAGGGGTTGAATAAGGAGCATGTAGTTACATCAGCTGAGGTAGATGGGTTTGCCTCTTAGTTTGAGAAGGATTTCTCATTGATAGCTTGCATGGAAAGCTCAGTAGGGAGAAACACGTTGTATATTGATTCAGGTGCCTCTTTTTGTATGACTGGGAACAGGGAGTATTTCAACCAACTAGATTGTAGGAATTTACAGGGTAAGTTCCTTAGTCAAGAATCAAAGGTCACTGCTCACAAACAGATCAAAAATCAGTACACCAGTATAATCACGTGGTTAAAACCCTCGAAGAGGGAAACAGTCCACGACCTGAGCCAACGCGACCACTTCAGGCAATTTATTAATATAAAAAGAAAAGTTACATATGTTTCTCTCATAAACGGTTACTGGACAAATGATCCTCCATGCTCTTTAAATAGAGATCATGGACCAACCGAGTGTTAAGCCACAGATCAAGTGTCATTAATACCAAGGAGAGAGATAACCGTCGGATCACTACAAATCTTGACTGTCGGATTATAAGTTACAAATGTACATGGTAAAGAAACACACTTTACCTAACTCTACACTAGACTAAGTTATTCTTAACTATTTCCTATGTGTCGGAATATCCTGATATAGATGAGAAGGATTTGCAGGTGAATATTGAGCTTGGAGATAATGGCAAGTATGCCACCAAGGGAGTTGGTATTGTTAGCTTTGAGAGGGAGTTTGGTAATTCTCTTCATCTCAAAGATGTTCTCTATGTTCCAGGGCCGAAGAACCTAGTTTCAATAGCTATCCTTGAGGATAAAGGATATGATGTCATCTTCAATAGAGGTAAGGTTTACCTCAAGCATCTAGCTTCAGAGACAATGAAATTGATAGGTGTGAGGGTGAAGAATCTCTACAAGTTGTAGGTAGAGACAGATGCGACCTTGAGCAGCAAGGCAGGATGTGCTGATGTTGGTGAACTTTGGCACAGGTGCATGGGGCACTAAAGATTCTTTGGTAGATTGTTGTAGGATTATCAGCAGGCGACCTTGACAAGAGTGGAGTGTGCAAGGGGTGCACGCTTGGCAAGTATGCCAAGTCTTCTTTCCATGGTCAAGACAACAGAGCCAAAGCAATTTTGGAGTTGGTGCATTCAGATGTGAACCCTCGAAGAGGGAAACAATCCATGGCCTGAGCCAACGCGGCCACTTTAGGCAATTTATTAATATAAAAAGAGAAGTTACATATGTTTCTCTCATAAAAGGTTACTGGACAAATGACCCTCCATGCTCTTTAAATAGAGATCATGGACCAATCGAGTGTTAAGCCACGGATCAAGTGTCATTAATGCCGAGGAGAGAGATAACCGTCGGATCACTACAAATCTTGACCGTCAGATTATAAGTTACAAATGTACATGGTAAAGAAACACACTTTACCTAACTCTACACTAGACTAAGTTATTCTTAACTATTTCCTATGTGTCGGAATATCCTAACATAGATGAGAAGGATTTGCAGGTGAATATTGAGCTTGGAGATAATGGCAAGTATGCCACCAAGGGAGTTGGTATTGTTAGCTTTAAGAGGGAGTCTGGTAATTCTCTTCATCTCAAAGATGTTCTTTATGTTCCAGGGCCGAAGAACCTAGTTTCAATAGCTATCCTTGAGGATAAAGGATATGATGTCATCTTCAATAGAGGTAAGGTTTACCTCAAGCATCTAGCTTCAGAGACAATGAAGTAGATAGGTGTGAGGGTGAAGAATCTCTACAAGTTGTAGGTAGAGACAGATGTGACCTTGAGCAGCAAGGCAGGATGTGCAGATGTTGGTGAACTTTGGCAAAGGTGCATGGGGCACTTGCATCATGGGGCGCTAAGGATTCTTCAGTAGATTGTCGTAGGATTATCAGTAGGCGACCTTGACAAGAGTGGAGTGTGCAAGGGGTGCACGCTTGGCAAGTATGCCAAGTCTTCTTTCCATGGTTAGGGCAACAGAGCCAAAGTAATTTTGGAGCTGGTGCATTCAGATGTGTGCGAGCCCTTTTCTTCTCCATCACTGATGAGACACAGGTATTATGTTACTTTCATTGATTAGTTTTCTCGAAAAACTTGGATTTATTTTATGAAAAAGAAAATGAGGTCTTAGATAGATTCATGGAGTTAAAGGCCTTGCTAGAGAAGCAAACCGAGAAGAAAATCAAGGCAATACGAACTGAAAATGGTGGAGAATGTCTCCAATGCCTTCAAGGAGTTTTGTGCAAAGGAAGCTATTACAAGAGAGTTGATAACACCTCATAACCCTCAACAGACTGGGGTGGCTGAGAGGAAGAACATGAGTATTGTTGGAGCAGCCAAGGCTATGTTGCAGGATCAAGAGTTGCCTAGGTTCTTGTGGGCAGAAGCATGCAACACTGCAGTATTTTTGCAGAACATGAGTCCACACAGGGTGCTTGGACGAGTTACACTAGAGGAGGCTTTCACAGGCAAGAAGCATGATGTTTCATACTTTTGGATCTTTGGCACAAAGGTCTACCTTCATGTGTCTGCAAGAAGCATGATGTTTCACACTTTCGGATCTTTGGCACAAAGGTCTACCTTCATGTGTCTGCAAGAAGCATGATGTTTCACACTTTCGGATCTTTGGCACAAAGGTCTACCTTCATGTGTCTAAGGATAGTAGGAAGAAGTTGGATCCCATAGCAGAAAATGGATTTTTTGTGGGATATAGTGAGACAACTCAGGCATATAGGGTGTATCTTTCAGGATTCAGGAAGACAGTTCCCAAGTGAGATGTGAGATGTTGTGAAACCAGCTCCAAAAATAGAAGAAAAGAGATATCAATGACTTAGAAATAAGCCACTTCGAGGGGGCAACCTCCAATACATTACATGAATGAACAATTCTTGGATGATACAAATTACGAAACCTCCTTTCTATATATAGGAGTCCATGGGGCCACAATGTAATTCTAGTGGGGCCACAATGTAATCCTAGCCGACCTAACAATAATAATTTAAGGGCACAATAATAACAATATGGGGGTTATAGGGGTACAATAATAACAATAAGGGGGTTACACTAACAACAATAAGGGAGTATACTAGTAATATAGGGACCTAACATGCCCCTCTCCTTCAAAAAAGTGTTGTCCTCAATGCTTGAGTAACTCTGGTTGCTTCTGTATAAAATTGTCATCCTCCCATGTAGAATCTTCAATGGGTAAGTTCTTCCACTTGATGAGATACTCTGAAATTGATCGATTTCGTAGTTGTCGAGTTCTTGTTTCCGTGACCGCTTCAAGTTCCAATATGATTTTTCCTTCCTCATCAAGTTCTGGCAATATTGTTTAAATTGGAAGATTTTCACCTATAACCTTCTTTAAGCATGAAACATGGAAAACTGGATGCACTCGTGAAGAAGTAGGAAGCTCCAAATTGTATGCCATAGTACTAATGTTTTGCAACACCTTGTGAGGACCATAGTACTTTGGCGATAATTTATTATCCTTCTTAGCTTGCTTGAGGGACATTTGTTTGTATGGTTGTAGTCGTAAAAATACCCAGTCTCCTACATCAAAACTTCTCTCGCTGCGATGTTGATCCGCCTGTTGTTTCATTCGATTTTGTGCCAAATTCAGGTTATCCTTTAAGAGTTGGAGAACTTCTTGTTGATGCTTGATGTGATCTTCCACTGCTTGAACCTTCGAATTTTCTCTTAAAGATGATGTGATGGATGGTGGATGATATCCATAAAGTGCTATAAATGGGGTCATTTTTGCTGCAGTATGGAAGGAAGTGTTATACCACCATTCAGCAAGAGGTAACCACTTGACCCATTGTGTTTGTTTATCAGATACAAAACAACGAAGATATCCTTCCAAACATTTATTTACTATCTCAGTTTGAACATCGGATTGAGGATGATAAGATGAGCTATGAGCTAATTGAGTACCCAAACAAGAAAATAACTCCGTCCAAAAATTTCCAGTAAAAATGGGATCTCTGTCACTCACAATAACCCTTGGGTTTCCATGTAACTTTTGAATTGTGTCCATAAATGTAGTAGCAACTGTACTTGCTTTAAATGGATGAGATAATGCACAAAAGTGTGCATACTTGGTAAGTCTATCAACTACCACCATGATGACACTCTTTCCTTCGGACTTAGGTAAACCTGTGATAAAATCCTTTGAAATCTCCTCCCAACGTTGACTTGGAATGGATAAAGGTTGTAGAAGTCCCGGGGTCTTAATTGTTTCCACTTTATTCTGCTGGCAAACCAAACATTTTGCCACAAACTTTTGAATATCAGATTTAAGGCCATCCCAAAAAAATTCTTTCTTCACCCTGTGGTAAGTTTTTAAAAATCCTGAGTGTCCTTCTAAAGGAGAAGTGTGCAATTCCAAAAGAATATTTTGTTTTAGTTGGGAATTCTTACAAAGATATAAGCAATCTTTGTACCATAAGGAATCATTTTTCCAACTAAATGTATCGGATGTACTAGGATCTTGCTGAAACTTTTGAATGAGTGTCCACACTTCTTTGTCCTTCTTCCATTCATCTCTTGCTTCGGTTATCCAATCTAGTTGGATAATAGAAATGGCACAAAGCAATGCTTCCACCTCTTCATTCTTTCTTGAGAGTGCATCTGCAACAACATTTAGTTTCCCTTTTTTGTAGATTATTTCAAAGTCATAACCCAACATCTTTGTGACTCATTTTTGTTGCTCTTTTGAAGATAGTCTTTGTTCCAAAAAGTGTTTAAGACTATCATGATCAGTTTTTACCTTGAAGTGTCTTCCCATTAGGTAAGTTCGCCATTTCTTTAGTGCATGCAGTATTGCTAACATTTCCTTCTCATAAATAGGTTTCTGTAAATACTTTCTTTTGATTGGACGACTTTCAAAAGCAATGGGTCTTCCTTCCTGCATTAAAACTGCACCAATTCCATTTCCTGAGGCATCACATTCCACAATAAAGGTTTTTGTGAAGTCTGGCGTAGCTAAGACTGGTGCTAGGCACATTGCCTCTTTAAGATATTCAAAGGCCTTAGTTGCTTCAGGAGTCCATGAAAATGCATCTTTCTTCAATAATGTTGTTAGAGGTGCTGCTATTCTTCCATAATTCTTAATAAACTTGCGATAATACCCTGTTAACCCGAGAAATCCTCGCAATTGCTTTATGGTTGTGGGGACTTTCCATTCCTTAATGGCTTTAATTTTGTTAGGGTCTACTTTAACACCCTCGTGAGATACAATATGACCTTCCACCTCTTGTACTCCAAAGAAACATTTGGATTTTTTTGCATATAATTGTTTCTCCTGCAATAACTTGAGCACCCTGTCAACATGTTCAACATGATCCTTCCAAGACCTGCTGTAGATTAGTATATCATCAAAAAATACTAGCACAAATTTTCTAAGGAAGGGTTTGAAATTGGAATTCATCAACCCTTGAAATGTAGAAGGTGCATTGGTAAGGCCAAAAGGCATGACCAAAAAATCATAATGACCCTCATGAGTTCGAAATGCTGTTTTCGGAATATCTTCAGTGTTCATTCTAATTTGATGATATCCTGAATGAAGATACCAAATGTTGTGAAACCAACTCCAAAAATAGAAGAAAAGAGATATCAACGCCTTAGAAATAAGCCACTTCGAGGGGGCAACCTCCAATACATTACATGAATGAACAATTATTGGATGATGCAAATTACAAAACCTCCTTTCTATATATAGGAGTCCATGGGGCCACAATGTAATCCTAACCGACCTAACAATAATAATTTAAGGGCACAATAATAACAATATGGGGGTTACAAGGGTACAATAATAACAATAAGGGGGTTACACTAACAACAATAAGGGACTATACTAGTAATATAGGGACCTAACATGAGATTCCAAGAGGATCAGGGTCTGAGAGTTTCCTTATAGTGTGAGTATATTTTAGTACTTGAAGAGGAGCTACTCGCTCCCAAACAAGAGATATATCCAGCACCTCAGCGTCAGCCATAGCCACAGTCTAGTGGCAAGAGGGTAGCACAGCAGGATGAGGAGGAGAAACTAGGCTGAGAGCAGACAGATCAGCCAAAGCCACCCACCATAGGGAGGAAGAAGGCCAAGTGGGAAAAAGTTGATTCATGGGGCTCAAGAGTAGGTCGAGACTCCTCGCACCACGTTTAGGCAAAGTAAACAACCACAAAGGTACATAAGTTATATGGCACTAATGACAGAGTTGGTGGACACTAAGCCGTATTCTTACAAGGAGGCAACTTCTCAGCAGGTTTGGCAGGGTGCCATGGTGGAGGAGTATTCCTCTATCATGAAGAATGATGTCTAAGAGATTGTTCCATGACCTGAGGGGAAATCAGTAGTTGGATCGAGATGGGTGTACAATGTGAAGCATGGAGTAGATGGGAGTGTGGAGAAGTATAAGTCAAGTTTGTGGCCAAGGGCTTCTCACAGATTGAGGGCATAGACTATGAGGATACTTTTGCCCCAGTAGCACGATGTTCATCCATCAAGATTATTCTGGCACTTGCATCACATATGGGGTGCAAGATCCACCAGATGGGTGTGAATACAACCTTCCTCAATGGAGTGGTTGAGGAGGAGATCTATATGGAGCAACCAGAGGGGTTTGAGCAGTTCGACAGAGACACGTGTGCAGGCTGAAGAGAGCTCTTTATGGGATTAAGTAGGCTCCGAGAGCATCGTACACTTGGATTGACAACTACCTTCGAGAATTGGGCTTCACTAAGAGTGAGGCAAATTTCAACCTATACATCATGGTTGGAGGGTTTCCGCTCATTCTAGTTCTCTATGTTGAGGACCTTATACTGGCTGGAATTGAGAACTTGATCTAGGATTGCAAGGAGGGCCTTGCAAGGGAGTTTGAGATGAAGGATATGGGGCTTTTGCACTATTTCCTTGGATTGGAGGTTTGGTAAGGTGATGGTGAGATCTTCATTGGACAGGAAAATTTCACTACAAAGATTCTCTAGAGATTTCATATGCAGGAATGCAGGCCCATGGCCATGCCTCTAGTCACAAACTGGAGGAAGGTGGATGCTAGTAGAGGAGAGCGAGTGGATCCTACAGTGTACAGGAAGCTCATTGGGTCGTTGATGTACTTGCTCAACAAATGACATGATATTTGCTTTGCAGTCAACCAACTGAGTTAGTTTATGGTGGAATGGACCAGAGTGCATTGGGTTGTTGCGAAGCATGTGTTGAGATATCTTAGAGGCACATTAGATTATGTATTGTGGTACAAACAAGTTGATGGAGTGAGGCTTGAGGGCTTCACAAATGCAGATTGCGCAGGGAGCTCCATAGACCGAAAGAGTACTTTCGGTGGCATCTTCAACATTGGGTCAACAGTGGTTTCCTAATACAACAGGAAGCAGAGATCAGTTGCACTCAGTTCAGCAGAGGCGGAGTACATGGCTGCTAGTTTGGCAACATGTGAGGGTATTTGTATGATGGAGCCTACCATGATACATTTTGATAATCATAGTTGCATTAAGCTCTCTGAGAGTCCAGTGTTTCATGATCACTCAAAGAATATCGAGATTAGGTACCATCATCTCAGAGATTGTGTGTAGAAAGGGATAGTAAAGTTACCATACATTCCAACAGGGGAATAAACAACAAACATCTTGTTAAGATTGGCAACTAGGTCCAAATTCCATTTTGGATAACTCATTTGATGAAGATAATTATTGCATTAAATACCTATTTTCGAGAGGACCAAAATCGACTTAAAGAACATCAAATTTGGATAAGGAGAATGTGTTTTTGAATTTACGCCCTCTCATATGCAAATTGTCAAGGTCAACCTCCACTCCATGTAAGCTCATAAAGCCCAACCGATGTCTCTTGACCCTCTCCAATTTATATATAAAGAGGTGTCCTCCAACCTCATTTGACACATTGAAAAGGCTTCTTTATGGCTGATACAACCAAAATTTTGAAGGAAGTCGAAGGGTTACCTGTTTTTGGGTTTCTCATCTTCAATAGGACCGAGATTTTTTGATGGACAACCGCAATAATTAAATGAATTTCTGGGCAGTTTGTATGGGCCTACTTGTCATTGCAAGGATCGAAATCTAGAGCAGTAAATGAGATCGAGTTTGGGTATAACCTCTGTGATGGTTTGCTCTGCATTTAATAACCACACTCCAAATCTACTACTTCAGGAATGACTGCAGACCTGCTATTGCATAGTTCAGGAAGTCGAGTTGCTTATCAAGGGTCTAGACCAGCCCTAAGGGCCAAAAAAGGGCTCATTCTGGTATGCCAGGATTAGCCGCAGTTGAAAGGAGGTATTATGAGTTGGTTAAGTAAGACAACAACATACTGTAAGCAACCCTAACCAGATCAAGAGTAACTTCTGTTGACAAAGTGCTGGAGTTGCAGCTTTTGAACCTCTCTCTTATCTAAGGTTGGAATTTCAAATTAGCAAGTCTCTTTGACTTTGATCTATTGTAATATCTCTCTGCTGAACATTTGATATTGATAATAAGAAGATTTGATCAAGGTTTTTCCCCATCTTGGGGTTTTTCCCTGGCTTGAGCCATATTATTGTGTCCTCTTGTCTTGGTTTGTCTTCCACACTCGTTGTATATGTTCTTTCTTCAGGTACTGTCAATATGATGATGATTCATGTGATTGCTAATGGATTAAAATGGGATAATATTGAATATTGAAGTAACTGTCCTAAGAAAAGAACATGTTAACCTAAAATTAACGTGGTATCAGAGGTACGGAGAGGACAAGCCCAAGCAAGAGTGAAAGTGAAAGCAATCACAGGAAAAGGTGGATGTTTGTAGGGTTTTGGATTATGGTTCTGATGAAGCATCTCTGAGGCTCACTGATCTTCTTCTTATTGATCTAGACGAAATTCCGAGGTTGCTTTGAGGCAGTTTTGGAAGGATGTCTGAGGTATTTCTGGGCTAATCTTTACACCCTTTTGTACAAGATTTCTGGACATTCTGACCTGAAGGTTCTTTAGCCCTCTTAAGGCACAAATTGGAGACACCTTTCTAAATTTAAATCCAAGGACTATAGCTCACAGCAGTTCATATTTATGGCTCGTTTACCTCATAATGGGTCTAATTAGGCCTCACAGAGATGCGAAGTTACCTTAGTAAATAAACAGGACTCTTCCTCGGAAGATGACGAGAATACTCTTCCGTCAACTTCAATCAAAACTCAAATTTGTTATGATGAAACCCTTACTGAAGATGAACTCAGATTTGTCACCTCCTATTCTAGATTTTGTGATAGAGCTTGAAAATCTCTCTCTTTGAAGCAAGTCAAATCAAATGTGAAAGATGGATCCGAATTTCAGAAACTCTATTATCTGAATTGCTCTCTAGTCTGAGAAAGGAAGTAACCTAGTCTGAAGTCTTGAAGGCATTATGATCTAAGTTGAAAGAAGAACCAAAACACTTGTACAAATTCCTAGGCAGAAATATTTCGGGGGGTTTTTCACCAAGAGATGAAACCAAGACTCCTCCATCAAATTCTGGGTATGAGTATTTCGACCTGTCCTGAAGAAAATAATCATTTGCAGCCCTGTATATCAGTAAAGAAACCGAGAACTTGTCTTGAGGCACATATTCATATTTAGTCCAAGTATGCTCAGTCATCTTTAAAATCAACCTTGGAATAGATTCATATAAGAATTCAAAGCATATCTTGGCTCGCACGAATTTCTCCTAAATGACAGTAACTAAAGGCACAGATTTGTGCACAACATTCATTTGACTGATCCGTGGCTGAAGCAAGTGTTTGGAGCTTATTTCTTGAGGATAATCCAAGAACTTAAGGCTGATCGGTGATGCCCTATCCAAATGATCAGTAAACTAAACCAAGACTCATCTGTGGACATACTTTTGCCAATTCTGAAGCATAATTCTGAGACTTCTTAGATACTTTGAGGAGCCTTTATGCAATTTAGCAGGGCATGTTACAAGGGACATTAATCGTAGCTCCTCTCTATGTTTGAGGAGCCTTGATGCAATTTAGCAGGGCATGTTACAAGGGACATAAGGGTTTTGTTCCCCAAATCCATAAGTCTGTAAAACCTCAAAAGATAATTGCTGGGAACAGTTCTTAAGCTTAATGGTTGGCTGGAGCAATTGTTATTTTGGCTTGAACACTCTAATGAATGATGGTTTGAGTGTATTTGATGGGTATCTGTGGTTTCTTCCTATGTGAATTCAATCTTGTACATCTGTTGACTACTATGACATCTCTACAAGTCTGTGATTGAATATGGGTAAGAGGTTTTCAAGGTCTAGGATCCATCGTCAACAATTTAGGCAGAATTATCTGTTCTTAAGGTTAGAGGCACAACATCTTCATCAAGGGAGATCAAGCATCAAAGAAGGTCATCCGTAGGCATTTCTAGTTACAACAATATTTCATCACACATGAGGTAGGTTCTATTGAGATGACATCATACTTGCAGTCAAACCAATATCAGCATCATCATACATACATACATACATACATACATACATCCTTGGTATCCTTGGATTCTAGAGGCCGTTATGGTATTTTGGCAAGTCATTGATATATATGGAAATTCTGATCAAAGTTGAGATCAAGTCATGGCCTTGGACATTTATCTCTCTATTGAACTTCAAGCTCCTCTTCAAAATCCTCATCCTTCAAATAAAGGAAGAGGCACAGTTCTCCTATTGTTCCTAGCACAATTGCATTCCTAAAGAAAAATGAGTCTACTCTCCTTTGCTTAAAGAAAATGTAGGACAATGGATCATTAGTAAAAGCTCATTACCTTTTTCTTCAGTTTCAGACAGTAGCACAGAAGGACTAATACATATGTACATTCTATCGAGACAAATAATGATGATGACTTGCACATTGACAGAATCAAGCTCAATATCAGATGAGCCATCTTGTGGAATCATTCAGCCTTACAGTAGCTTCAGGCATCAAGAAGTGAAAGCATCTGATTCTAGTAACAGATCTAATCCTCGTTCTGTTTTTAGAAGGAAAATTGAAAACTCCAATACAGTCATAGGAAACTTCAAGTAGCAGAGCAAAAACTCTGCTGAAGGCATGTTTCTAGGATAAGATCTTGAATCTTTCAAGGAAAATTAGCCTTCCTGGAAGTATGAAGACCTGAAGCTACCAATCAAGGATAGAACCCTGTGCAGTAAAGATTCTTGGTTACTTATATATGGCATCAGTTTTGCTATGTGTGGCTATGCCCTATATATTGCATCTCAGCATATACAACTCAACATCTTTTATGGTCTCTTTTCAGTCTCACATTATGTATAATACAGTTGAGCAGCTATGGTGATATGTTGTAACCCTAGTAGATTGATAGTCTTGTTCACAAACGAAGTTGTGAATAAGATATATGTAAATTTTGGATAGCTTATCTTTTGAAAGATTATTTACTATGAAGAAGCTACATGGATCCGCTAGTAAAAGAAATTGCAGCACCTTTGGCTTTGATAAGAGGTGCAACTCACCTGAAGTTTTTATTCTTAAAGAACAACTAGGAGAAGAAGTGCATGATACTATGGAACAATTCTCTGTATCAATCCTTATCAGCATGAAAAACAAAGGTACCTGGAGGAAAGTGCTTGTCAGACTCTATGCCTTGACAAGCACGATAATTAGAAGACCCTGAGTTCGATATCCTAGTTGCATTAAGCTAGGATCTTATGAAGAATGGTTCTATAGATATGAATGCTCGAATGAGAAAGACTCCTCCTCATCATGGATTGGGTAATTTGATGCGTTGTTAGCTGTCATCTAACAATGAAGGATAATACAACTATTTGAAGAAGGACCGTGATGAGTCTCCAGAACTTTCCTCTTTGACCTGAAGTTGTTGCCTCATGGAAAGTCTCATCTCTCATAATGGAAGCTCATTATTAAAGGATACATGATCACCTAAAGCAAGGGTTCAGAGGGAGCTATGAAATCCCCAATGACTTTTCTTGTCCAATGATTTTTGATGGAGGCAAGTCATGACAGCTGAGTCTGATGACTCTAATGAACTGCATATAAGTTGCATAATTATGATTGGATAATTCTAGCACATGGACCAAAGGATTAATAACAGGTTGCAAATAGCTCGATGGTTATGTTTACTTTCCCAATATTCAGAGGGAGATGTGATGTTTATTGATAACAATCCTCTCATTTAGCATCATAAGAGGAATCTGATTTTTAAAGTCAAGATTATCATCCTCCAGAGAGAGGTTGAGAATCATGGAAAGACCGTACTATGAATGTCAGGGTTGAACATTGAGCTCTGGGAGATCCTGGGGACTTGGGGTACTTCTTGGAGCTATGAGCGGCCATAGGGTGAGTGTTTCACCTTTCCCTATAGGTGTGCTATGTACAGGGTGAGTGGTTGACCATCCCCTATGATACCCCATGATGGTTGACATGTGTGTAGGGTGAGTGGTTCACCTTCCTCTACGGCTGATGATATATGCATAGGATGAGAAGCTCAACTTCTCCTATGGCATATGAGCAGGATGAGTGGTTCACCATCCCCTGTGATACCCCATGATGGTTGACATGTGTGTAGGGTGAGTGGTTCACCTTCCCCTATGGTTGATGATATATGCATAGGATGAGTGGTTCACCTTCTCCCGCGGATGATACCCCAGTGACAGATGCATATAGGCATCTGTTAGTTGTCACATGTGGACATGTCAGTGGGACGTGGTTCATCCTTTCCCCACATGTAGGATCCTCATTCCCTAAGATCGATGGTTGACATGTCGGTGGGACATGGTTCATCCTTTCCCCAGGTGTAGGATCCTTCCTACGATTGTTGGTTGGCATGCATGTAGGACATGGTTCATCCTTTCCCTACTCTCGGTGGTTTGCATGTGTGTAGGATGTGGTTTATCCTTTCCCTACGATGGTTGTGACATGTGATTGTAGGATGTGGTTCATCCTTTCCCTACGTGTGGTTGTGAGCAGGATGTGATTTATTCTTTCCTTGTTGTTGACCCAACTTCATCCTACCCATGTTGTCCGGGATACATGGGAAGTACCTCTCATCTGGCCAATGAGTTGGGAAAAGTGGATAGGGACCATAGTACTACCGATGGATGCAATATGTACTACCGTACACCTTATGTCTAGGATGCATGATGTTCAAACAACTTGATCACTTGGGATCAAGTCCGATTGGAGTTCGACCCCTACTTATGTGGACTACCTTTTTGTCAGTGGAGGGTGGCAAGGCCTTGTGACTCACTCTTGATCAATTCTTCTTCATTATCTATATCAGTGTTCAACGGAGTTGAGGCAAGATGCAGAGATGGTATATGTTGACAAGATGGCATGATGATGGATGGATGGATTGGTAGGTGGAATTCTCCCTAGTTGAGAGGGAATGTTAAAATTGGCAACTAGGGCCAAATTCCAATTTGGACAATTCATTTGATGAAGATAATTATTGCATTAAATTCCTCTTTTCGAGAGGACGAAAATCGACTTAAAGAACATCAAATTTGGATAAGGAGAAATGTGTTTTTTGAATTTATGCTCTCTCATATGCAAATTGTTAAGGTTAGCCTCCACTCCATGTAGGCTTATAAAGCCCAACTGATATGTCTCTTGACCCTGTCCTATTTATATATAAAGAGGTGTCCTCCAACCTCATTTGGCACATTGAAAAGTGCTTCTTTATGTCTGAGAAAGCCGAGCTTTTGAAGGAGATCGAAGGGCTACTTGTTTTTGGGTTTCTCATCTTCACCAAGACCAATATTTTTTGATGGACAACCTCATGACTTAAAAGGAATTTCTGGGTAGTTTGTATGGGCCTATTTGTCATTGCGGGACCGAAATAGAGCAGTAAATGAGGCCGAGTTTGGGTATAGCCTCTGTGATGGTTTTCTCCCCATTTAATGACCGCACTGTAGATCTACTACTTCAGGAATGACCGCAGACCTGCTTTTGCATAGATCAAGAAGCCGAGTAGCTTATCAAGGGTCTAGACCAGCCCTAAGGGCCAACGACGGGCACCTTCTGGTATGCCAGGATTAGCCGCAGTTGAAAGGAGGTGTTATGAATTGGTTAAGTAAGACAACAACATACTGTAAGCAACCCTAACCAATAGTAACTTCTGTTGACAAAGTGCTGGAGTTGCAACTTTTAAACCTCTCTCTTATCTAAGGTTGGAATTTTATATTAGCAAGTCTCTTTGACTTTGATCTACTGTACTCTCTCTTTGCAAAACATTTGATATTGATAATAAGAAGATTTGATCAAGGGTGTTCCCCATCTTGGGGTTTTTCCCTGGCTTGAGCCATATTATTGTGTCCTCTTGTCTTGGCTTGTCTTATGCACTTGTTGTATATGTTCTTTCTTCAGTTACTGTCAATATGATGGTGATTTTCATGTGATTGCTAATGGATTAAAATGGGCTAATATTGAATATTGAAGTAACTCTCCTAAGAAAAGAACATGTTAACCTAATATTAACACATCTTGACCAAGAAATTGGCAAGAAGTAGTTTTGTTCATCATAAAGATAAGTTGGGAGTCGTACAAAATCCGTTCCTTGCTGAGAGGGAGTGTTGAAAACAATAGCGAGAAATTGATTGCTTGATTTGTGCCTTAATTCAAGGAGTCAAATTCGAGTTTCTTCTTATGCATGCTCAATTTGCTAAAATTAGGAGGTTCCCCATAAGTTAGGAGTCAAGATGAATTCCTATAATTTAGGATTCTTTCCTAAAAGTTAGGATGAGCTATGATGCATTTAACTAATGTGCTCAAGTAGAAGAACGAGTTACATGTCTTCTAGGGCGAGTAGATTGAGGAAAATGACGAGTGGTTGAGTTTCAAGTCTTAGATTTGAGACAAGATGAGTTGCATGTGAGTTTTCACTTACTTAACTCAATAAATCACAAAATCATTCCTTAATTATAAAACTCACTAAACTTAGCCATTTGAATTGCTATAAAGAAGGAATGAAGGCACAATTTGTAATCATAATTTCTGTGAGCTTGTGAGAGAAAGGTGCCAAGGGACCTTGTGCGAATTATTGGAAAGAGAGGCAATTTCCCAAGGAAGTGTGTATAGAAATAGGATGTTTCCTATTTAATAAGAGGTGTATTTTTGCTAGGTTTAGGCTTTTATTGTGCGCAACCTTAGGAGAATAGGATCAACATTCTTGTAGATTGTTTCAAACCTTGTTTAACGCTGAGCAGTCATTGTATTCTCTATTGAAGCAAGTGTATTTGTAAGAGATCTATTGCTCTAAATTTGTTCAATAAAATTATCAAGCTAGTGAAAGCTTTCCTAGTTGGGTTCCCTAGGAAAAATTGTTGTGTTCTCTGTGTGAATTTTGCATTTATTTCTGTTCTATTTCGCTGCAATTTTCGTAGAGAAATTCTATGTTTTATATGAAAAGAAGTGTCTTTCAGATTGTTCATATTAGCAGATTAGAATTTAGTGGAATTTCTATAAGCTTCTCTTAGAAAACCTTGTAACTTATTTTAGTAGGAGATTTAAGGTCAAAGGATGCATGCAACAAGTTCCTTTGATGGACTCTTGAATGACAAATTTTGCATAACATGCAAAAAAAAAAAAAAATCATTAAAGATTTGCACTTTTAAATATGATACAATAAAACCTTAATTTTATAAAATAGATTTCAAAATGGAAGAAACTGACATTAAACTTACACCATTCAATCAAGCATCACTTCATCAATCCAAAGATAGTCTGTACCATGCAAAAATATCCCTCACAAGACAATTTGCTCCATTATTATACATCATGTACAAGAGAAAAAGAGAACACAACTAGTGTGCACTCAAGAGAAGAGAAGATAGTGTGTGTGATGATGATCATATGAAAATAACATCTCTCTATTTATGTGAGGTTAATCGGGTCATTTTACATTAATTTACAATAAAAAAACCTTAAAAGTATGCTTGCAGTGTTCAACTAGGCTAATAGGTGACAAGCTGACCTAACTATAGCTTTACAAATGATAAATCCTAATAAAAATTACATGATTCCTCCAAAAGTGTTGGAGGTGTTGCCCCAAAATCGAGCAGGCCTTGGAGAGGGGCACTCTACAAGGCCGTCAATAGACCAAATGAAAACAATGAGATAGTAGCCCACTGTCCCTGTAGTTACTATCGCCACTTTTTATGGACTTTCATCAATGGGAGGAGTCTCGGAATAAGGGTCACCTAATAGGTATTCTAGGTTATAAAGGTATGATCTGAACCAAAGGCTTCTAAAGGAATGACACAACTTAGGTACTAGGCTCCATTAATAAAGAGGAGGCAATTCACTTTCCCAAGTAGAGACCAATTTGAGGCAAGGCAAGACCTAGGGTTTGATTGATAGGTTGAGATTTGGGGTGACCCAAGGTTAAGATGCCAAGAAAGGGTTTCCCACTACGTATTTTAACAAGGTCATGGCACATGAAACCCTCAAGAAGCCCCAAAGTTGAAGCTATAATTAAACTAGGGTTTTACCTAGGGAAAACAACTAGGGCAAGAGAATTTATGGATGAAATTGGAATGAATGCCCACCAAAGACAATGATTTTGTGGCAACCACTATATCCTTTGATGCTTAGACTTTCCTATGTCCAAAATCTCCCCTACTAGTCAATTTGTACTAAGCCCTAGATGGGCACTTGGCCTTAAGAGGGTCGAATTGGGTAAGAGAGAGAGATAAATTTTATGGATAAAATTGACTTGATCACCAACAAATGGATGGCCAGTGCCTAGTCTTAGGGTTGATGAAGTCTATGGATTCCTTAGGTTGGCTAAAACTTGAAAAGGAATAAGGATATTTTGATGTCGTTGTATCAAAACCCTAACTATTACCTTTGTGAGGGATCAAAATTCACTTGGGAGAGATAATGTAAGATCACTAGACTTGATCCCAGATCAAGTGGTTGGACACATGCCATCCTAGACATAGAGAGTATGGCAATCTCGGATGCGTCCATTGGTCTTGCTACTGGTCTCTATCTTTTCCCACCTCATTGGCCAAGATGAGAGGTACTTCCCATGAGTCCGGGACCCCATGGGTAGGATGCATATGGGGCACAAATCAAAGAGAGGTGAACCAACTCAATATCATAATGGTGGGGCAGAAGCGCACCAACAAGGTTCGGCAAGCCTAGCCCTGTGGTTGCTTATAGCTCCAAGAAGCTATCCCCAAAGCCTCGTGGAGCTCCCAGAGCTCATCGTCCAACAGGACCCTCAGCATAGGGTCGTTCCACGATTCCAAGGTTCTCACGGAAGGTTAGGAACTTGACCTTCCCCAAGGGATTTGTGAGAATATTCGCGACCTGCTCATCAGTTCCTATATGATCAAGCCTTACGGCGCCTCGCTGTAGCATATCCCTGATAAAGTGGTACTTGATATCAATATGCTTGGATCGATCGTGGGATACGGGATTCTCTGACAAACAAATCCCACTCTGGTTATCACAAAGGATAATGGTGGTATTTAACACATGCCCGAATAGCTCACACTGCTAGCCCAATCGGCATCACTATATCCATGGAGTCTCAAACTCCCGACAGTGTATCTCAGCCCATGGTTTATCGTGCTCAGAAGATATCTCAACAAATTCTTGGCACCAACCCAGTGAATGTGATGAGGATCAACCATGTGTTGACTCAAAGTGTTCACTGCAAAACATACGTTCGGACAGGTGTTCACTAAGAACATCAGGCCCCTATGAGTTGACGACACTCAGTAGGATTTGCTAGCACGGGCCCAACAACGTTTCCACTCAACTTCTTAAAGTTGAGCTCCATCGGTGTCGACATAGACTTACAGTCCACCATTCCAAATCTTTCTAGCAACTTGACAATGTATTTTCCTTGAGAGAGGAAAATCTCGCCAGGTCTCTGCCAGACCTCCAAGCCTAGGAAGTAATGCATCAATCCTAGGTCTTTCATCTCGAACTCAGAAGCAAGCTCCCTCCTACACTGATGAATGAGAGGGTCAACACTTGTTAGGAAGAGATCATCCACATAGAGAACTAGAATGAGAGGCTTTTATTTATCAACCTTGAAGTAAAGGTTCGGATCAACATTACTTTGAGTGAAGCCTAGCTTCATCAAGTAGCTATCTATCCTCTCGTACCAAGCCCTGGGGGCTTGCTTCAACCCATAGAGGGCTTTCTTTAATCTGCATACATGAGAGTCTCTATCCAGGACTTCGAACCCCAGAGGTTGCTCCACATACACCTCTTCCTTTATCGATCCATGCAGAAAAGCGGTCTTCACATCCATTTGATGTAGACTCCATCCTTGCGTAGTAGCAAGGGCAATAATAGATTGGATGGTGGTATAGCAGGCCACAGGTGCAAACATATCAACATAGTCTACGCCTTCCTTTTGAGAGAAGCCTCGGGCAATGAATCTTGCTTTGAAATTTTCAGCACTACAATAAGATCCATGCTTGATCTTATAGAGCCATTTCGAGGTGACAACAGCTTTGTCCTCCGGTCACGAAACCACATCCCAGACATCATTCTTCATAATGGACTCGTACTATTTGTGCATAACATCCTTCCAGACTTGATGCTTTACAACTTCTTCAAATGATCCAGGCTCAGATTGTATGATTGTACTCATGGCTGCTAGATACCCTTGGTATCTATTCGGCTTCTTGCTTTTACGGAATGTCCCCCTTGGGGCCATATGTCTCTCGGCATCTTCGAGAGTATCTTGGAGCCATGCAGGTCTTCTCTTCATTGAATGAGGTGGATCAGTGGGGTCCATCGGTCCTTCAACATCGGGCATCATCTCATCCTTCGGTTCTTCTTGATTCCCAGATCTTACATCATGATCTTCCTCAGAGCTCGAAAGATTTATCACTTTCCTGAGGGAAGCATCTTCATCAAAGGTAACATCGTGGCAAATCTCCACTTCTCTTTGACCAAGCACATAGACTCTATAAGAGCCTTCAAAGTTTCACTGTAGCCCACAAACATTCCCTTTTTCCTAGAAGCATCCAGCTTGCTTCTCTTTTCGGTACATTGTTAAAATTTGGGTATCAGAGGACAAGTGGTTCCATAAGGCTTTGATCTTTGGCCTAGGGAAAAGTATCCAAATGTATTTTGTACTTTTCTCCCAAAGTGACTTTATAATTGGTAAAGTCAAATCTAATTTAAAAGTGACTTTATAATTGATAAAGTTACAAAGTCTAATTTTAAAGTGACTTTATTAAAGTCAATGTAAAATTAGAAAGTGAAAAAGTGACTATTGGAATAAAAGGCTAAGTGGGTCTTTATTTAAGTGGGGTGAATTAAAAAATAGAAAGTGAGATTTAAATGCACATTTAATCTCAGCCTAGATCTAAAGCTATCTCAGCCATTGGATTTAGGGATTCCCCAAAAGTCACTTAGGGTTAGGTTAAAGGTGGAAAAGAAGAGAAAAGGTCATTTAGTCTTTCATGAGCAGATTGAGAGAAGAAGGAGAGCAGGAGAAATTTTCTGAGCGTGAGAACTTGAAGGAGGGCAGCTAGTAAACTTCAGCAAATCCATACAGCAGCTTAGTGGCACATTTCCCATGGAGGGCAGCTAGTAAACTTCAACAAATCCGTACAACAGCTTAGTGGCACATTTCCCAAGGCATAAATTCGTACAACGGGAGGTTGGCACACTTTTTGAGAGGCACAAAAATCGAGGAATCTATATAGCAGCTTCAGCACGCATTCCAAGGTATATTATGGGCTCAAAAAACGACGAGCACTGTTGTTTTTTCGGCATAGATTTCGAGAAATCAGTATAGCAGTGACAACACAATTTTCGAGGCAGTTTTCAGGCACGATTTTCGAGGAGGAAGTACATTTGTACTTTTTGTATAGTTCGTACAACAGTACGACCGTATTGCTGCATTTTGGGCATGCAAATTGAGGGTGATAGTTCAACATTTAATGTTGTAATAAATGCTATAATTTTTTTGTTTTGGAAGTTTGCTGTTCGGCACATTTTTCGAGGCTATGTGCAAGCACAAAAATTGAGATAAGTACATTTTTGTGGTTGCTGGAATTTTTATTGTAGATTTAAGTTCTCTGTAAAAGAATTTTCCAGAAATATAGAAGAGCTCTCAAACTGGTTTTCCCCAAGTATTTTAGGGGGTTTTTCCAAGGTCATATTGACCAAAAATCAGTGTGTAATTTTCTGTGTGGCTAAAATATTTTTTGTGTTTTATTTCTACAATTTCTAGCATTGAAATTTCCAGAATTTTTGTTTTCAGAAATATTTATCATTTCTAGAATTTTGAATGTATGTTTATGGGAATGGGCATTTAACTATATGGGAGTGATAAGGAGAAACTGATAACCGGGGTTGGGTCTAAAATTTCTACATGGTATTAGAGCTTAGGTGGCTGAAAAGTGCAGTTTGAGATAGCAAGTAAAAAATTACAGCAAGCTATTTTCACACAGAAAACTGAACCTTTACCACAGATTTGAAAACTTCAGTTTGTTACGACAACAAACATGTCTTTGGGCTTGAGGGTGGAGGGTAGGTTGGATGGGCAGAGCAACTATAGTGCATGGAGGGAGAGAATCCAGAGCATCTTTGAGGAGGTAGAAGTCTGGGGCATAATTGTACATACCACAGAACACTCAGTAGCAGCGCCTGCTGATCTTGTTCAGTTGGATGATTTTAACAAGAAGAATTCCAAGGGAAAAAGACTGATTCTGCATGGTGTTAAAGACCATGTCATTCCTCATGTGAGAGGAAAGACATATGCACATGAGAGGTGGACAACCTTGACCAATCTTTACTAGAGCACCAATGAAAACAGGAAAATGGTCTTAAGGAAGAAGCTGAATGCCATTAAAATGGTTAAGACTGATGGTGTTACAACATACCTCACAAAGATCACTTCTGTGAGAGATGAGTTTGCTGCTGTTGGAGAGACCATTCCACCCATTGAGTTGGTCCGGATTACATTGAATGGTCTTCCCAAGACATGGGAGAGTTTTGTGGATGAGATTGTTGCACGGGAGAACCTTCCCACTTGGGAGAGGTTGTGGGATGATTGCATTTAGAATGAAATCAGAAAGAACCATATTGGGGCAGCCAAGCAAGTAGAGGAGGATGACAATGGAGCATTGTTAGTAAGGGGCAAGAAGGAAAAAGGAAAGAAGCAAGCTTCTACAAGTGGTGGTGGGGGAAAAGGCAAAGGTAAAGGTAAATAGGTGAACAAGGAGAAGGAATATTCCAAATTTAAATGTTGGAATTGTCAGAAGTTGGGACACTATGTAGTTGTGTGTCCGGAGAAGAAGAAAAAGGGAAAGGACAAGACTATGGCAGCATCAACAGAGATAGAGGACTTCTCGGAGAGCTTTGACCGAGAGTTTGGGTTCATTTCTTTTGAGTCCACTAGTGCAGGATCGCATGTCACACAGGTTGAGAGGGAGTGTGCACTTCCCTCCACTAGCGGAGCATCTTCAGGTATTTGGTATGTTGACAGTGGGGCTTCCTGTCATATGACAGGAGTCTGTGAGTACTTGTCGGAGCTTTCAGAGAGTGGCACTGATATAGAGGTAGTACTCGGAGACAACAACATTGTTAGCACAGTTGGTGTGGGGACATTGACATTTGATAGGGAACCCAAACCTCCTTTGAAAGTGTCGGATGTGCTAAATGTGCCAGGGATGAAGAAGAACCTTATATCCGTTTCAACATTAGAGGACAGAGTGTATGAGGTGTTGTTCAGGAGAGGACAAGTGCTTATATATCCCAGGGGCACGCTTGTTGGTTCATCTAGAGTGATTGGTTTGTGCCATGCCAAGGTATACAAATTTTCATTCCAGCCCCTCATGGAATTGAGCAATAGTATCGGTAGCAGAGCTAGTAGTTCAGAGCTGGTCAAGATTTGACACCGCAAGATGGGGCACATGTATCATGGGGCCTTGAGGACATTGCGGGAGATCACCATAGGTGTGCCAGATTTCAGTTCCGATCACCTTGATACATGTAGAGGATGTGCTATGGGGAAGTTTGCCAAATCCCCTTTTCCCAATAGTGACAACAAATCGATGAGTATTATGTTTTATTCATTGATGATCACTTCAGGAAGACCTGGATTTATTTCTTGAAGACCAAGAGTGAGGTCTTCAAGTGGTTTCAGGAGTTCAGAGCTCTTGTGGAGACTCAGACAGGTCGGAAGATCAAGTCCCTCAGGTCGGAAAATGGGGGGGAGTATATCCTTGGTGAGTTTGTTGATTATTGTGCGGAGGTAGGCATTAGGAGGTAGTTCACAGTTCCTTATAACCCCCAACATAACGGGGTTGCAGAGAGGAAGAACAGATTCATCATTAGGGTTGCCAAAGCCATGCTACATGATTAGGGGTTATTGTTGTTTTTGTGGGCAGAGGCCTGCGTCACTGCTGTATATTTGCAGAACATGAGTCCACATCGTGCCTTGGGGCATGTGATTTCGAAGGAGGCTTTTTCTGGGAAGAAGCCTGATGTTGGTTATTTTCGTATCTTTGGGTGTATTGCATACTCCTATGTACTTAAGGAGAAGAGGACCAAGCTAGAGCCCACTGTAGAGAAGGGCATCTTTGTGGGTTACAGTGAGACCTCGAAAGCCTTTTGGTTTTATATTCCTGCGCAAAGGAGAGTTGTTGTCAGGCGGGATGTGAAGTTCGAGGTGGATAGGACTTTCAGGAGGTCACGAGAGTTGACCAAAAATCAGCGTGTCATTTTCTTTGTGTGTGGCTGAAATATTTTCTGTATTTTATTTTTGCAATTTCTGCCACTGTGAAATTTCCAGAATTTGTGTTTTCAGAAATATTTATCATTTCCAAAATTTTGAATGTATGTTTATGGGAATGGGAATTTAACTATATGGGAGTGATAAGGAGAAACTGATAACCGGGGTTGTGTCTAAACTTTATACATACATGAAAGTAAACGAGACAACCAAAAACTCTCAAATGAGAAACGTCGGGTTTCTTACCAGAGAAGATCTCTTCGGGAGTTTTGGAGTCCAGAGCGGAATACGGGCATCGATTTTGTATGTACACAACAATGTTTGCTTCTCCCCATAGAAACTTCGGAAGACCTTGGTCACATAGCATGGCACGGGAAGTTTCCACAATGGTCTTGTTCTTTCTTTCAGAAACGTCATTTTGCTTAGGAGTATACACGGTTGTGGTCTCCCTCTTAATGCGAGCTTCTCTGCAAAATTTATTGAACTCGTTCGTCTCATATTCAGTGCCATTATCGGTCCTCAAAATCTTGATCTTCTTCCTTGTCTGATTTTCCACCAAGGCTTTGAAGGTACGAAACCACATGAATGCTTCATCCTTCTTCTTCAAGAAGTATATCAGGTCTTGCGAGAGAAGTCATCTATAAACGTCATGTAATAAGAGCATCCTCCCAAAGATGTCATGGGTAGCATACTAGACAGATCAAAATGTATCAATTGCAAGACATCAAATGTCTTTGTGACACTTGAGGGGAAAGGTCCCCTTGTATGCTTTCCTTCAGCACAACCCTGACATACACCTTCATGATCATTTTTGAATTCGGGCATCCCTGTCACCACCTTCCTTTGCTTCGGGAAGGGCTTTGTAATGAAGGTGTCCAAACCTCCGGTGCCATATTTCGGTTTGATGAATTGTATCACATGTCATAGCCCCCAGTGGACTTCCTCCAACTTGGTAGAGTGTATCAACTCTAAACCCAATCGTAAGTGCTTCCTTGAGACTCTTCTTCCAGATGTGTACCTTTCCTTCGACGAATGCCACCTTGAAGCTTTTGTCTTCCATGGCCGAAATAGACACAAGGTTCTTCTTCAAATCAGGTACATACAATACATCTTGCAAATGGAGGACTTGACCTTGAGATAAATGGAGGGTCACAGTGCCTGTCCCTTTCACAGGATAGGTGGCATTATTCCCAAGGATAGTTTTCAGATTAGTATCCTTCTCAATCAAATCAAAGTGAGCTTCTTTAAACCCAGTGAGGTGCCTTGAAGCACCACTATCAATCAACCAGACATCCAAGGTGTTGGGTGGAGATGCAGTAGAGAGGGCAGATACAAGAATGAATTCATTTTTCTTATCATTAACAACATTTGATTCCTCATATATGGAATTTCTTGACCTTTTGAAAGGTGCCCATTTCCATTATGACCAGATGGAGCCTTTCTCTTTCCTTTGAACCTATTGTTCCTTTGATTGCCATTCCTCCTTTTGTTGTTGTTATCATCATCCCCGGGAGAATCCCTTCTATTAGGGCATTCTCTAGCATAGTGGCCAGTCTTGTTACATGTGTAACATCTCCCTTTCTTTCCTTTGACCCCAACTCTTCCATGGTTCCTCGGAGCACCATTGTTCTTCTTCTTAGCACAAGCGGTGAAGGCAACATTACCTTCATTTTAATATTCCATCATTCTTGTTTCCTCTTGAGTGCATCTCGACAGTACTTCATCAAAATCAGGAATCACATTATTATTGAGAATGGTAGTAATGAATGCATGCCATTCAGAGGGGAGACCTCCAAGTGCGGTGAGAACCATTTCTCGATCAGCTATTGTTTCCCCAATGGCATGAAGGCTATTCCTGATTTCAGTCAACTTCAGAAAATAAGATTGAACAGATTCATCCTTGCCTTTCTTGAGATTCTTCAGTTGGTTCTTAAAGAAAAGAATTTGATTTGCATTATTAGCCCTGAGCATATTGACCAACTTCTCATACATCTCCTTGGATGTGCCCAGTTTAGAGATGTAGGCAACCAAACTTTTATGGATGGAATCTCGGATGATCAACTTAGCTTTGATTTCGGCTTTCTTATGCTTTGTCTTGGTGGCAGCAGGTGTAGATGATGGAGGCTCTTGGATTTTACCCTACACATAGTCCATGACCTCTTGATCTTCCAGGATCAAATCCAAAGACATCTTCCAAGCATGAAAGTCAGACTTGCTAGTCAACTTGGCATCAACGTTGAAGCCATTATAATTTGAGGTACCCATGAGTCCTTGACAAGTACTACTTATTCGGTGATTGTTATCAATACAAACTTGGGCTTTGTCTTCACCTTAGCTCTGATACCATGTAAATTTTCGAAGATGTTCTATGCTTGATGCAACTTTACTTTAAACCTGATATCAAATAGCAATCACATAAACATGAAAGTAAAATGTTGATAGAACATACCAATAGATCGACGAAAGACAAGCCAAAAATACACTTAACTTGATCAACAAAATATATGTGTTGTGGTGCGTTACGACGGTCAATAGATTTCCAGTTGTTGCAATAGACTTGAAATTTTCACATGGTATCAGAGCGGTATTAATCAAGCGGGAAGCTTAAAAGTGAGGCAAAAATCGTCTAGATTCAGAGGGATTCTAGCATCATGATTTCCAGATCTATGCAGAGGCTGGCTTAAAAGATTGAACTGTTGGGCAGAGAGTTTGATTTTTCTAGTGCAGGTAGCAGGAATATTCGTAGAGCCCAGGAGCAGTTTGAGCAGGCAGTAGCAAAGTCGGAAAGCAGTTTTGGTGATGTAGATCATATTTTTCGCTGAGCAGATTCCTTGCTTGGGCGCAGTAGGGTTTTGCAGCAATAAAATCAGTGCGGGTAGAAGAGAAAGCCACACATGGAGGGAAATTTCTCTCAGAGGATTCTGAGTTTTAGAAATCCAATTTTCCTGTTGCACATATGTAGGAGTTGTAGGCAGATTTCCTCACTGCAAAAGGGAGTACAAATAGTAGATCCAACAACCGAGCAGAGGGAAAGAGGGAGATTTTTTATCATATTCAGAGATTGCCACAACTGGGCTTGGAGATCAGGATAGGTTGGAGGGAGCCTCCAACTTTGTCATCTGGAGGTTAGGATGACCGTGCTGTTGGATGAACATGGCCTGAAAGCCTATGTGGACAATGTGGTAGTAGTTCCTTAGGGTGCAGATCAACTTAAGGAATACAGGAAGGAGATGGCCAAGGCTAAGAGATTGATCCTCGATGGAGTCCAGGACCCTGTAGTGTCACATGTGGCAGAAAAATAGACAACCAAGGAAATGTGGGATGCTCTCGTCTAACTATATCAGAGCACTTCCGAGCAACAGAAGATGTTCCTGCAGGAGAAGCTGAGAAGCATCAGGATGTTGAAGGGCGAAGGCATAGACTCCTTCACTAGGATTCAGGAGGTTCGAGATCAACTTGCAGCTGTTGGGGAGGCACCTCAACCAACAGAGCTTGTACGTTTGGCACTGAACATTGTCTACGAGGAGTGGCAGGTGTTTGTCCAAAATATCTTGGGTAGAGACACACTGCCTAGATGGGGCAGGATGTGGTCAGACTTGCAGCGGGAGGAGTTGAGGCGATCTCTATTAAGAGTACCATCAACAGAAGCAACATCAAGGGCATGAAGGGTGAGAAGGAAGAAGAGAATGTGGCCCTAGTGTCAAAGGATCACAATCAAGAGCAGGGGGAGAAGAAGAAAAATGACTTATCTGAGGTCAAGTGAGTAGGGGGAGAAGAAGAAAAAGGACCTATCTAAGGTCAAGTGCTTCAGGTGTTGTGAGCTTGGCCACTTCAGTACGCAGTGTCCTCTCAGGAAGAAGAACAAGCAGAAGAAGTAGGACTGGGCGACAATGTCTCCAGAGATAAACAAGCTTTCCTCTAGGTTGGAGGAATATTTTGCTATGTTTGCAGCTATACCTCCAGGAGAGAGGTGGGGCAATATGGAGCTATAGTCCCAGAGCAACACAAACATGGGAAGAATCCTTGAGTTGTCCTCCTGGATGATTAACTTGCTACAGAGCCCACAGTATTCAATAGCAAGATGGATCAATGTCAGTGATGCAATTAGATTCCATAGTGACGGGTGCAGACTAGTAGCAGTCAGGTGTTGAGGAGCGCAACGCAGTGTTGATAGCAAAGCAGGAGGCTCAGTAGCAGAGTCAACAACAATGCAAATTCTTCAGTGGACAGTGCAGTGGTTAGTAGCAATCAGGACTCAAGAGATAGATGCAACAGACACAATTGATTTAGTATTTAGGATGCTTCTTAGTTGCAGTAGTTGCAGTTGCAACAACAATAGATGATAGGGAGTTGCAGTGCAAATGCAGAGTTGGTAGCAATATATTAGTATCAGCAGCATCACAAATACAACATCAGAGCTGTGCAATGGTTGGTGGGCAGTGGCAATCAGTCACAGTGGCTAGACATCAGATGCGTGACAGAGGGTGATATAGACATAGGGTGTTGTAGCAATGGTGCAACACTAGAACACCTTCCTTTCTAAGAGGGCATGTTAGTTTTTGTAGCATCAGAGGTGTTCTAGTCTCGAAACTTTGTCGAGAGGCTAAAACACATGAGTTCTCCATAACCCATAAATCGTTTATGGAATTTCCACCTAGAAGTGTCTCAATTAGAGTATTAGCCTATTTTTAAATATTTCCTAAGTCTAAACTTAGGAAAAGGGGTTAATAAATCAGAATTAATTGAGGAAGGTGTGAATTTTTTGGAAACTCACAAGGATCAACTGGGAAATAATATTGGCCCTTGAATAAGTTTTAGTCTTGGCCGTTGGAGGTCCAACAAAAGATTATAAGAAGTCGTCGATGGGTAGATGGAGAACACACACATAGAGATCTATTTCTTTGGGCAGTTCAATTTTCAGAGAGCAGCAATAGTTTCCGGAAGAGTTCGAGCCAGAGAAGGAAGTAGAGACAGAGAGGGGCAGGGACAATAAAGCTGGAGGAAGATTTTCTAGATCCGCTGAGATTTTCTCTAAGATGTTGCGCAAAGCCTCAAGTGAGCAGCTTGATTTTGCTCGAGGGGAAGACGTTTTCAGTTCTAGATGCTGGGAAGAGATTCTAGAGGGTGGGAGAAGCATTTTCCTAGTCAGTAGTAGGTAGTACGACTAGATTGGTAGTAGCTCCAGAGTGATGCAGAGCCTACGTTGGCCAAGTTGGACGACTAGCTTTTCAAAGGTCAGATAGCACTGGGATTGCTCAGAATGAGGGTGATTTCCCTTAGATAATTTTTGCCAGTATTTTCTCTGCAAGATTGCCAATTTTAGACATTCAGATTGTACTCAGATTATATCACGGTTGCATAATAATAGAAAACCCTCAGTTGTTTCACATGTTTTCCCAAGTTGGGTTTTTCCAAGGAATTTAGTCCAAATATAAGTGGGTCAAATTTTGTGAGCGTGTGTGTGCCAATATTTTCTCAGATTCCAGATTATCTTCCACATAATTAAATTTGGTGAAAATTGCAGTTGTGAATTATTCGTTGTTTGTGTGGGTAAATAAATTGTTAATTAATTTACAGTTAGAAGAATAATTTCCAGTTATTGCAATAGAGTTGAAATTTTTAGAACTAATTGTCTTTACCTTGTCGGATCGATAGGGCTTGATTCAGAACTTCCTAGCTTCTTCAAGTTTGTGATCATAGGGGTTGTCATAAGTTTGCAATCCATGATGTCAAACCTTTTCAGTATTTTGATCACATGCTTTCCTTGACCTAATAAATCTCATCAGGGCCTTGCCAAACTTCCAACCCCAAATAATAGTGCATCAACCCTAGATCCTTCATATCAAATTCTGTTGCCAATTTCTTTTTACACTCTTGAATACAACCTTCCACGCCTATCATGAGAAGATCATCCACATATAGAAGAATGATTACTGGATCATCCTTCACAACCTTGATATAGAGATTCAGATCAACAGAACTCTTCGAGAAGCCCAATTTTTGTAGGTATGTATACATCCTTGCATACCAAGCCCTTGCTGTTTTCTTAAGGCCATAAAGTGCCTTCTTCATCTTTATCTTTTACTTCAAATCCCAAGGGTTGTTCCATATAAACTTCTTCATCGATAATACCGTTCATGGATGCTGTCTTGACATCCATTTGATGGATGTTCCATCCCATCGATGCTACCAAAAAGACCAACGAACGTATAGTTGTATACCTTGTTGTAGGTGCAAATGTCTCTTCATAATTGATGCGTTCCTGTTGGTAGAAGCCCCTAGCCACAAATATTGCCTTATATTTATCAATCCTTCCATTTGCTGCATGTTTAATCTTGTAGAGCCACTTGGAAGTTACTAGAGACTTGTCTTCAGGCCTAGGTACGATCTCCCAAACTCCACTCTTCATTATTGATTGATATTCTTCATTCATGGCATCTTTCCATTCTTGATGTTTGACAACCTCTTCAAAGGTGGATGGTTCTTCTTCTATTAATTTCGTCATATAGGCTACATACCCTTAATATCTTTTGGGCTTCTTAATTTTTGGTTGCTCCATGTCCTTCTGCGTCTAGAAGAGGAGTAGACTTCAACTAGTTAGGTCTCTTTCTGCTTTTAGGATGATCACATGTTGCATAGGTTCAGTGGGACCTTCTTCTTCATGATTTTAATTCTCTTTTTCCCTAGTGCTTTTTTCTTCGAATATTGGAAGTTCTCCATCATCAGAGTCCATTAGGAGGTCCATTGATTTCTTGAATGCAATACTTTCATCAATGATCACATCTCGACTTACTTATATTTAGTGTTCTTCCTTTATGTAGATCTTATATGCCTTTGAGGTGTTGTTGTAGCCAACAAAATATACCCTTCATGCTTATAGGATCCAACTTCATTCTCTGATCTTTCAGAACGTGCATACAGACAAGACAACCAAATATTCAGAGATGGTCTACACTTGGTTTCTTCCCTGTGAATTCTTCCTCAGGAGTCATGTTGTTTAGTGATTTGTGAGGACTTCGATTTTGAACATACACAACAATTTTTGTTGCTTCAGCCCACAGGAATTTAGGCAAGTCTTGATCATGTAACATGGCTCTTAGACTTTCCTCAATTGATCGATTCTTTCGTTCCCCGCGACAGTTGCTACTTCCACACATGTGAGCAATTTTAGGGCTTCCAAGGCTTCTCTTGACCTTCACTTGGGGTTTCTCCTAGGGCTTGTAGGCGACCTAATAGACCTTCCTTCGATCTTCTTTTTGCAATTTCCTCAACTTCGATCTTGCAACATTGAACCCTAGCATTCTTCGCACATGTGAGAGAGAGGGAAATAAGCCAAACCTTCGTCCTTCGTCCTTTTTTTGCTTCTTCGCTTAGATGATGAGAAGATGAGTGAGTGTCCATAGGAGGTCGAGTTCCCTCCTATGTATAGGCTTCCAAGGAGGACGACATGCTCTAATGAGGCCGACTTCTTAACTGCCATGTCGACTTGGTCTTGGAGGGTATTTTGACTCTTTTAAATACAAAAAAAATTCTTTTTACAAGTTACAGTGTGCTCGATTAAGTCTTTTTCATATGACAATGACTCTTTTGACTTCTTGAACCTAAGGCAAACCCTAGAAACACTCAATGGGTGCTTGACTTCTAAATAAAAGACCTTGAGCATGAAACCAATGCTACAAAAATAACAATAATAATTTTTCTTTCTTTTTACAATATACAAGAATCAAAAGTACATTTCATATTTATGAAGATCGAACCTAGTTATACTTTTCAACATTGCCTCCATCCACCTAGTGAAATAAATTAAATAATGCATAACGATTATAATTTTCTATGATTATAACTAGAATTCTCTTTGAGTTCATCGATGAATTCAAGACTCCATTGTTGGAATGGTGCTTCCACTACCATTGGTTGTAGAGGTAGTGCTGCGAAATTTTGTTTTCCTGTGAAGAATTCGCACAAATGACACTCTTTGATGAATTTGTGAACATTAGTAAAAATGAATGGCGAATAGTAGCTACATGTAAGGATTTTATGTGTGGTTGTCCTAGTTGTGCGGTTGCCACCACATAATCAGGGAGGTGTCGAGGATTGGTCAAGAGTTTTAGGTAATAGATTATGTCCTTACATCACTCTATATTCTCAAACTCCCAAAAGATTGCACTAACCATGGCACAAAAATCGTCCTTAAGCCTAAGGCCTTATTCATTCCCTTCAACCATGAGTTTAGCAACATTCTGACCCTTAATAACTTTCATGGGTTTGATCTCAAGATTGTTTCCAAGAAACCTATTGGGACAAAGATATTTTTCACCGTAGGATGGGGAACAGATGCCACTATATTTGAGTAGCCCACATAAGTATGGAAATGTTTTAAAGATTTGACTAACATGTAAGCTCGCTCTTCCATTATTCCATAATTAATCTCCACATTACTGAGTATCTTTGTCATGAACATGATGGGCTGTTCATATCCTTCATCATTATTTTGAGGGAGGTCTTCATAAATTGTATCATTCGACACAAACAAAAAGATGATGAATATCTTATTATAATCTAGACTCGCCAAAACCAGAGTACAGGTGATCGCATCCTTGAATTTCTGAAATGATACTCTACTTGCCTCATCACAATTATAAGTAGTATCGCTTAGAAGAAAATGTTGGGTTTTCATAGTCTTCTTAATTGATAATTACTTTTAATGATAGACATTTAAGTTCACTTGTATTCACATTTATCATTAATAAATTACATAAAAGATCTTCAACAATAGAATTGTAGAATCATAAAGAGACAACCAAACAAGAGACACAAGCATTTACCCTGGGAAAACCCACATGGGGGAAAACCAATCTTATCTTTGGTTACACTTGGTAAAATTGCCTCTAGATAAGTCAATGTATTGCCCAAACAATTCAGCCTGGTCAGTTTGCCTCAGAATTTGGTTTGTTGCTTTCCACAAAGATTCGGTCTCGCTGTCATCTCATAAATTCGTCCTGCTGCCATCTCAAAATTTCATTCTTTTTCCATCTAAAAAATCCGTCCTTATATTGATCTGAACAGTGCATGAAATTACCTAAACTCTTCCTTGGAAGTGGCTCGAATTCATGCTTGTGGAGGAGAATGAATGGCCTATATATATGCATTTCAATTGCCTGAATGGGCGTGTCCCTTCATTGGGGCAAACTTCATCTTTTGGAGGGATGACTTGTCATTTGGAGCTAAAAATTCAAAATTTTTCTCTTTTGCAACCGACAGAAGGACATGTCTTATATTATTTCAAGGGCTAAAATATTAATTATGAAGACCAACCATAGCTACAAAATTCAACACACCCTCGTAGCTAGGGAGGTATTCATAATGATTGTCTAGATGTTCTCTTGTCTGAACAATTTCTCGAAGAAAAGGTTATAAAAATTCATCATCTACATCATTTAAATACCTGGTTAGCAACTCTGACACATGGTCAATCAACAACATCAACTAGTTACCATAATTCCAGTCGGTAACTCTAACCTATGGTGTATCATCACCATAATCCTGGTCGGTACTCCTGGCACATGGTACAACATTAGCATCAACTAGTTTTAAAATTGGCCACTAGGGCCAAACTCCACCTTGGACAACTCATATGATGGAGATAATATTTTTGTTGGATTCTTCTTTTTGAGAGGTGCAAGATTGATCTAAATATCATCTTGCTTGGATGAGTAGAAGTGAGATTTTGAATTTAATCTCTCACACATGTGCAAATTGTCAAGGTCGGCCAGAAGTCTAATGTACGCTCATAAGCCCCAATAGATGTGTCTCCACTCTCAACGCATGGTATAAATAAGAGAGACCTCTTCCTCATTTTGGACATCATCACTCAACACATTCTCTCTCCTCTCATCATTGGTTCGTACAACAAGGAGCAACTCTTCTCTCTTCACACGTGTGGCTAGGGTGATTGAAATTTTCAGGCTGAAATTGCAGATCGGTTTTTAGGGCAAATTGTAGGGTGTTGACCAAGGGTCAACACCACATATTCGACTTCGGTTTTCAGGCAGAAAGTTTGATCTTTTTAGGTTGCATTCTTTGGCACACACCCTGGGGCATTTGGAGCAGGTTGACCTGCATTGATCGCAACAGCTTTGACCGCAATGTTGATTGTGTTTTTCAGATTGTTTTGAGTTGAATTTGACTGCCTTTGAAGGCCGCATTGACTGTGTTTGATCGAGCTGATTTGGAGGAGTGTTTTTGTTGCTTTGACCAACGTTGACTTTCTGGTTAGGGCATCATGTTGACTGTTGTTTGACTGGACGATTTTGACAGTGATTGGGCAAGTGTATTTTGTAGATTGTACTCTCTCTCTTTGCTGAACTTTTGAAGAATAATTAAGAAGATTTGATCAAAGGGTTTTCCCCGCATTGGGGTTTTTTTCCCTGGCATCCGCCAAACATTGTGTCCTATTGTCTTTTGCTGATTGTTTATGTTCTATCTGCTCTTACTATCAAGTTAATGTGATTGCTAATATGGAAATTGATATTGGGCTAGTAAGAAAAATTGAAGTAAATTTCTCTAAAGCATAGAACAGACCATTGTTATCTAAAATTTACAACTAGTCACCATATTTTGGTCCCCTCTGACACATGGTATACAGACTAGTCTTGGTTCACCATCATTCCATTCAATATATTTGACTCATGGTGAATCTCCAAAGGCCTCACTCTTCATGAGTAATTCCGGGCTCGATGCTAAATATGCTTACTCAACCTATTTGGAGAGTCTGAGCTTGATGCTAAAAGACACCCACTCAACTTGAGTGTCTGAGCCTCTAGGAGCATTCTTCCTAATTCTGTTCAATGTACTTGACACAAGAAGAATGATTGTCTTCTGCTAGACCATTTTCCCTAATTCTGGTCAACATACTTGACATAGGGAGAATGTCTGTCCCTGATGCTCTCTCATCGACACTTTGGTCAATTTCCCTTTTCTTGGTGAACCTGACCCAGGGAGAATGTCCGTCTTGGATGTTGCAATTTCATCACTCCCTTTTTTTGAGAGAGACATGTTCAATCACTCCAAGCTTGTACTTGAATTATACAAACTTCATCCTGGGACTGAGCCTTTGTCAGCAATCTGTTTGATTGTAGAATAGTACTGGAGCCATATTGCTTCCTTTTGTTGCATGTCTTGGTACTAGATCTCATTGTGCTTTGCCCTGTCATCATGGTTGTCACCTGCACTTGATCAAACAATCTTGCAAGTATTTTTATAAAGCCATACTGTTTCTCAACTTGCCAATGAAGCTGCAATATGCTCGACCTCTGCACTACTGAGTGTGACAAATGTCTGCTTCCTGCTCATCCAAGAAATCATACAAAATCCCAAACTGAAGCGATTTCCTAATGAACTCTTTTTGTCTTCTACACTCTTTGACCAATTTAATTCTATGAATCCTTCCAACTGTACTTTACTGTTTGAGACATATCTCAAACCATAACTGGTTGTGCCATAACCAACTGTACCATGCCGTTACTTCAACACATGTTGAGCCACATGCCTTGGCTCGATCATAAGCTAGTCGGTTTCTTTCCAGTTGCCCTAACTAAATGTTCTTTCCTAAACAACTTTTGTTGTGGCAATATTGGCTGCTCCCTCTAACACTATTGTTTTCTAGCATATCAACTATCTAGCCTCACAATCTCAATGATAATCCATCATCTTGAACCAAAGGTCAACTTTCTTTGAAGCTAAAACAAGGCACCCTGACTACTCCCTCTACTAAAGAAGAAAATCCTTCTGTCACAATTGCTCCCTCTAACATAAGTTCTTATGCTTTCGTTAGAAATAAATCAAATAAGATCAACCTTGATCCATCAATCGAAGTTTGGGGTATGACCATTTGCAAGCAAGAGATTGTTTCATGTCCCTCAAAGTCTTGAGGTGGTTCATATACACTTCTTGCTTAATTTCTTCATTGAGAAGAACAACCTTTACATCATTTAATGTAATTTCATAACAAAAGCAACAATAATTCTAATAGAAGTGTACTGGGCAATTGGAGAAAATGTCATTTCATGATCCTCACCCTCTTTTTGGGAGAACTTTCAAATCTTGTTTTGTACTTGTCTATGCTGCCATCTGCTGCACACACTAGATCTTGTAGATCCATCATTGACATCTCTTCGGCACAAGCAAGGGTTACTCCAAACTTGTTGATCTGTTGATCTACCTGGTCCCTCTAAGCTCATATCTCATCTAGTACAATATCTCTCAACACACATCACTAATTCTAGGAAGGCCTCTTGTCACAAGCTTTGCTTGGTTCTTCCACTATTTCCATCTGCTGCCAAAGCAACAAAGACTAGAGGATATCTAATAGGAAAACAACAACAATAATAATCAAAGAAGAGAGATATAAAGTACTTGTTTGTGGATTGTAGGGAAATGTCAACTCCCTCTTGATCTTGGCCTTCTTGCATTCAACTTTATCAACCTCATCCTCATCATCGATATGATGTCATTTCTTCCTTGCATGAGCTAGGGTTTCTTCTTTCAGTGGAAACATTTATCTAGGTCTAGCTCTAGGGTTTTATCCCCAAACCCTAGGGTTTCCTTATCCTTCAAGATTAATAGAGGGTTTAGAAACCCTAGTTTTGCAATAGTCGTTTTACACCTTTTGCAATGTCCACCATACATTGTCATCTGGAAAATTTCTTTTCCATATTCAAATGTTCAACATTCAACATGTCATCAAACAATTTTCTAGATAAGCAAACGTGTCAAGATCAGGGATCTTCCAATGAGATGTCTTCATCAAGAAATATGATAGAGCTATAACATACTTCGTTACTTGGTTACAGTATTACCCTTTCAACTCAAGTAGCCTATCCTTTATGATAAGAACACCTCAAGATCGGCAAATGACTTATCTTTCTCAAGAGGAATTTGGTCTTTACACTTGAAGAGGAACTCAGCGTCTTTTAAATTGTAAGCTTGTCATGTCCATTGAATTTGTTCCAGTAAGGAATGCTTTCTTCAAGTATATGTTAGTGACAATGATCTTTTTCCTCATTTTGAAATTTGTCTAAAGAATAGACTTCATGACCGGGCATTCATATTTCATATTTACAACATAAGTCATACCTTATCATCAACGTATTTAATGCATCTTCCAGGACTTTTACTTAACAGTGCAAGGTGTCAATACTTTTGTAGCTTCAAAACAATGTCCAGCATATAAACATCTTCAGAAATATAATATTTTCAAGGAAAAACACATACTTGTTATGTCACACTTCAAATATTCAGCACAGGTATATATATCACATATTTCTCGTGTGACTTTGTCTTGCTACAATCTGTATTGTGATACTGTCATCACCCTTTTAAATATCAAGATGACTTTCATGCTTCTGATCTCTTGTGAATCTTATCACTGGACTTGTAGGAGAAAGGATTCCTTCAACATCCATAACTATTATAACTGTCTTTCTTCAAGAATTTCTTCATGACTGTTGTAATTCATCAGATCAGATCTTTGTCAGTCCTATGATCTGATTGAGGAGTAGGTTATAGTCACTATTAAGTCTTTTCGTGAGACAACTTTGATACAAACTTTTCCTCCAAACTTGTTCATTGACAAGGCTATTTGATGATCATTTCCTCCAGCTGAAGTTTACACGAATGTTTCCAAAGTAAAACCTTTGATCACTATAGGTAACTTGAGTGATGACACATACCTTTTATCTGAAGCATCAAACCACAGGCTTATAGCTTTGCTGATCTCTGTATATATTTGTATTTCCATGCCTCGTACTCGTCTTTGAGCATCTCATCACTGTAACGTGCTTGCATGGAAACAATGTGTTTTGTATGGGCATAATCTGTAATGTGCTTTGTATGAAAACAAATTTCTTCAAGTAATATGATCAGATCTGATAGCCAGGAAAAATATTTTAAGGAGAACTAAGCATGAGTTACATGAAACACTTCAACTAAATCAACACTTTTAGGCTGGAACTTCCACAAACTGTGACATTTATGAAGCCATGTCAGAGGCTTCTGGGCCTTCTGCCATTAGTCCTGAGGCCTTTCGCCCCCCTGCAACAAAAATAAGGCATCCTTGGCCTTCTGAAACTGAAACTGAGGTTTATTTTGGCCTCTGTAACAAGTCCTGAGGCTCAGACTGAGGTCTCTTTTGACCTCCTTCTGAAGTCTTTACTTAGACTTCGACTTAGTTCAAACTTGCATCAAGGGCTTCGACCCGCACAATTGACCTTGTCTAGAACACATATTTTCAAACAGTGACTTGGATAAGGTCTTTTTTCAAGGGTGTTTTCTTCAAACCAACTCTGATACCATTTTGATTTTTCATATTCTTTTTAACTGATAATTACATCTAATGCTATTCATTCAAGTTCACTTGTATTCACATTTATCATTAAGCAATTACACAGAAGATCTTCAACAAAAGAACAGTAGAATCGTAAAGAGATAGCCAAACAAGAGAGATGAGCATTTACCTTGGGAAACACACATGGGAGAAATACCCAACAACCTTTTTTTGAGAGAAATTATTCAGTTCAACAGAGATACATCTAATTCTTCAAGTCAAACATCAAGTAAAACTGACTAGTAACTTAGCCCTGGTCACACCTGGTCATGTTGCCCTCTAGATAAGTCATTCTGCTACCAAACAATTTGGCCTGGTCAGTCTGCCTGAGATTCAGTCTGCTGCTTTCCACAAAGATTTGGTCTTGTTGTCATCTTATAAATTCGTCCTGCTGCCATCTCAGAAATTCGTTCGTATGCCATCTAAGAAATTCAGCCTTATCTGGATTACAACATGTTAGTTTATGTAGCTTGGGCGAGTATTCTAGTCTCAGATGGTGTCTATGAGGCTAGAAACACAAGTGGATTAATTTTCACCAATACCCAAAAAATGTTTCTAAGGAAAAGTGTCTTAATAGAATTAATAGGAAATTTCTTAATTTTCCTAAATCTTACTTAGGGAAATGGCTTAATTAATCGGGATTAATTTGTTGAAGAATGTAACTAGGTTCGGTCTTCATAATTGTATTTGAGTCATAATGAAATGTATTTATCAAAAGAAAGAAAAATAATTTATTATTATTATTATGACTTATTAAAGCATGGGTCATCATTTTATAGGTCAAAATCCCCATTGAGGACTTTTAGGTTTTATATTGAGTCATTAGAGTCATTGTCCATTTTATGAGACTCTTCTTGGGCTTTTGAATCATGTAAATTTTTTTTTATCGAGTCAAATAAGTTTTTTGTCACCTCCACACCAAGTCGGCCTACATTAGGGTAGTTCAACCCACAAAAGAGGCTATAAATAAAGAGCAGGATGATTCATTTGAAAGATATCTCACACAAGTTCGATATTCAAGTAAGGGAAGCAAAAGAATACGAAGTTGCAGGAGAGGAAGAAGGATAATTGCTAGAGAAAGAGAAATCGAAGTTTCTGGGTCATCTCTCTCTCTCACATGTGTGAATTCACTGGGCTATTGTTGGAAGGGCGAGTGCATCAAGATCGAAAATGCTGCTGCTGCATCAAGGTCGAAGTTTCTGCTACATCTAGGTTGAAGTTTTTTTGCTTATTCAAGGTCGAGTTTCTGTTGCTGCTTCAAGGTTGAGTTTTTGTTGCTGCTTCAAGATTGAAGTGTTGCTGCTTCTAGGTTGTAAATCTGCTGCTGCTACTAGGTCGAAGTTATGTTGCTGCAAGGTCAAAGTTGTTGCTGGAAGGTTATCATTTGCAAAAAAAGGGAAGGGCTGACTTGGTGATTGGAGGAAGTCTGTGTCTAGGTCAAGGAGTCTTGGATCATCTCATGAAACTATTGAAGGAAGAGTTGTTGACCTTAGATAAGGGTTGTGCCCTGGCTATCCGCCTACATCTGGTGTCTTTGATCTTCGTGTTATGGTTTTGGTAATTACTTGATGAACTAAGATAAAAGAAAAACACAAGAAAGTTAATAAGAACATAAGAATACCACAAGTAATTATCATCATAAAGAAAATCTTTTTTCCTTTCTAATTTTCCAACATGGTTTCAGAGCTAAGGTGAAGAAGAAGGAAAGAGGCGACCTGAAAGGAGAATAAGGAAATCTCAAGAAGTTGAATAAGGGTCATCAAAGAGGATCATATAAGGAGAGAAGCCTACTATCTTCAAGAACCATGTCTAACTCAATAAAAGGAGAAAACAAATTAGAAGGAGCATCCAATTGTAGGGTGTTATCACTCCCCCCTGCTTCCCAAGGCTGAGAATGGAGCTGAAGGAAGGTAACCACAAATTAGGCTTTACGTCAGGTAGCTAGCCCTACCAGGACCAGAGAGGGCTGTCTCAATGTCACTTTGCAGCCAAATGAAATGACTGAATATCTAATGATATTAGGCTAGATATATAAGCTCAGTAAATAGGGTTTTTGATTGGTGTTTCTTTTGCTGGATAGGAAATGACAGTTAGGAGACTAGGTCTAGGGTTTAAGGTCTGAATTCAAGATTAATTTGCAGAGAATATAGATGAGGCCAGGTAGGTAGTTTGAAAGCATGTTTAGTTTGTCATTGTGTATGGGATGAAATGATAGAAAATCTGAATGAGCACTGAGGTGAATTCATTCATTTAAAAGATGAAAAACATATAATGTAAATCTTGTTAAGACAGAGCATGAAAAGACATGATTTTTTCTTATAGATTGACAAGGTAAACACATAGAAGCATGTATATGGAAGAGGAAAACATATCATTCAACATGATAAGATCAACATATAGAGAAAGAACAAATGCTCCAAGGCATACCACAGGATTCTCAACACATATTCTGCAACACTGTCTTTGATTTCATTCCAAAAGTCTTGTACAATAGCTCCACTGCAAAAAAACAACTATCCCGCCCAGGAAAAGACTAAAGTGGGTCTACTTATAGAAAATATGCACAATGCCACCTCATAGGGTCGAAATCCCATCGAAAATGCATCATAAATACATGAGATGAGTCACTTCCTAGAATCTAGGGAGGTTAGAAACCATTCCCTCAAATTCAGCTAATGACTAGGAGTGTGTGTCCCTGACATTAAATTACATGTTTCCTCATGATAAGAGGCAAAAACCAACTCAATTAGTCCAATGCCAAAGGACAACAAAACCTCGAAAATATGATTTTTTCTAGGCTTGACAAGTGTCTTGAGGAATCCTATGCAGATGCGTAACACTTCTTTGCAGCTGATTTTGAGGGACTTTTAGGACTCCAAATCCAAATCTGGAAGATAGGTCAACTAGCCCTGTGTGTCTAGTTTCCAGAACATCTTTAATTTTGAAAAATGACTCATGGGAAGGCCTCCAAAAATTGGTTCTCCCAAGCTTACTCCAGATGCGTAGCACCATGTCAAAAATACTGACAGAAGCATAGAAAACTGGTGGTTTTTTGGCTTTTTCTTCCAAACTAGAGCTTTTAAAGCAAAAAGGGTTCCTGATCTGTGATGTACTCATCAAAATGCATCCAACCAGGGAATCCATTCATCATTTAAGTTCCCTAGGAAAAAGCGTAACACATTGGCGCTACGCATCTGTGGAGATCAAATTTCCAAAATTGCCAAAAATTCAGAATTTTCCAATTTTGTTGTTGTTGCAAACATAAGGCTTAAGCGTGGATCAATATCTCTCTAACCATAACGTATTTTGCAAAACTGAGAGAGGTTTTTGTTCTTTAGCATGTTATGAATAAAAACCTCCTCCAGTTTGCCAAAATACTTTCCCATTTGCTTAGAATCCAAGTTTGAAGTTGATCACTCAAAATTTGCAAAAGCGTAGCGCACTCTCAGCAGAAGCATAATGCCTACTTTAAGAGGGAGTTTGGAGGCCTTCACAGAGGATTTTGGGGCTGAAAGTGGTATGGTTGGAAAGCTTAGGATGTTTGCTACAAAATGGAGTCATCAAGCACTGCAAACCCCTTCTCCAAACCCCTGAAAAATTGATTTGAAGACAACCTGTCCAAAAGTGCAGAAAATGCCCTGGAGCAGCTGTATTTTGAACATTTCTCTCAAATCATAGCACCTGTGCATAAAATGAAGGAGGTTTTTGAGCTTTGGCCTATGATTGACACAAAAACTGATTTTGAAGAAAAACTGCCCCTGTGTGTAATGTAAAGCCTAGCAAATGATCACGAAGCATCTAAAAATGATGCCATGGGTCTAAGCTAGCTCAAACCTGGAATGATGACCTCCCTTATGGGATTTTCTCTTCTACCTCCATGGTGTTTGTCAACAAGATAACACCCTAGCTAGATGAAATGGGTAAGGGAGGTGTAGAATTAGGAAAATAGGGGATAGTGGTAGGTTGTTTTTACGGGCAGAAATGGGGTAGAAGGAGGATAGGGAAAAATCCATGAAAAATTGAGGAAGTGGGGTGATATGTTAGCTCAAGAATACAGGTGGAGTCACTTGAAATGGGTATGGGAAAGTCGGTCAAAATGGGAAAACAAAAAGATTTTCCAGTTTTGCTTTGAAAGTGTAGTGAGGAGTTAGGGTTTTGATGAAAGAAGGGTAAAGGGAACTGTGAGTGGTAGGGGGTGTTGGGGTAGGGTTTGTGAATGATAAGTGAAGGTTGAGTGAAGGTTTATATGGTGGGAAAAGGGTCTCCAATGGCCTAAACCAATCAGGGAAGGAAAAACCCTAGAACGGAGGAAAACAAAAACCCTAATGATAAAAAGTAGTCATATACTTATGAAATGTCTTTTAGAAAGCTTTGGAATGTCAACTTACTATATAGGAGGCCACAGGAGGTTTGCACAGTGATTTTAAAGCTTGAGAGGTTGTTTTAGGATATCACACTTCCAGATGCGTAACACAACCTTCCAGATTCGTAACAGACCTTGCCAGATGCGTAACAAAGCTCTTTTGGAGTAGTTTTCTTGCTTTTCTTCAAACCCTTGACAATAATGGATCAATGCTGAAGGTAAGAGAGGAGCTTTGACAATCATGAAAAGACAATATGAGTTGAAAAAGCCTTCTTTTTCCTTTTTATAACATCTTGAAATGACTTTTTGTCTTTTAGTGAAACAAGAGACTTTGAGGACAATTTTGCCTTTTTGGAACAATTTGACAATGAAACAAACTTTGAAATAAGACAAATTGTCTTACTTTATTTCCCTACCTATGCTAACTCCCTTTAAAAGACTTGCATGATGAAAATGAAGTCTTGTTTGCCCTGTTTGGTGATATTTTTGGACTTTTCAGTGGTAAAACAAGGACACCTAGACAACAAACCTAGATGGAGATGGAGTGACTGACCTAAGACTCTAAATGACAATGAGTGACATGACCTCTGAGATGATGATGACCATGGATGGAATGAGAGAAGCAACATTTCTGACCTAGACCATATGCAGTGACCAAAATTTATTTGAAAACTTGTTTGAAAAGACCAAATCTTGAGCTAAGACTACAAAAAAGTAAACTGAAGGAGTATATTTGATCACTGAACATATTGACACTAACACAAGGCATGGGAAAAGAGGATAGATCTCATCCTCGAAAAGAATAAAGTCTTGGATCTAGTCAACTGAAAAGTGAAGAAGCCTACAGAGGAATCATGTGATGCAAAAAAAGCAAAGTGCGGAGAAACTGAGATATTGGCCATGAACGTAATGGTAGATGGAATAAAGGATAACCTCATCCCATACATTTCCAACATAGATTCCACTCCAGAGATGTATGAGGCCTTATCCAAATTGTTCATCAAGAATCTTGGTCAAGTTGCAAGTCTTAAGATAAGATAATTTTATTAATGTCCAACGAATGACCACAAAAAGGTCAATGGGACTGCCGGTTACAATGATTACGACATGCCCAGCCGGTGGACCAAACGGTCCCCTTACTTTATAAAAGCAGGAAATACAAAACTACAAAGAGTGTAAATGTAAGGTAAAACTAAGTGACTAAAGCATCCTGACAATGAGTTGTGATGAAGGAGCCCTGGAGGAGAAAGAGGAGCCTCCTGAAGAGGGGGAGACTCCTTTTCCTAGCATCCAAGGCCGATCGAAGAGGATTGAAGGAAACTTGTCAATGTCTGTTGCCCTGAGGAGGCACTGGACTGCTGCAGTTGCCGTCTGGAGGATTTGGGGCGCCCCTTGGGGGGGGGGCTGGTCCTGGAATGCTGATGGGGTCTAGTGGGACGAGACCCCTAGATCCGCACTACTCTGGAATCAAGGTCTATGGACCGATCGGTGGTTCTCTTGGTGCCTCGCTATGCTGGGAGTACTTTGAAGAAGTCTGTGATCCTCTGTGTGGAGGTCGAGATGGATGAAGGCTAGAGCAGAATCGAGCGGTGTCTGAAGGTCTCCTGAAGGTAAAGAGCCAGGCATCTCTGGTCAGTGTATCTAAGGAAGATGGCCAAGCTCTAGGGGCCCCTGAATAGGTAATGAAAATGCCCTTGGATCTCATAGTAGACCGTGCATCTCAAGATGAAGTGTGACTCAGTTTCCACCTCTTGTAAGTGACAAAGTTGACAGATCCTCTCCGTCCTACCAATATGATGGTCTGTCTCAACTCAAAGCCTGTGCGATACAAACCTGAGCTGCCCAAGAGGGATCCTAATAGCATGCATCCAATGCTGGAGGGTATAGGGGGGTCGAATAATGAGTCCATCCCTGGTCTCTAGAAGGTGCTCAGCGTAGAAGGCCATCTTTGGGCGCAATCCACTCGGAGGATTGACCCATGTAATTTGAATGTACTGCCTATAGATGTCCTCCCTGATGATTTTGTTGAGTTCTTGCTGGTTTGGTAGAAGGTGCCCCAAAGTGTTCAATGAATACTGAAACGGGGGGAGATGATTCATCTGGATACCTGTAAGACAAAGGAGTTCTGTCACCCCAGTGAACCAGCAGTTGGTGCGGCCTATCTGTGTATGAGCGATGTTCTCCGAGGAGCAATAGGCCAAGTATGGGTACCAGTCTCGACCCTCCCTCGTGTCTGCCAGTCCACGGATCTGATGAAGAAAGGAGACTATCCAGAAGATTGCCTCCAGGCGGAAGGGCTTAGCTCCGAATTTTGCTAGAATGATGTTTTGAGGAACTATCTGCTTGCACCGGATGAAGCGGCGCAAGAGAAGAGTCTAGACGCGCTCTGTCGAGGCCCAATCTGAATCCAGTAATGAGAGGCCCCAAACCTCTGATCCATAAAGCACGATGGGGCAGATCAAGGTATCCATGATGTTCGTCTTTCATGAAATGTCCTGGAAGTGGTGACGGAAGCATTGTCTCTCAAGAAGGGCCAGGCAACCATATCATTTGTTTATCCTGGGCTGAAGGGCCGGTCGAAGGCTGAAATGGGGACTTGTAAACTGCACTCCCGAGTAGATGTAACTGCTGTTGACCTTGATTTCTTCTCCCTTGAATAGGAAGGAGAAACTCGAGGTCTTCTTCACCCCATTGAAAATTGTGATTTTGGTTTTGCCTAGGTTCACCGTCAGATGCCGAAGATAACAAAAGGCTGCAAGGGCATCCAACTGCCTCTGTAAGCCTTCCAGGCAGGAGGCTAGGAGAGCAATATCATCGGAAAAAAGTAGGATGGAGATCAAGACCTAGTTGAGAAGGCACCCATCGGATGTTTGGATATGCTCTTAAAGGAAAGATTCCAGCTCATCAATGTAGATCTCGAAGGGAGTGGGGGAAAGCGGGCACCCCTGCTTGACTCCAATAGTGCTCCGGATGAACTCCGACATCCCTCCAACTGTGCGGAGACGGCAAAGAACGGACTCGTAGAGGCGCATAATGGTAGTCAGGAGAGTCGAAGAGATGCCAATCTCTCTCAGCCTTTGAAAAAGGTCCTCCCTCGGGACCGAATCGAAGGCCTTCCTGAAATCCACAAAACAACAGTACAGCTTGGAGGACCGATGTCTTCCTCCTCGATCGTCGCTCGAAGAGTGAAGATATGGTCGATGGTCTAATGGTTTGGTCTGAAACTAGCTTGGCCCCTGGCCCTGAGATGTCTCTGCTCTAGGAAGCTGGAGAGTCCCCTGTGGAGGGCAGTAGCATACAAATAGGAGAATGTGTGCCCGACCATGATCGTTCTGTAATTGTTCGGGTCGGAGGTAGATCCTGCCTTATGGATGGGGTAGATGATGTGGTGGGACCATCCCTCAGGGAAGCCATCTTGAATGACATGGTTGAAGAGATCCGCTAGGTAACTAACTAGAGGACGGAGCCCAAGTTTGAAGAATTCTGCCTGGAAGCCTACTTCGTCTGCGGCTTTGCTGCTGTTCAGTGCCCAGATTGCCTCTCTGATATCTTTGTTGGAGAAGAAGTGACAGGTAGCTGGGGGGGGGAGACAACCTGAATGGGGGGTTGCCTGGGGATGTCATACAACTTGGAAGTGTGGGAGAACATGGAGGTGGGGTCAAGGTCGGTGGGGGTGGGGGATTGCCTGGAAAAAATGGTGCTCCAAAATTCTTTAGGGGAATGGAGAAGAAGATCAGAAAGAATCCGTCTCTTGTGTGAAATAAAATGATGTTTCTTGCTGCAAAGTAGGCGGCGGTAGGCAGAGCGGATGCTGGGGTATGATGGTAGGGAATGTCTGAAGGCGTGCTGGAGATCCTGGTGCAGAGATTTGCACTCGTGGTCATACCAATTATTCATAGGACATCCTCCTGGTTTAGGGGGGCGACAACGAAGCGATGGAGGAAGGGAAGGACTGAAGCGCGACCTCCTAGATTGCAGATGAGAGGCATCGGTATTTGTCATTGACGGATTCAAGAGAGGTGAATTGGGCTTCAGGTGGAAGTGCATGCTTGAGGGTAGAGGAGAAGACGTTAGGGTCGCCTTCCTCGAACTGGAAGAGGGTGGGGGGTGGGTTGTGCGGGATGGGGGCGATGTGTGAGGGGTATCAAACTGAAGAGAAAGTGAGAGAAGTGCATGATTAGCTAGGGGGATGGGTGTGATGGAAATTTTTTTGATGTGTCGGAGGAGATACGGGCAGGCAAGGGTGTAGTCTACCACACTCCCCCCCCCCATGAGGTCGACAAGTAAAGAAGTGGGAGGATGGAGAGCAAGGGAGGCCATTTAGGATTATCAACTCGTGAGACTCTCCCATCTGCAGAAGGTGTTTCCCGTAGGCTGTGGTGGGGCCCAGGCTATCCTCTGATGTCTGGTGCATGCTCACCAAAGTCAGATTGATCCCTCGAGTGCAGAACATGTCCTCTGTATGATCATGAATGGGTATCTGGAGGTCTCTAGTTCTGGCATTAAAGTCCCCCATGAGAATGATTTCTCCCACTGCTGAGTATTTGGTAATGTCAGAGTACAAGTCTGTGAAGGGGTCACCATCACTGCCATGGATAGAAAAGGGTGACGAGATGGGGGGAAAGTAACACACCGCAATGGAAATGTCTTTCCGAGGGGAGATGCTGGTTCTGATCTGAATCCACATGAATTTGGCGTGATCATCGGTCGCCACAACAGAGATTATGTTTCTGAGATCATCTCTGGTGAGGCATGCTACTCCTCTAGAACCACTGACTCCTGAACTCCGTGTCTCTTGTCTGCAATCTGAGGTCCACTAGTATCCTGTGATGTCACGGAGAGGGTAGACAGGGCTCGCGTGTGTTTCAGTAACAAGTACGATGTCTGCTGAAGTGAGGGCGTAATGAAGTACGCCAGGGGATGACCAGAAAGAGCCATTTCCATTTCAGCGGTAAATCGAAATACTCGTGCCCCATCTCCTCTCCGCTCGGGCTCGTCATTTAGAGCTACTAGTTCGAGGGACCCATCTCGGGGGGAAGGAGTCTTGAATAACCACTCGAAGATTTCTGATGACTGCCCACTTTCTTGCCTGTCTTTCTGCCACAACCTGTTCTCTGGCCTATTTAAGTTCGGCTACCTATGTTCTTGTAAGGTCCTCATCCAAGAATACCTTGTCAGGGAGGGAGAACAACTTCTGCTTTGCCTGAAGCGCCCGAAGCCTATCTGTGGAGTCGGGGAATTTGAGGAAAAGAGTAGAGTCCTGCCCCAACCAAGCCCTATCCAACATTGTATCGGGTATGTCGAGCGTGTCACGGAGGAACCTGTGGCCTAGCTCTAGTATGTCTGATGAAGGAGTGGGGGGGGGGGGGAAGTCCCCTCACCTTGAAGTTTAGTTCTCTTGCTCGCCTGGTCCTTTCCTCCACAAGCTTGGTCTGCACAACCTCTTCTACCGTTGTAAGGGGTGGGGCCTTTTCTTTTCCTTTGACCACTTGTACCCATGAGCTTATATGTGATTTTGTTTCTTGTTTGAAAGATACCTATTGTGATCTGATTTCTTCTTGTTTATCCTTAAGAACTTGAATTTTCCCCTGTAAGTCCTAATTCGGCGGGCGTACCGTGATACGTTCCCTGCACTCCTACAGCTTATTCTCCAGGGACGAGTTATCTTCCTTGACCATCCCGATCCTGTTGGACAAGGTGTCAATCTTGGAGCGGAGTTTGTAGTTTTCCGCTTCAAGGAGTTCCATTTTCCTCAGCCATTGCTTGATTTGGGAAGTCCAGAAAATGAAGTCAGTTTCCAGCGCGATGTCAGTGGGGATGTACATAGTTCCGGGCTGGTTGTGGCACTGCTTGAGATACTTGAGTGGTCCCCTGTTATTGAAATTTGGGGAAGGACGAAATTCAGGCCCCTCGGGGTCCTTGTTTTCCTTCCTCTCCTCCATTCCCGCCACCGGAAGTTGAAGCGTCGGGGTGGCTGCGGGAGGAGCAGCTACAGGAGGCTGCGGGATTTCAGGGAAGAGCAGTGGTAGGCTGCGGAAGGGGGAGGGGGCCATAGTAGACAAAGGTTGCGGGAGGGGGCTGGGATGGTTGCGGGAAGGCCGCGGGGAGAAGCGGGGAGGGGCTGCGGGGGATGGGTTGCGTAGAGGGGCTGCGAGGAGGCAGCGGGGGGAGCAGGGAGGAGCAGTGGGAGGAAGCAGCTGGGGTGGCTGCGGGAAGGCAATGGGGAACAACGGGTAGCAGCGGGGAGCCGAAGCAGTGGGGGAGCAGCGGGGAGGAGCTACGGGGAGCAGGAATTGCAGGGAGCGGGGAGGAGGAGCTGCGGGGAGCAGCGGGAGAGCAACAGCTGGAGCAGGAGCTGCGGGGGAGCAGGAGCAGCGGGGGAGCAACAAGGAGCGAGAGTAGGATAGAGCGGCTGCGAGGAGGCATTGGGGGGAGTAGGGAGGCAGAAGATGACAAAGGATGACATTGTGACTTCCTTCTTTGTAAGGATAACTAGAATTAGAGATGATCTTCAAGCTATAGATGAGATAGTACCAAAAAGGGTGCTCGTGATTGTTGAAGAGTGTAACTAGGTCAGTCTTCATGTTGGGTATGTAATTATGAATTTATGTATAGAGATGTCAATGATAATAAAGTGTATTTTTGGTATACTTGCCTCATGGGTTTCATGAGAAAGATTTTATAGATAGACTTCTTCTTGATGTCTATTAGGTTTATGTCTTGTAGGAATAAATACAATTAGGTTTCATATTCATGAAGGATTCAGTTTGTACTCCAAAGACCTTGACAACCCTCATATAATGTTGTAATCAAGTGAAGTCAATCTGCTACACTGCTGAAGTAACACCGCTTGGAAAGTAACTACAAGTCATGTCGGCTTACATGTTATGATGAAGTCGGCCTAAACCATATTTGATGGTTGGCCTAAAAGGTGAAAACAACCCACTATATATAAGCCCAGTCTGCGGATCATTTCGATGGACAAGCTAAGCGGACAACACACAAATTGAATGTGGTTTCCTCTATAAATTGCGGATAAGTATGAGCCACTATTGCAGGAAGTATATTACGGATCTATATACTAAGTTAAGTGCAGATACTACAACATAGACAACATATACATAAGATAGTGCGGATATCACAGCAGAGGCAGCGTAAATATATATACGAAGATAGTATGGACTTACAAAGATGTGGACACATAAAAGAAGAAGTATGATCTATGGAGGAGTGTCTCTCAGTGCACGGATAGATGAAATCAACATATAATGTCCTCATGAAATATGAGGTGGTTGTATATGAACAAGAAACTAGAAAGGTTATAAGTTCATGGGAATAAAGAATGTGCATAGAGGAAGAGATCATGAAATGCAACCATGTCAAGAGGCAGTTACCATCCGGAAGCCAAAAAGATGTGACTAAGAAATCTCCCGGAAAGATATGTAGACTGACGAAAGTCTGGTAAAGAAGACGACCTTTGACAAAAAGCATATCATTAGGAGATGTGTCAATCTGTATGAAGGATGCCGATGCCTACAAGAAGATGTCATGGTGAAAGATCGTCACTAAGGTAAATTTTGTTCTAAAAGTTCATATGAATATGTTTATCTGGAAGAATTTTTGTAGGGCTACTAATCATGAGAAAGGATGTATGATCCTTGGAAATGATTAGAAGGAAAGCAGCATGGCATAAAAATGGACCAGATAAGGAAATTTGATGAATCACTTTTTGATAGTTGACATGACTTAGGATGAAAGTGATGGATGATCTATGCCCTATGAAGCTAAAAGTTGGAGATTCCTAAATATCAAAATCCATGACATCAAGGATAGGAATTGTTCATGAGCAGCTGGGTGTCTCACCATTGCTGCTGGAGGTCCCTGGTTAAGAGGGAGCCTGATGATAAGTTACTTACTTGGAAGAAACTTGGTAATTCCTAAGAATGAGCTTAGGTACATTCCTTGTATAGGAATGAGTACATTCCCTTGTGGAATAGGTGCTCCCTGGTTGAGAGGGAGAGATAGACACATCATTCTGGTAATGGGAAGACAGAATGGAGGATTGGGTAATCATCTAGCATTCGATACTCTTTGAGAATGTGTTAGGGTATTCAAGATAAGAGTAGTTGGGGACCGATATTCTTTGAGGGCTAGCTACCCAAGAGAAGAATAGTTTAAGAAGGTCATACTTTGGGAACACCCGGGTGGAGTATGTACCTTGGAGAGACAATGACGAAGGTGTCTATAAGTCATGTGTCTCGCCAGCATTGTAGCCCATTGTCTCGTTGAGAGATGGGGCTGTTAGGCAAGGCCTTGCACTAGGATAATGCTGGTTGATATGATGATATACAAATGCGATTACCAATCCAATTCTTCTTATGAGATTCTTCAGTTTGAAAGTCACCATGTACCTGTCTAAATACCTCCCTAGTTAAGGAGTGTTGAAAAGTGTAACTAGGTCGGTCTTCATGTTGGCTATGTAATTATGTATTTATGTATAGAAGATGTTAATGATAATAAAATGTATTTTTGGTATACTTGCCTCATGGGTTTCGCGAGCAAGATTTTATAGATAGACTTCTTCTTGATGTCTATTAGGTTTATGTCTTCTAGGAATAAATACAATTAGGTGTCATATTCATGAAGGATTCAGTTTGTACTCCAAAGACCTTGACAACCCTCATATAATGTTGTAATCAAGTGAAGACAATTTGCTACACTACTGAAGTAACATCGCTTGGAAAGTAACTACAAGTCATGTCGGCCTACATGTTATGATGAAGTCGGCCTACATGTTATGATGAAGCCGGCCTAAAAGGTGAAAACAACCCACTATATATAAGCCCAGTCTGCGGATCATTTCGATGGACAAGCTAAACAGACAACACACAAATTGATGCGGTTTCCTCTATAAATTGCGGATAAGTCTGAGCCACCATTGCAGGAAGTATATTACGTATCTACCACAACAGAGATAACGGATCTATATACTAAGTTAAGTGCGGATACTACAACAGAGACAACATATATATAAGATAGTGCGGATATCATAGTAGAGGCATCGTAAATATATATACAAAGATAGTATGGAACTTACAGCAAGTGCGGACATATAAAAGAAGAACAGAATTGCGGAAGACAGATAAAAGAAGAACAGAAGTGCATATAAGAGACAGTGATCATAAGAAGAAGCGGGAGTAATAGTGAGGAAGGTAAATCCTTGATTTACCTTCTCACAGTCCAAGCAAATCAATAAAAGCATACACAAGGTGAAGATCAAGGTTCTGGAAGAAAATCTAGTTCTAGGGTCTAACTCTGGGTCATGGTACTTGTCATTAGAAAATTGATAAGAAGAATTCTTTGCGGGTTTTCCTCTCCAAGAGGGAGAGGTTTTTGCCCTGGCTTTAGGAGCCTAATCTTTGTGTCTTGTGTTTTGATAATTGACTTGATGAAAGATTAACTTAACCTAAATAAGAGAAGACATAAGTACATTCACAAGTAACTATCAAGAAGAGAATTTGTAATAACCTATAGCCTTTCGAATTCTCAACAGTGATCACTGCACTTCTAAGATTTCCACCATGTTGGAGTGCCTTTTCTTCCGGGATCAACAGTTGGAAGGAAATCCCTACATTCCAGCAATTATTAAATGCATGTAGTCAAGAAGAAGTCAATATTCCATTAGCAAACAACAAAGAGAATGAAGAGGAGAAAATTTCAAATGCCTATTCTGCTCATCAGAAGAACAAAGGAAGCTTCAAGAAGTTAAAAGGGCCAAGAAATTCAAGATAAAATGCTACAATTGTCACAAGATGGGTCACTATCCTAGATAGAATGCTGCTGCTTCTAGGTTGAAGTGCTGCTGCTTCAAGGTCGAGTTTCTACTGCTGCTTCAAGATTGAGGTGTTGTTGCTTCTAGGTTGTAAATCTGCTGCTACTACTAGGTTGGCGTTATGTTGCTGGAAGGTTATCATCTGCAAAAGAAGGGAAGGGATGAATTGATGATTGGAGGAAGTTTGTGTCTAGGTCAAGGAGTCTTGGATCATCTTGTGAAACTATTGACGTAAGAGTTGTAGAATGGGTTTTCCCCTAGATAGGGGTTTTTCTCTGGCTGTTCACCTACATCTGGTGTATTTGATTTTCGTGTTATGGTTTTGGTAATTGCTTGATGAACTAAGATAAAAGAAGAACACAGGAAAGTTAATAAGAACATAAGAATATCACAAGTAATTATCATCATAAAGAAAATCTTTTTGCCTTTATGATTTTCCAACATAATGGAGGTAAATCTATTTTCCTCTTGTTACTTCTAGAAAAGTCATGCGATTGGATCAAGATGATGTTAGCCATTGATTGAGATTAGATCGTGGCCATTGGTTATTGATTGAGAGGTTATAAGAGGAATTCAGTAAGCATTTGGAGGACACACTCGAGAAACAAATTTCCAGTGATAGTAAGGGCACAATGATAGCAACGAGGAATCAACATTGGTTGAGTAGAAGATTTCCAAAGATAATATTTTCAGAAGTTTCTTCTAGTTTGTGAGATACAGAGGGAGAAAAATTGCCAGTTCGATTTTGTTACAGAGTGCAAACTAGGGGGTAATTCCCCTTCCTAGAAACATGTTATGAATAAAATATATATACAAATAATATAAATAACTATAAATAATAACAATCATAAATAATGAATAATTAACTAATAATTAGTGTTGAAGAGTCATGTCTCCAAGGACATGGCCATTCGTGAATGGGTACCTACCTAGGTATATAATTGGGACCCTTAGTTGCAATCGAAGTGTCTCATATCTTTCTTGTACGTATTGTTGATGCTCTCTCTACAATTACTGTTAATGATGATAAGGCATTGAAGTAATTGTTGCAAGCGTAGAACATACCATAAAATTTATCATGGTATCAAAGCTTTGGTGGAGAAAGGTCTCAACAAAGTGTTAAATTTTTTGGGTTGCCACAATCTTACAACATATTTAATTTTTACTCCAACATAAAGAATGCAAAGAATTCCATAAATTATGGTGGGTAGTAACTACTGGTAAATATGTCTAATTACTGAGATATAAAATATGTATCTCCTAGTTGTAATTTTTGTTTGAACACTCTTTTGAAGTCAATTTTCTCAAATATGATTGGTTAAGACCCTATTTCATAAATCTTAAGTGGCATTGGCAATAAAGAGGTGACAAGATTGAAGAGCTTTCAACTTGACATATTGCTTGGTTCCTAGCCTAATAAAGGTTTTCATGCATAACATACTATATTGTGAGAACTAAGTTTAAAAGATCGATGACTTCTCGAATCATTGGAATGAGAGTTATGCATCATCACTACAATATTGTTTGAAGTATTTTAAGATAATCTCTTATCCTCATAATAGAAGCTTTGTTAGAAGTCTGAAGACTTGCATCATAATATTCTGATATACCAAAGGTCCGTGTCAAATACTTGAAAAAAATACATTAGAGGATTGTGTCAATGATCTACAAATTGTAAGCAGTTATAAAGAAATCAAATCCTTTAAGAACCCTTCAAGGACAATTGTTCATGTGTTGCATATTAACCATCTTGATTTATGGTATGGGCAACCTGTTTGAGTGTAAAAATAAATGATTAGAAGATGCAAAGTTTGTAATTCTATATACTGTAGTGATATGTCTTGCATTGACAAGATAGGTTCGGATCTCTTAGAAGGATTATCATGACACTCAATTTCGTTGAAGGTAGTTCAAAACCTTATAATAACACAATTTGGAATCTAATAATGGCACATATCGGATCCTTATTAATCTCATTTAGGAGTATAGTTCATCTCCATCATGGTACCGTCTTAACACAACTCATAATACTGTTATGTTATACTACTGTGGTTATAATGTATCACCGTCTCTAAATAGTCCGGGTACTACTTCTTGTAATCCTCTCTATGGAAATCTCAGAAGTATAAGCATACTGTGTAACTGGCGTTGTTATCCAAAGCTTTGTATGATTGGATTGTCTACTATGGAAAAGAAGAATGCGACTTTTGCAAGGACAAAGAATGTCTGGATTACTGCAGTATCCAGACTTTGTAGACCAACTTACACTAAAAACTTATAGTCATTAACGTGCTTAAAAGTTACAATATGGCTTGGATAGTTGACTGGATCACTATGTTACTGTTAGTTGATGAACTGAAATAGTGTATACAATGTGATCCTGCGTTTGCTGGAACAACAACACAATAGAGAGATGAACTGGTTCAAATTTTGATTGAGAAGGATGTATTTGAAGTATACGTGATTGATTAGGAAGCTTTAGAGGGAATATAAGATCCTTGCATGAATTGTTGATGTTTATAATGAAGAAGCACATCCTGTGAAGCTACCTTCGAGTCTTGAAGAAGAGGATTAGGACTCATGGTTACAAATTGAAGAATGTTTTGTCTCATCAATCGCATAGGGAGTTGTCTGTTGAACCCTCCTAGTAATTATAGCAAAGGACTTCCCTATGGAAGTGAACTGTTAGAAGCATGGCATGTTGATTGGCAATTCTTTAGGTGATTGGATGCCATGATGAGAAGGCTACCATGTGGATCCTTTTTATTATAGCATGCATCTTAAACCAAAGAGAGTCTGGTCGTATGAAAGAAATTTGTGCAGAACAGGCATTGGGGCCCCTTCATGAATTAGACAAGCTTAGTCTTGTGGTCTCCTTGAGTGAGAGGGAGTAATGTTGGTTAAATATTTTCTTTAACATGATTTTTGATTTGGTATCTTGGATGTACAGGAAACAGAGAATTGCTAAAATCATTACTGCTAGAATGGGTAGATGTAAGATAATGTGTTTTGAAGAAGCACTTTAGCGAGATGTATGCCATCATTAATACAATGCTGAGAGGAGAAATGAAGCTCCCATGGACGAATGGTCAGGTTGCTGATGTCCCCACAAAGTCTTTAGGAAGGCAAAATTCTTAGACTTCAAAGAGAAACATTCCTATATGGAGGGATCTTGATTGGGTTAAACATTGAGTTCTGAGAGCTCCTGGGGGCTAGGGTACTTCTTGGAGTTATATGAGCACAAGGTGGGTGGTTCACCTTCCCCTATGAAACTTGTTACCGCTGAAAGTAGTAGGGGTCATAGGAGGGGATCCTAAAAGGACAACTACTAGTTCAAGGGCAATAATGGAGCAATAGCCCACAATCACCTCAACTAAAGCTCCCTGCTCTTTACGGACTTTCACCGATGGGAGGAGACCTAGTAATAGAGGGAATCATTAGAAGGATGAATCACTGAAGAGATAAGGAGTGATTCATAAGGCCTATTCATAAGAGAGACTCAATTGTATGGTTTGGTTGCTTGGAAAGTAAGGTGCAACGCTCTTTAAGATGGACCAAAGGAGTTTCAAGGGCTAGGGTTTGCAAGTGAGACTTATCAAGGAGGAGCCTAGTCCTAGAAACCCTTGTGAAAACTTGGTTTGCAAATGGTCTTTGTAAAATTACCTCCCAAAAGTTGTGGGACCACACATGACCCAACAAACCCAAAGTTAGGTCAAGTGGGTGGAGTTGATCAATCAGGGGTGTGCTTGAGCTAATTGAGGGGGAGAAGAGGATGAAAGAGAAATTTTCAATGATATTAATGTAATGATCCCTATAAGGTCACTAGCCAATGGGAAACCAAGGGAAATAATCAATCTTCGAGCTAGGGCTTGTAATATCTCGTGACCCCACCGTCAGAATTGCTTCAAATTTGGAAGGCTCCTAAGAGATACAACAGTGTAGTTGAGGGCAAGACATAGAATTTTATAGGTGGGTGAATTATGAGAAATTTGATGCCCTAGGTCACCTTTTGCGCCTAGGCCTAGAAAGAAAGAGAGAAGGTGAGAAAGATGTGCTTCAGAGTGATCACCAATGGAGGATCAATGCTGAATCCTTTGGGAGAAATAGAGTCAAGGATTTCCAATGCTTAGGATGATTTCACTTAGTCAAGGAGGCCTTTAGAAAAATTTTGCATGGCAATTGGGGCATGGGACAATTGCTTCAAGGTCTTTACACTTCATTATGCAAATACATGATGACTTATCAAGATAAAAGTTAGACAAAATATCTCTAGGAATATTCACTTATTCATACATGGCCCATGACATAATGCAACGCTATAAAAATACAAATTTCGACCATTTCACATAAGAAAAGCAGTAAATTTCACCATAGTATAGCAAAAATCCCTAGCAACATGCATGTGACAATAGGAAAAATGACAAAATAACATCAAAAGATTACTTACATGTAAGAAAAAGTATATGCAATCATCATGATATGCTAATAGTGAAGCTCCAAGACAAAAAAAAAGAGATCCAAAGATCAAAATTCATCCATTCATCCAATCATCAAGATATGATGATAGTGAAGCTCCAAGACAAAAAATAAAGAAATCCAAAGATCAAAATTCATCCAATTTCATCCTCCAAAAAGAATAGCGAAAATATCACAATAGAGAATGATCCAATCCAAGTGATGATGATCAAAATGATTCATCACACTTGCATTTATACGCTTCCTAATGAATTCGATTTAGCTAATTAGGCCTAATTTAGCCCCTAAAATAAAATAATGTGCATAATAACAAAACTTTTGGTGGCAAGCCCACAAATTATCTCAATAAATGTAAAGTGCCTCTCAAGAGGGTTGAATGATCAACAAAGTGAGTTGTTGGGCCTTTGAGGAGCCCTGATGAATTCAAAAGGGTCTCATGATGAAGAAATGGACTCCAAACATAGTGGACAAGGGGTTGACCCCTTGTTATCCATTGAAGAGCATGTTGTGTTCCCAAGTGGGTGTGGGGGCATAAGGACATACTCATGGGTCTCCAAATGGATCAAATATGCTTGTAGACCATCTGTAAGGGCTAGAGTAATGACATAAGCCCTCCCTCTGCAGCGGGAGGCATCCTGGAACATCTACAAAGTGTATGGTGCAATTGTGGAGCCGACTGGGCATGGTGGACTAGATGCATCATCCTCATCCAAAACAACCAATGGACGTTGTTGGGGATGTGGCCCTCTAAAGGGTTATGACCTCGTATAGGAAGACCAAACCCTAAATGAAGACCCACTTGCAATCCTGCATAAGATCCAATCCATCCCCTTTCCCTCCAATACAACAAATCATCAGAATAATCAAATAATAATGCTTACAAGTCATGGGATCATTGGGGCACTTCATGGTGGCATGCCTTTTCATAGTGGGCTTTGGTAGGTGCAAGTGTCTCCAAGCTCAATAGGGGGTGAACTAAGGACCCTATTAGGTGGTTTCAACCTCTAAAGGGGGTGGTAGGTCCATGGTACATCCTTTAAGAATCTCTTCTCTTCTTATATAATCTTCAAATGATGAATTCCAAAACCTTTTAGACCCAAGACCAAGACCCCTCCAAGACCAAGGAAACCTTCCTTTTAATGTACTTTAGCTAAAAAAAGTTTAACTATAGTCAAAATTCTCCAAATCCTGAACTTTGACCCCTGCAACAATTTTTCGTTCTCTTCTTCAATCCTGCAATTTTCTGCCCTCCTGCAGTAGCTGCAACTCCGCATGTGTGGAAGAAATATTGTGGAAGAGGTCTCCTTCTTCCTACGCTTAGGGTGCTTATTTCTTTTTGCGAATGAGGCTTCCAAACTTGACTCTTTTAATAACAAATTTTCGCTCCTTAAGATGACTACAATTTGATCTTGCGGCAACAAGAATGATGCCCTAATTCTTTGTATGTGTCGAGGAGAAAGTATCAAAATTAGACTATCAATTTCATCTTTCCTTCCTTGAGTTCTTCTTTCCTTTGCTTGACCTTTTGATCTCCATTTTGTTCTTGTGATCGAGCTTGCTTGATGATCTCTCGAATGAATCAAGTGACACTTATATATTGTTGTCCTTGGAGTATGAACTTCCCTAATGAGACTGAATTCATCATATCAAGGTCGACTTGATCTTGGAGGGGTATTTTGACACATTTAACTTAAAAATAATTTCTTTGAAATGTTATAGGATGCCTAATGGGGTCTTTCAGATATGACAATGACTTTTTACAATCATGACAAATCCTAGAAGCACGCAATGGGTGCTTTGACCTAAAACAAATTGATCATGAGGATGAAACCCCATGCTTTATAAAATGGTAATAATAATTTTCTTTTTCTTTTATATTAAATACATAAAATCAAGAGTACATAAGATATTGTGAAGACCAAACCTAGTTACATGTTTCAACATTCTCTCTTAACTAGGGAGTTATTCATAATACATTGAAGGTACATGGATATTTTCACATCGATAAAACAAATTGATCATGAGGATGAAACCCCATGCTTTATAAAATGGTAATAATAATTTTCTTTTTCTTTTATATTAAATACATAAAATCAAGAGTACATAAGATATTGTGAAGACCAAACCTAGTTACATGTTTCAACATTCTCTCTTAACTAGGGAGTTATTCATAATACATTGAAGGTACATGGATATTTTCATACTGAAGAATTCTCACAAGAAGAGTTGGATTGGTAAGCCATCCCATAAGCTTTCTTTTCAGCTTATATCGGTGCATCTCATCATATGAACCAACATTGTCATATAGCAAGGCATTGACTAAAAACTCTATCTCTCCACTAGATTAGAGCACAATATTGGGGAGACAATGATTTATAGACACCTTCATTATTATCTGTCGAAGCACATACCCCATCCAGATGTTCACAAGGTATGTCCTTTTAGGACCATTCCCCTCTTAGAATCACACATCCTCAAGGAATCTCCTCTCCGACTACTCTTTCCTATTGGATGCCCTACCTCATCCTCAAAGAGTATTGGTTCCCGAGACTACTTCTATCCTCAAGAAATATTGACCTCAGATGCTTACCCAATCCTCGATTCTTTCTTCATGGTGTGAAGACAAGAATGATGTGTTTGTCTCCCTCTCAACTAGGGAGTATCTACTCACTCCTTTACATGGGAGGAATATACCCAAGCTCCTTTCCAACAACAGCGATATATTCTTTCGTGGAGATCATGGTACTATAAGCTGCTTGTAGGGCTCCTCTTTTTGCATCATCATGTCATGAAAAACCATCATTTAGCCATCTTCATGGTGTGAAGACAAGAATGATGTGTTTGTCTCCCTCTCAACTAGGGAGTATCTACTCACTCCTTTACATGGGAGGAATATACCCAAGCTCCTTTCCAACAACAGCGATATATTCTTTCGTGGAGATCATGGTACTATAAGCTGCTTGTAGGGCTCCTCTTTTTGCATCATCATGTCATGAAAAACCATCATTTAGCCATCTTCTTCCATAACTTCTTTGTAGGGCTTCGATCCTCTTCTATATCACTTTCACTTTTTATTTTTAACGAAACATACTGTTGAACCAAGTAATGCTAGTCATGTCATCCTTCTTTTTATCGGAAAGTGACCTTTGTCATGATTTGGTTATCCTTCATATTGCTACCTCTTTTTGAGTTTTTCTTGCCATATTCTTCCAATATCATCCATTGATATCATGTGTACTAGCTTTAGATGAATTTCTACATCCTTTTTACATGTATCCCGATCATATCCAACCAAATAGTCAAATCATCAATATTAGAATTACCTTATCATGATAGCCCAACAATTCTGCAACCAACTTCCTTTTAGAGATCAATATCCTCTTGCATACAATATCGGAGTTCTTCAAGATATCCATGAACTTGTCATAGCTTCTTCCTTGGAGATGTTATTGCCAACCTTCTTACATTATTCAAGAAATCATAACGGATGTCAATCGTGCCATGCCATTCATGTCATCTTTCTTTTGTTAAGGTGCCAAATTTTGCTCTTTGCTTCCTCTGAAGTCAACATTCGTTTTCATGCTTCATCTTTCTATTTCAACGAGATTCTTCTTAATCTTTCAAATATCAATGTGTTTCTATAAGGAGCTCATTAGCCGAAAGTTTCATTATCATGTTCATCAGAGTTTTTATATTTCCCTCTTTTCATCATACTTATCATCATCAAACGTGACTATTACTGTATTTTTGTCTTTCATCCTTCTCATCTTGCTTTACCTGTAATTTTTAATAGCAAGTACAACCAAGCAAAACATACAAATACAAGAGCATGATGCGAATTGTGTCAATATAGGGTTTCTGAGAGTATCTAGGGTTTTGGTTATGAACCCTAGACATTGCATCACCTAACTTTTGATCGGGTATATTCTTTCAGTGGAGATACCAACCCTAGATTTCAAATCTTAGGATTTATCAATTTTAACCTAGATTCTTTCAACAAACCTTAGGCTAGGTTTTTCTTTTTAGGGAAATGATCAATTAGGGTTTTCATCATTCTAGGGTTATTCAATTTGAATCCCTCTTAATGTTTATGAACCCTAGATACTAAAAACCTTCAGCAAACGTAAGGTCCTTAAACACTGGATTATTAGACTACAAAACCCTAATTATCATAATATGAAATGCTTTTCAAAATACACTGTACCTTCCTCTTCTTTTGTTTGGACTTTATTGAGCAACATCTACCTTTTAGCCTTATGCTATAACTATCACCATCCTTTCAAACTTCTTACTAAAAGATTGCTTTCATAGTAATTTTTGCTTTAATAGACACTTATCTACTTTCATGATGCCATAAAGACAACGACTAGGAGCACAGTTGGGTCACCTTTGGCCATTGGAGAGAGAGAGACGAAGCTACCTAGTCAGATCTCATGTGTTGACTTGGATAGCGGGATGAGACGACCTGAGTTGCATAGGGTGCAATCTCTGCAAGTTAGGGTTGCTCTAGGTGCAAGAGTTCACGCATTCGATCCCTCTCTAGGGGTTGGATGGCGAGAGATTCTGAGTTGGTACCTGGTGGAGTGGGTCATGGAGATGGTAATGCATTGAGGTGTAGCTCAACAGGAGCTTCTAGGCACTGAGGTTACCGGAAGCCCTAACTGGCATCAGGATACGGGCGAGACTACCCATCACTTCCTAGGTATGCCAGTTGACTATGACCTGGAGAGTACAGTTGACCTAGTAGTTGAGTGTACACATTCACTAGGGGAGTTTCAGCCAGCACTAGTGTCCAGCCAGTTTAGGTACAAACTTCTTGAGTTGTCTTGGTACGAGGATTGTACACAAGATCACGGGATAATCAACATACTTTGGCAGGAGTTTGACAGAGAAGGCATTGTTAGGCCACCAGACAATGCCTTGTATGGAGCTGGGGATTCTTCGCATTTGTGTGGGGCACGAAGGACACAGAGGAGTAGAGTAGGATTGGCATTGCTACTGGTACCTAGGGAGATTCACTTCTTGGGTCCCTCAGGGAGGATTTGGAAGTGAGATCCATTCATTGGAGAGTATGGTGATGCGACAATGGAGGTGATGGTACCAATCGAGTATGGGCCGACACATAAGGATACAACCTTAGGACATCACACCCTGGGACGTGTAGGAGCATCTATCATTGGGCAGTGGTCTGTAGATGGGCATGGAGATGCATGGGGGTGTGTTGTAGTATGTCGGACTGTATTGTGGAGTAGGAGTGCTTCCCATCACATTGAGTACATGCAGGGAGTGACAAGTGTAGCGATGCAGGATGGACACATTACGGTACATGACGATATAATTGTTGCCGGGGGTATCCATTGGTGTACAGGGGCAGGTTGCGGCATACAGTGGCAGGTCGAGGAGTGCGGTGATACTTGGTGGTATGCTGTGATACATGATGCGGAGCAGTGGGCTCTTGGAGTGTTGCCTCCAAAGAGACATTGACGGGGGCAATAGGTGTACCATGTGATGTAGCTCACCTAGGATCGATGAGGATCTTGTTGAGCATCTGGAGACTCCATATTTAGTGGAGATAGGGCTACGAGGGTGTTATCAGCAGATCCGAGGTAGAGAGAGTGTCATATGGAGGATTACTCTTGAGCATTCAGGTAGACTCTTGGTCACACCCTTTGGGACATACCTACCTGTCATCATCCACTGTTGCTTATGGTCGTGGAGTGTTTGGTTGGTTCCCCTTGATACTCTCCATTCAGGATGCAGGGCATGGGAGGCTCACCCTAGACAGTTGGATGAGATACTGCATGTCATGAGACGAGAGGAGAGTCTCCAGTTGAGACACTTGGTAGGTGCACGAGTTGACTGGTCCAGGCTTAGGGATGACATGGTTGATTTCCAAGTTTGCATACCCTTGGGATCACATTTGAGGGACGATGGATGGTAGGTTTTGTCTACAGGAGGGTACCTAGACGCCGAACAATATCCAGGTGTATCAGCAGGAGTTGAGATAACGGGTATCACGACGTGGTCTGGTAGGAGCAGGGCAGGTACGCATGCGTGGGACAGACTCCTGATACTTGGGGTCCACCCATGGGATACATACAATGGTCAGAGATGAGGGCCACATGGGTTCTAGCAGGTAGTAGCGCTACGCAGTGACATCCCATGGGGAGTGGGAGTTTTGAGCTCCCCGTATGGTTGTGGGATCCATGGGTGTATTGGGCAAGTGGATCACTCCACTTTGTGATGAGTAGGGACAGAGTAGGCGGTGATCCAGTCCACCTTGGGTTTGACACGTGGGGGAGCACTAAGAGCTCCATTGCATGGCGAGGATGACTTATCATGTTATTGCTCAGAGTCATGATTGACAGTGGAGGGGTAAATATCAACATCATGGAGATGTCTGGGCAGGATGAGCTTTTCCTTAACATATTTTTCGCCACAAGGCCCCAGGAGAGAGGGATACAGTTTGCGCATGATTGGGAGTATCTCATAGTCAGAGTGGCGCAACGACAACATGGTGGCACCTCTACGAGATTAGCAGGGGACCCGAGCATTATAACTCTACACAACTCGATAACCTCTAGGGGTGAGTTGTATACTACATGGGGAGATCATGTAGATCTCCCATTGGGCTTTAGCGAGTCATTGATGGAGTGGGGGACTTCATTAGCATGGCAGGATGGTGAGTGGAGCAGGTGGAGCTTCATGTTGGACAGGATGGCTTGGGATCTTGGCATTGAGAGATCCCTTCATATCAGGGTGATGTAGACGACAGGGAAGATTCAGTGGTGCATTAGGGACCCAAACACATTTTGCAGTGATAGTGGGGAGCGTCAGCTAGAGAGGAGGATTGTTCAGGCATTGCTTGAGGACAAGCAATTTTTGGCGGGGAGTACTGTAATATCCCCAAATTAGTAGTCAGCTAATTGGGATATTAATTTTGGCAAATCCTAATGTTGGGCAGAAATAAAGTGAATAGGGGACCCACAATTAATAATTAGGCCAAATAAAGTCTTTTCCTAAGTCTCTAAGGGAAAATTGCGGCTCTAGTGGTGGGGTCAAGTTGGCCTTAGGTGGCAGCGTAGAAGAGGCACGAAAAGGACAACGTGGGATTGGCTAGAGGAAGGCAACACATGATTGGCCAAGGAGAGGTAACGTAGGCCAAGGCGGGACCCAAGGCATATGTTGGGACTCAATGGATAAAATGAAGAAGTGAAGGCTCATTTGGTCATTCATTCATTCAACTATTTTCTTCTTGTCATTTTGACAGAGCACACTTGAGCCAGAGAGCCAAGTCTGCAGTGTTGTTTAGCACACGAGATCTTCAAGCAGAGATCTCAACCTCTACCTTGGGGGACTTCGAGTGCCCGCTCAGGAGAGGAGTTCCACACCTTGTGAGGAGAATTTCCATCAGCATCATCAGGAGGAAGTGTAGTCAGTTTTGGACTGCGCAGAGGAGGAGGAGACTACGTAGGGGAGGACATAGTGCGGAGAGGATTTAGTTGTTCGGGGAGGACATAGTGCGGAGAGGATTTAGTTGTTCGGGGAGGTGAGAAGAGAGGGAGTTGCAGTTGAGATTTTTTGGGGAGGCTTGGAGCTTCCTAATAGGGATTTTTGTGGCATTTTGAGACTTCCAGTAGTAGGATTTACAGGAGGATCGATTTACCCAGCAGTGCAGTGAGCCAAGCCCAAGAGGGCCAATTTTCGGGGTCAAGCTTTGGGCAAACCCTTTCTCGGTTTATTGAAGAGAAGCCAAGAATTTTTTGGGCAGATTTGAGGTGTAAAATAGAGATTCTAACTCAGCTAACAGCTAGAGGAGCAAGGGGAAATTGGGGCCTAAATTCCGGGATCAAAATTTGGCCAATTCCTTTGTGGGTTTTTGTGGGTTTCTTGAGTAGACTCCAAGGTTAAAGTCCCGAAATTTTCTGAGCAGTGTAGCAGACCCTAACGACATTTCTTTGGGAGTAGCCGCAACATTTCTGGCAGATTGCAGCGCAGAGCTATAGCCATACATTGTACCATCAATGGGGGATTTCAACATTGATTCTGAGGGCTTCTCTAGCTTGCCTTGAGCAAGCCCAGGTGCCTTCATTCCAACACCTCCATTGTACTCATTTCTAGCAAATTAATAAAATGGCTCAACAATATTTTATGGCTCCATTGGTGTTTTGATATCAGTTTTTGTTTTGTTGTCTCCTTAATATCTTTTAGTTTGTTATTAGTGTTATTTTTCCATTTGGGATATTACACTCATTCTACTTTCATGATGCCATAAAGACAACAACTTTTCTAACAATTGTAACTATAGCTTCTACTCTTATTCACATTTTCATCTGGTATATTGAAGGAGATCTTTGAGATTTTCTTTCTCTTTTAATCATTCTTTTGAAGTATTCCTTGATGATCTGGTTCTTTCTCAACCAATTTTTCTCGATGTTATGTTACCGTCATAAGCTATACATTCTGATTGTGTTGTTGTCATGTTATTGACATATATTATTGATAGTTTCTCATATTGTAGTTGTTGAATCATTTAATTTTTAATGTGACCTTGCTTTATATCATTGTGACACAATCGAGGAGATATTACCACATGTTACTATCTTTCATTTGTACTGATCTCAGTCTTGACCTTCTTTGACTGGAGTATTGATTTTTATGGTTTGATTATTCAAGATAGAGAGGGGTGTCCTGGATTTGATCCTTACCTTCTATCACAAAAATGTGCTTTGGATGTTCAATTTTTATACTTAAGTGAGTCTTCAATCTTAGCGTAGTACCTTCCATACTTGTAGAACAAGTTTTCTTTTCCATAAATTATTAGATGAGGAATACCCACCGTTCTGCCATGGGAGACAGAGTAGAACATGACCTTGGTATTTTACTCCATGAATTGATACAGAGACAACAACAGATGTATTAACAACTGCACCAACGAGGGCAATAATGTAATATCCTGGATGGGATATTTTAATTAAAAAAGTAGAAAAATAACTAAACTCCACAATATGTCGTAGAATCACTATTTACTCAACAGAAGATTTCCATGTAAAATAAACACATAAGCACTGTAATCTATCAACACATCAAATAGGAAGAATCTGAGCATTTTATTATAGATAATAACATGGGGTTACAAATACATCTGACCCAGAGAAAGAGTTGAGACAGAGAACTTGCCATCAAGATGAACTGCTGCATTGCGCTGGCCTCAAAACTGAATTGCTGCACTCTCCCTCCAGCAACACCTGTCACTGAACCCACTGAAGATGATGAAGCACAAGTTGAAGATCTGAATGATCCTCACACCAATCCCTGAAGATCTGCGAAACTTTGAGTGAAGTCTCCTCAAGAGAATTGGGTTTTCGTCCAACACTCACAAATAACCCGAGGGTTTTCGTCTTGGGGCTACGGCTGAAGTAGAGAACCACATCTCAAACCTCTCATGCAAGAAAATGATATGATCGAAAGATGTCTCTCAATGGCCTCCTCCCATTCTTTTATAGATCCCTTGGATATTATTTTTTTCATGGAGCACTTTTCCCTCTTATTAAAATATTCCTTTTTAATGCAGAAAAGGGTAAATCGGCTACCACGCCTCCTCCGGTCACTGAAACCCATGTCCAACCATCCCACCATGTAGGTATCCTCGTCTTGCTTCCAATGAGCTATTACACTAAGGTGTTCCATCATGTATTCCTCCCGGAATGCCACCTTGAGCTTAATCAACTGAATTAAGCCCATAAATAACTCAAATTTCCGAAAGTTGTCGGAATGCACCAGAACGAAAGCCAAACTGCTCAGATGATGGAATATATCAAGCGAATGCCACCCGACCGCATAGAAACTCTTTAAAACTCCTCCAAAATGCCTCTGGGCCCGCTGATGACACCAACCTGTATCTGTGACTGGTCTGCTTCTATCTCTGGGAGTCCATCCTAGCCTTGTCATAGGTGACACAAAAAAAAAGGAATATTACAAACCTTCCGCCCCAAGATTGCTTGCCCTTAAGCAATCCAAATATGTGGGCCACCCTGTTGGCTTGATGTAATTGAGACCCAATGCCTGGATCCCATACAAACCCCTGGGTGCAGCTATGCACCTGCGTCAAGCCACTCAGAATAGACCCCTCAATGCCGGGATCCCAAACTGATCTCTCCTTGTATCTGTCGACAAACAACCCTCCCAAACCCCAATGCCACCATGGCCAATCATCGTTCAAGACCCACGGCTCAGACTGCACACAGCCTTCGGCTATAGATGATGCCTTATGAAGTGAAGTCCACCAACAAGCATCAATGCTCCCTGGCTCCTGTTGTGCTGTACCTCTAATTGGATAAGCTGCCCGACCAACTACGTACCAACTCATCACCTCTCTCCAATCCAAGTCTTGACTCAATCCCATGCTAATCCTGCTCTCCTAAAATCGGGATGGAGTGCTGAAGAAATGACGACCTTTGCCCCACTGCCAGCTGGAATCTGTATCATCTACTATGTCTAAGGGCCCCTGTTCTACTGTGCTCTCTACGAAGAAAATCGTACCATCAAGAGGGTACCAACTCATGATCTCCCGCCAATCTATCCTGGAAGAAGAATTCAATGTAGTGTCAACTGCGTACGGAACATGCCTAGAGAGTTGTCACCAACTCATAGTCAACTCATGCCGCTCTGTCCCGTCGGTCAACGAGATCTGCTTGTATAAGAAAGCCCCTCTCTCTATAATGGGCCAAAGTGGGCAAGATATGCTACAAGCCCCATCGATGTACTCCTAGAGAGTGCTACTCCCTGAAAGTACTGCAACTCTGCTGACTGCATGTGCATCTGTCTGTACCTCATTAGTGTGTTGGTCCAACGATTGATGCTCCACCATCTCCAACAACTCATCCTTCTCTTGATCGGGAATGCAATGCTCCTGCTGTCTGCTAGCCCCTCGCAGGACTATCCCATCAACCTCCAACATCTCTAGAGGATATGGATCTGCAACTGCTATCACCGTACTCGGTGTCTGTGCATTTCACTGCTCCTCCTCAGTGGCTGACCCCAAGGTTAGCCATATATCCATCATAGACTCAATGTGAGCCTCCATCTGGCTCTCCCCCAAGGGACTATCATGCATGATGTGCATAGTATCCTCTTTTGTTGACTCAGGCTCCATCATATGCTGCTCTGGCTGAATCGTCACAAGTGACTCATCACCCAAAGTCTCTCTCGTAGAGTCCCCTGACTACTCACCCTGCACACTGGAATACAGTTTCGACCAACTGTCATCATCTCTGCATGACTGCTCTCGCTCCCCAGAAGCATCTGCATCTGATCCCCTGGACTCACTTGAAGAAGAGTCCTCATCCTGGCATACAGAAGGAATGCCCTTTTGTTCTGCCTCTGTCGCACCATTTGCATCACTCAAGCATGAGTTATCAGGCCCCCAAGGTTCTTTGCAGATGAAGTAAAGTCCCTTCCTCCTCAGTTCATTTCTGCTGCATGATCCACCAAACTGGAACAACTCCTCCCTGGTCAACTGTCTCCTGAAAAGCTCAATGTTCTGCTCAACCAGCCCTTGGGCTAGTTCATAAGCGGTCGGTGAGACTAACTGCTCTCTCCTCCAAATGCTCAGCGACCTAGTCTGCAACTCCCCAACAAATGGCCTCATGGATTCCCATACATGACGACAGGATGGAATGCATGTGTGCTATGACTGTTTCAGAATGATGTCTCCTAATGCTGAAGAAGCATTGGAACATCTGCAGAATCAAGCCATCACACTCAAAGTCAAACATGATCTCATGAGTTCGGATCATGGCCATGACTTGTAAAACCTTAAGCTTCCAACCAAATGTAGAGCCTGCACAGTTGTCCAAATCCCGAAAGGTTCGTACTATTAGTCTGAAAATTCTTTTCATAATGTCATCATTGTAGGGAGGGAAGGGTGCTGTTATCCTCAAAATATCATTGAAACAAGAGGCAGCTATAAGCTTGACTCTCTCACTTGGATGTTCCTAGAATCTAGCTTGTACCAATGCAAGCATAGATGGCTCCAAAGCCCAATTTAAACTCCAATTTGATTGCTCTACCTTTGAAAGGTAGGATTCCAATTTCTCTAACATGGGAAAGTCATTTTCTAATCTTCCACTCTTTAAGTCCATCCCAAGTGCATAAAGCCAATTTCCCACTTCTTCCTCATTTTGTAAATTCCTCGGATGCTTTTGTTGGAGCAAATTATGTACCTCCTTGGAGAAGGGTCTGTTGTTTTGTTTCAAGGAATTAACTTCTGCATTGTTTAATATTTTTGGTCTTTGGTTTAGATCGCAACCCACTGAGGCACTGCTATGTTGATTTAGGAGTTGTTTTAAAAACTTCATTATTTCAATGACATATATGGAAGTAATAGTGGTTTAGCTGGACTTGCACAAGGTAAGATATAAGCGCAAGGCAAGCTACAAGCACCAGGTGATGATTGCAAGGAAATCCAATCGCTCAAATAGCAAGCTCCTCTAGAAACTGCACTGTTGCTCCAAGACTACACTGCTGCTTGACTTTGGCCTCTAATTTACCCACTGAAAATTGCTCAGAAAATTCTAGGAATTTGGGAAGGTGATCCTCACTCAAAACCCAGAAAAACCCAGAAAATGTTTCTTCTAATTCCAACCTTCAAAATCTGACCCTTTGTAGTTTGGCCCTCTTCCAATTTCGTTTCCTAGCACTGTAGCTGCTACTGTCAATCATTGCTCTCCAAAATCCTAGCAAACCTCCTCAGATGGCTCTCCTATCAATTTCCCAACACTCCAACTCTAAAATCCCACCAATGCAGCTGCCACAAATGAGCCTCCTCCAATGACTGCGTAGGCCCATCTACCCAAAATAACTGCAACTGAAAACTGGAAACCCGCAGGTTGATCCAAGATTGAAGCTCTGATACCATTGTAATATCTCGGATGGGATATTTTAATTAAGAGTGCAGAAAAAATAACTAAAGTCCACGATATGCCATAAAATCACTATTTATTCCACAAAAGATTTACATGTAAAATAAACACATAAGCACTGCAATCTATCAACACATCAAATAGGAAGAACCTCAACATTTTATTATAGATAACATGGGGTTACAAATACATCTGACCCAAAGAAAGAGCCGAGACGGAGAACTGGCCACCAAGATGAGCTGTTGCAATGCGCTGGCCTCAAAATTGAACTGCTGCACTCTCCCTCCGCCAACAACTGTCACTGAACCCACCGAAGATGATGAAGCACAAGTTGAAGATCTGAATGATCCTCACACCAATCCTTGAAGCTCTGCAAAACTTTTGAGTGAAGTCTCCTCAAGAGAGTTGGGTTTTCGTCCAACACTCACAAATCACTTGAGAGTTTTCGTCCTGGGGCTACGGCTGAAGTAGAGAACCACGTCTCAAACCTCTCATACAAGAAAATGATATGATCCAAAGATTTCTCTCAATGGCCTCCTCCCTTTCTTTTATAGATCCCTTGGATCCTTCTAGAGCATTATTTTATTATTATTTTATTCATGGAGCACTTTTCCCTCTTATTAAAATATTCCTTTTTAATGTAGAAAAGGGTAAATCGGCTACCACGCCTCCTCCGGTCACTGAAACCCATGTCCAATAGCACCACCATGTAGGTATCCTCGTCCCGGTTCCAATGAGCTATTACACTAAGGTGTTTCATCATGTATTCCTCTCAGAATGCCACCTTGAGCGTAATCAGCTGAGTTAAGCCTAGAAATAACTCAAATTTCCGAAAGTTGTCGGAATGCACCGGAACGAAAGCCAAACTGCTCGGATGATGGAATATATCAAGCGAATGCCACCTGATTGCATAGAAACTCCTCAAAACTCCTCCAAAAAGCCTCTAGGCCTGCTGATGACACCAACCTGTATCTGTGACCAGTCTGCTTCTAACTTTGGGAGTCCATCCTAGCCTTGTCATAGGTGACACCAAAAAAAAGGAATATTACAAACAAATGATTCAAGGGAAACAACAAATAGCTCAGATATTGACCCAAGGGCAGCAAGAAATCGGGACGTTGATCACTCACCTCACCGACCAACCAAATGTCGCTGCCACCAACAAGATTACCACAAAAGGAAGTGGGGACCATAATCCTCGTCTACCCAAACCATGGGAAGAAGAATGTAGCAAAGGTGAGAAATATATTCTTAGAGGGAGTTCGAGACCATATTGTCTCGAGTCTCCACGGGAAAGGCGGCTCCATATACTATGTGGAAAGCCTTGACAGATCTGTATCAGAATAACAATGACCACACAATGCTGGCGCTGAAAGACAAGGTTAGGAAGATCAAAATGGAGAATTGCGACATGATCCACGTCCCCGTTTCATCCTTGCTTCATGCAACATTTCCTGGAAGACCTTGGCATGTATCCCCTAAATATATTTTTCATGACAATTTTTTTTTTAAATCCTCCAAGAAAGTCATGAAAATTGAACCTTTTTTTGAGGGGGGGGGGTGGTTTCTAACAACCATCTCTAAAAGTATATTCTCATGATTTATTTTTGGGGGTGGGTGGTTTAAAAATCTTCCCCTAAATATATTTTTGATGGCGGTTTTTAAACCCCCATAGAAAGTCCTGAAATTGAACTTGGGATTTTCTAACAACCGCCTCTAAAAGTGTTTTCTCATGACTTCTGTTTTTCTTTTTTGGGGGGGGGGGGGTTTAAATGACTTCCCCAAAATACATTTTTCATGGCGGCTTTTTGACAACCCCTCTAAAAGGAATGAGAATTTAACTTTCAGAGGAGGTTATTAAACCCCCCTCGACCCCTCTCCAAAAAAAAGTCATGAGAATTGAACATTTGGAGATAGTCATCTAACAACTGCCTCTAAAATTTCAAAACTCATGGGGAGGTGTCCAAACTACCTCTAAAAGTTCAATTGTTGTGACTTTTAAGGCATGTTGTTTGACAACCCCCCTTAAAAGTAACGACAATGTAACTTTTGGAGGCAGTTTTGGACAACCCTGCTCCCCCTCCCCCACAAAAAAAAAGTCATTAGAATCAAATTCTTAGAGGTGGTTTTTAAATGATTGCCTCCTAATGTTTAACTCTCATAATTTTTGGGGAGGGGGATCTTTTGGTGTATTGAACGAGGCAAGGGGACATAAGGGTAGCATGGATGGTTAGAAGTGAGAGGTTTGAACAAGGTTTAGTGACATCTATAATCTTAGCATTAGAGAATGAGAAGGGGCCTTAGGAGTCGGGACCTCATGGCATAGGGGCTAAGGGGCCTAGAGGGTGTGAAAATTCCACATCTTAGAATCCTATTGCGAAAACTTATTAGATTTCTTCTATTTGTTAATTTCCTAGAACAAATTATTTACTTCTTGCTACGGTAAATATCGAAATCAATACGCTGCAATCTTCACAAAATAAATACAACGCAGGAAAGATAGATGAGCGCACACACAATAATAACGTTATTTTTTGACTAAGTTCCCGGAAAAACCCAACTTGGACAAACAAGTGCAGCGATTAAGGGTTTGTATATTATGTAGTAGTAAATATGAGTACAAGTCTATGGTTGCCCAAACTGACAAACGATACAGAGAAAAAATATGATAAAAATTTAGTGAGAAAATTCTCACTCTGCCACTGGTGATACAACGTGCGGGCTCGGGGATGAGTGATTCTGCAGCCTCTGCTTGTGGTTCATCTTTATCCTACGATGCTTGTCTAACTCGGCACGTTACCTTCGCTGTCGATCCTTTGTTTAGAAACTTGAACCTCCCGGCCTCTGCCACTGAATCAGCTCTGTCTCCTAGCAAAAACAGAATCTCCTCTGACTACGCATTGTACGCACCAGCCCCTGTTGTCTTCTCTTGCTTGTGACCTCTACTTTGGACTCCCTTTGGATTTCGGAAAATATTCTCCGGTAGCCACAATCCTGCCCCTCTCGTGCAATGGCTGCTCTCTCTCCACCTACTTCTCTCCGGCAACTTAACGTTGCTACTCAAGAATTTGATCTGCTAATGAATTCAATCTACTCAAGTGGTGTTCTCCAAGTGTCCATTGAGTTTCTTCTTATAATCGCTCGTTGAGACATCAATGGCCATGATTAACTTAATCGATGGCTAAGATTAACTAGGACTCGATCCACGTCTTTTTTCTAGAAGATTTGCATCTAAATTAATTAATACATGTTGATTAATCATATTACCTAAGTTTAGACTTGGGAAATATTAAAACACTGATCAATTATTTTAATTAAGACATCTCTAGGTGGAGTTTCTCCAAACGATTTCTGGGTCTTGGAGAATACATGTGTCTTAGCCTCTCTGCGAATTCTCGAGGCTAGAGCACATCTAATGCTACGAAAATCAACACTCCCTCTTAGCGAGGAATGTGCTCTAGTACTATTGCCCTCTTGATCGCAATACTCTGCCATCTCCTGCTGCGCTGTTGATGTCTGGCCCTACTGCCCACCAACTACTGCAAAACTCAGATCATGTGTTGCTGCTGACCCTACTGAACTGCGGGAAATTGTTTAAATGACTGCCCCATAATACATTTTTCATGGCGGATTTTTGACAACCCCTCTAAAATTAATGAGAATTTAACTTTTGAAGGAGGTTATTAAACCCCCCTCGACCCCTCTCCAAAAAAAAGTCATGAGAATTGAACATTTGGAGACAGTCATCTAACAACTGCCTCTAAAATTTCAAAACTCATGGGGAGGTGTCCAAAACTACCTCCAAAAGTTCAATTGTTGTGACTTTAAGGCGGGTTGTTTGACAAGCCCCCTTAAAAGTAACGACAATGTAACTTTTGGAGGCAGTTTTGGAAAACCCTACTCCCCCTCCCTCACAAAAAATGTCATTAGAATCAAATTCTTAGAGGTGGTTGTTAAATGACTGCCTCCTAATGTTTAACTCTCATAATTTTTGGGGAGGGGGATCTTTGGGTGTATTGAACGAGGCAAGGGGACATAAGGGTAGCATGGATGTTTAGAAGTGAGAGGTTTGAACATGGTTTAGTGAGATCTATAATCTTAGCATTAGAGAATGAGAAGGGGCCTTAGGAGTCAGGACCTCATGGCATAGGGGCTAAGCGGCCTAGAGGGTGTGAAAATTCCACATCTTAGAATCCTACTGCAACAACTTATTAGATTTCTTCTATTTGTTAATTTCTTAGAACAAATTATTTACTGCTTGCTACAGTAAATATCGAAATCAATACGCTGTAGTCTTCACAAAATAAATACAACGCAGGAAAGATAGATGAGCACACACACAATAATAACGTTATTTTTGGACTAAGTTCCCGGAAAAACCCAACTTGGAAAAACAGGTGCAACAACTAAGGGTTTGTATATTATATAGTAGTAAATTTGAGTACAAGTCTGTGGTTGCCCAAACTGACAAACGATATAGAGAAAATATGACAAAAATTTAGTGAGAAAATTCTCACGCACACTTGCACAGGTAAATCAGACACCGAGTCTAGGCTCAAAACCGATCTAAAATGCTAGCTGCCCCTCTGCGCGTGGTCAGCTGTGCCATCCCTACGCGATGCGCATCCCTGGCTTTCGAGCTCGTCACCTTCGCTATCTGATCAACTGTTGTTTAGAAACTTGACCCTCTTGGCCTCCGGAGTCTCACTCCGGCCTCTGCCACTGAATCAGCTCTGTCTCCCAGCAAAAACAAAATCTCCTCCTGAAGCTCCGCGCTGCATCTGCATGGCCTCTTTGCTACCTCTCTGTGGCACTTGTTGCCTCTTTGCTTTAAACTCACCGGATCTGGAAAATATTCCTTTGGTATTACTATCCCTGCCCCTCTCTCATTGCAGCAAGCTCACTCTCTCTCTCTCTCCGGCAACTTAACGTTGCTACTCAAGAATTTGATCTGCTAATGAATTCAATCTACTCAAGTGGTGTTCTCCAAGTGTCCATTGAGTTTCTTCTTATAATCGCTCGTTGAGACATCAATGGCCATGATTAACTTAATCGATGGCTAAGATTAACTAGGACTCGATCCACGTCTTTTTTCTAGAAGATTTGCATCTAAATTAATTAATACATGTTGATTAATCATATTACCTAAGTTTAGACTTGGGAAATATTAAAACACTGATCAATTATTTTAATTAAGACATCTCTAGGTGGAGTTTCTCCAAACGATTTCTGGGTCTTGGAGAATACATGTGTCTTAGCCTCTCTGCGAATTCTCGAGGCTAGAGCACATCTAATGCTACGAAAATCAACACTCCCTCTTAGCGAGGAATGTGCTCTAGTACTATTGCCCTCTTGATCGCAATACTCTGCCATCTCCTGCTGCGCTGTTGATGTCTGGCCCTACTGCCCACCAACTACTGCAAAACTCAGATCATGTGTTGCTGCTGACCCTACTGAACTGCGGGAAATTGTTGCATACGCTACAACTATGTTGTTGCTGCAAGCTTGCAACATATGCAATTGTCTCTCATTTTATTTGCTACGCATAATTTGAAAAATGTCCATCACCTTTGAACCAATTGTGTTAAGTTTGATGCATCATCTTTAGTCTTCCTTCTTTGCTAGTTTATTGTATCATGCAGTCTCTGCTAACGTACGTTGTCTTTCTTGCCTTTGTTGCCATCTCTTTAACTGCGGCTGCTCAATCTCTAATTGCTACAACTACTCATTTGTCAATCTGGTACCTGAGGACACCAACTGTCACTTGTCCATCCTGCTATTGCTGCTATGGGCTCTTGTAGTAAGGTATTGATCCAAGAGGTGGGCTCCTTAAGGATTCTGCCCATCTGTAGCTCTCTTCCTCCTCACCCCACCTCACCCCTGGAGGTATGTCAATGATCATGGAAAACTCTTTCTCTAGTCTGGAGGACAATCTATCTATCTTAGCGGATGCAGCTTGTTGGTCCTGCTTCTCCTCTTTGTTCCTCTTCCTCAGAGGACACTCTGTGCTGTAGTGACCAAGTTCAGCACATCTGAAGCAATTCACCTTTGAAATGTCCTTCTTTCTTCTGTGCTGCTCCTCTTGCCCCTTTGATGTGAGGGTTACATCATCCTCTTCCTTTACTTCCTTCGTCCCACTGCTGTTGCTGCCACTAATGGTGCTCTTCACCAAATCTCGCCTCATCTCCTCTTGCTGTAGATCTGCCCACATTCTCTCCTAATCTGGCAAGTTTTCTTTGCCCAGGATATTCTTGACGAACACCTTCCACCCCTCGGACACACTGTTCAGGGCAAATCGTACAAACTTTTTGGGTTGGGGCATTGATCCAACTGCAGACAGGTGATCCCAGACTTCCTCAAGTCTAGTAAGGAAGGGGTCTATACGCTCCCCTTTTTGAATCTTGGCACACCTCAACTTCTCCTCCAAATACATCTTCCGCTGCTCGGAAGATCCCTGTTATAGCGTATCAAGGGCATACCACATATGCTTGGCAGTGTCCTTGCCAGCTATGTGTGATACTGTGTGATCTCAAACTCCATCGAGAATCAAACTCTTTTCCTTCGCCATCTCCTTTTTGTAGGCCTTTAGTTGATCTGGGTCTGTGGGTACAACTACCACTGAACTAATATAGGTCTTGAGATCATATTTGTCTAGAATACAGGGAATCTTGGCCTTCCAGATAACATAGTTGGATGAACTGTCCAATCGATCCTGGTCTCTCAACCCGTTTGATGCCATCTCACCAAAAATCTCGAACTGTACCTTTTCTCTGTGCAGCTACTGACTGGCTCTACGCACTCCCTACTAGAGTGGGAAAATCTACTAAGGGCTATTGCTGCTCTGCACAGAGAATTTGAACTTCTTGGATAGAAGTTCCCTGAGAAAAGGATTCCCCTCAGTGCATTGGAAATAGTGAGAGGGGGGGGGGGAATCAATATTTCTTTTCAATTGTTCTTTTTACCAGTGAGATCACTTATATTTAGAATACAAAATGAACAATGATAGAATAAATACTTTATTAATTTCTTCTTTACAATAATCAAGTACAATATATGTGGTAGGGCTCCAACCCTAGATCAAGACACCAATCTTCAATCCACTAGGCTCCAACCTGCAGTTTGCCAAGCAACAACTTGGGCTTCACGAGGCTCCAACCCTATCTTCCAATGCTCCAACCTTGTCACTTTGAGGCTCCAATATCTAGGGCTCCAACCCTATCTCTTTGAGGCTCCAATATCTAGGGCTCCAACCCTATCTCTGGTACAGGCTCCAACTTGGTCTTCTTGAGGACTCCTATCCTCTAGGGTTCCAACCCATAACTTCAATTCTTAAAGATAGATTCAATGATTCTTCAAGGCTTCCAATATCTTGTGTAATAAGCCCTGAGAATATTTTTCCAACACTGCCCTCTATTGATCTCCAAATAACTTCAATGACAACCTTGTCTTCTCAAAAGGTTTCACTACTGCTCTTCATGTTACCCAAACTAAATCTCCAAGGTCACTCCATGAGGGCTTCAATCAAGGTGTCCAATAATGTCTTCAAGCCAATTTTTGAAAGGTGTCTTCTGTGAAAATTTTTGAATCCAAATTACAGAAACCCTATTGTAGTTTTCTGATTTACTTCTCCTACTTGTTTGATTTAATTAACAAGGTAATTTTCTGAAATATTCAGTAAAACATCAAAGAAATACTGTTGCAGCCTACACATACATACAAATCAAGCATTGAAGAATAAATCCCACATGAAAAAGGACACAATATTTTATGGACAAATGTGCCCGGAAAAACCCAATGCGGGGAAACCATTGCAACAAATCTTAGAGGGTTTTATTATTACGCAGAATTCTGAATACACTAAAGGGCACCAAACATGGTTTGCCCAAACAGAGAAAATCTCGGTAGATGTGCCTCTATCTCTCAGAGACAGAAAATATGGTTGGTTCAGCTGAGGATGAAGAATCTCACAGGTGCCTACGTAGTCACTGCGTCACCCTTTAGTGTGGTTGCTTCACACCTTCTAGATCTACTGAAAACAAGCCCTTTCTGGCCAACTGGAACCCCGACGCTACCTCTCCCAACACTACGTCAGCACTACGGTCCTGTGTGAGCCTCTGCGCAGCTCTGGTTGGGCATGCGTCACCCTGGCTGAGCCTACATTGCCTTTGCGCTACTCTGGCTAGATCTGTGTCAACCTTGCTGCGTCTGTGCGCTGCTCTGGTATGGATCTCCCTCTCTGCCGATGTATCTTTGGCCTCAGATCTGAAATCCCACTTCCGATCGACGCCTCACTGCACTGCAAGCTCACTCGAAAATTCTCAACAAACTGTGCCCTAGAATTTCTACTTAGTTCAATCGCTGCCACTATGTGTGTGTCCTCCAACTGACTCCAAGCCTTCATTTAATGATTTTCCATTGAATAATCAACGACCATGATTTAATCTCTAATCGACAACTAAGATTAGAAAAGACCTGATCCATGTCACTTAGAACATTCTCACCCACATGTCTAAATTAATTCACTTTAATTATTTAATTTCCCTAAGTTAGACTTTGGGTCTCCATTAAAATGATTAATATTTTGAAAAACTTAGGTTCCATGTGGAATTTCTCCAAATGATTTCCGGGTCTTGGAGATCTCATGTGTTCTAGCCCCTCCACAAAGTTTCGGAGCTAGAGCACATCCGATGCTACTCAAAATTTCAACACTCCCTCTTAGCAAGGAATGTGCTCTAGTAACACTTCACTCTAGAAGCGTTACTCTGATGCATGCAATCGGTCCCTTGCGCTGCTAATGCTTGACTGCAGCCCATCATCCATTGCACTGCTGCCTTCTGTACTGCTGCCCATGACTCTGCCACAGTCACTGCCTGATCTGTACTGCAGCTCCCTTTCAAATGCTGCATCATGCTTCCCAATGTATCTTCAGCCTCGGTTCTGAAATCCCACTTCCGATCTCCCCCTCACTGCACTGCAAGCCCACTCGAAAATTCTCAGCAAACCGCGCCCTAGAATTTCAACTTAGTTCAAACGCTGCCACTATGTGTGTGTCCTCCAACTGACCCCAAGCCTTCATTTAATACTTTTCCATTGAACAATCAACGACCATGATCTAATCTCTAATCGACGGCTAAGATTAGAAAAGACTTGATCCACGTCACTTAGAACATTCTCACCCACATATCTAAATTAATTCGCTTTAATTATTTAATTTCCCTAAGTTAGACTTCAGGTCTCCATTAAAATGATTAATATTTTGAATAACCTAGGTTCCATGTGGAATTTCTCCAAACGATTTTTGGGTCTTGGAGATCTCATGTGTTCTAGCCCCTCCACAAAGTTTCGGAGCTAGAGCACATCCAATGCTACCAAAAATTTCAACACTCCATCTTAGCAAGGAATGTGCTCTACCAACACTACACTCCAGAAGCGTTGCTCTGATCCATGGCATCGGTCCCCTGCGCTGCTGATGCTCGACTGCTGCCCATCATCCATTGCGCTGCTGCCCATGACTCTGCCATAGTCACTGCCTGATCTGTACTGCAACTCCCTATCAAATGCTGTATCATGCTTCCCATAACACTGGCACTACTAATCGCTGCACTGCAGCTCAGTTGTTGAGAAGTAAGCAACTGAAAAAATCACCCAAAATACTGACAATCAAGTTGTTGTTTTAACGTCTAAATCTTTGAAGCACTCTCTGCTCTTTCTGACTCTATGAAGCTTTGCGGTGTTTGCTACGCAGCACGTAAGAACATCGTATCTTATTTCTTTGGCTCTACCATCATTGTGGCTACTTATTTCACCTTTTGTTGCCTGTCTTCTCTGTTGCTCCGAGTCTTCGACGTCTTGCGCCTTTACCAAAGTGCCTCATGATCTTCTGCCATGACTAACTCTAGTCATCTTGTTATCTTTTGTTTTTAAGGAGCTCCGTAGCTTGTGTGTGATACGAGAGTTTGAGCACCTCAGGGGTCGCATTTTCCTCTACAGTTCAAGAGACCTATAGATCAACGTTGCCCCACCTCTTCTCTCGAGGTACATGAGCACTCATGGCAACATCATCATCACTGCCATCATCCCCCTTGGCTGCCACAACCTTGGAATTTGGTTCTTCCTTGTCGTTCTTCTTCTAGGACAAGTATTGGCGAAGTGTCCCAATTGGCCACATCTGAAGCACCAAACCTTTGAGAGGTCCTTCTTCTTCTTCCCTTGTTGCTGCCTTTGTCCCTTAGATGCGAGAGCCACATCTTCCTCCTCCTCCTTCTTGATCTTGGCTCCTTTGCTGTTGCTGCCGATCTTGGACATCCTCCTGATCTCCTCTTAACGAAGAGTTGCCCACATGTCCTCCCAATTTGGAAGTTGTGCTCTGCCCAAAATACTTTGGACAAAGGTCTCCCAATCATCGGTGACTGCATTCAGGGCAGTCCTCACCATGAGACCATCGTCAGGAGTTGCCCCCATAGAAACCAGTTGATCTCGAATTGCCTTCAATCGAATGAGGAAGGGATCGATTTCCTCTCCCTTGTGCATTTGAAATAGTCGCAACTGATTTTCCAAAAGCATCTACCTCTGGACAGAAATACCTTGATACAATGTGGTAAAGGTCTTCCACATCTCATTTGCCGTATTCTTCTCGGTAGTGTGTTGGACCACATGATCCTTTACCCCGTCCATTATCAAACACTTTGCCCTTGCTTGCACTTCCTCATACTTCAACGAATCAACATCGACCGGGACGACCACAACAATATCGACGTAATATTTGATACAATACTCATCCAGGATAGATAAGATCCTGGCCTTCTAGATGACGAAGTTAGATGCTCCATCTAACCTGTCTTGATCCCTCAATCCATGAGAGGCCATCTCTGCTCAATGAATGTCGAAACAGATGCTCTTCTCCCTTATTCTGTTGCTGCTCTCAGCAAGAGACTGGATCTAGGTTTCTTGGCGATAGAAAACCCTCTAGGGAAGATGCTCCCTCTGATCAGTGATTTCCTTCTCGGAAATCCTCCACCAATCTGTCGAATCAACCCTCTCCAATCTCTGCTTATTGGATCTCAGACTTCTTGGCTAGAAAGTCTGCTGAGGAACTGTTTCCCCTTACTTTGTCAACCTTTCTAGACATTGTTTTGCACTGGCATAAATAATGCCCCACCAACAACTTCGCAGATCAAAAGCTGCACCTCCAGCCACGACAATTGGCACAACGTCACACCCTCTCGTACTGCGTCACCCTCTTGGGCCTGCTGGATTTGGGTTTATTGGCGATAGAAAACCCTATAGAGAATACGCTCCCTCTGACCAGTGATTTCCTTCTCGGAAATCCTCCACCAATCTGTCGAATCAGCCCTCTCCAATCACTCCGATGATCGGATCTCATACTTATTGGTTAGAAAGTCTGTTGAGGAACTGTTTCCCCTTACTTTGTCAACCCTGCTAGACACTGTTTTGCACCGGCAGAAACAATGCCCCACCATCAACTTCGCAGATCAAAAGCTGCACCTCCAGCCACGATTACTAGCACAACGTCACCCTCTTGGGCCTGCGTCAGCCTCTACATCAGCTTTGCATGAGCTAGACAGGCTCTGCGTCACCCTTGTTGGGTCTACGCTATCCCTCGGTGCCGCCTGCCTCTTTTTGGATTTGGGCTGTCTCAACTGCTTTCCTGCAGCAAAAATCTTCGTCACTTCACTGATGGCTTCAGCGCCCCCTAATCTGTATACCTCTTATAGCATGTGAAAATTTATGAATCCAAAATACAAAAACCCTACTGTAGTATTCTGATTTACTTCTCCTGCTTGTTTGATTTAATTAACAAGTTATTTTTTCTGAAATATTCTTTAAAACATCAAAGTAAATACTATTGCAGCCTACACATACATACAGATTAAGCATTGAAGAATAAAGCCCACATGACAAAGGACACAATATTTTTTGGACGAATGTCCCCCGAAAAACCCAATGCAGGAAAACCGGTGCCTACACATACATACAGATCAAGCACTGAAGAATAAAGCCCACATGACAAAGGACACAATATTTTTTGGACAAATGTCCCCGGAAAAACCCAATGCGGGAAAACCAGTGCAACAACTCTTAGAGGGTTTTGTTATTATGCAGAATTCTGAATACATTTAAGGGCATCAGACATGGTTTGCCCAAATAGAGAAAATCTCGGCAGATGTACCTCTATCTCTCGGAGACAGAAAATATGGTTGATTCAGCTGAGGATGAAGAACCCCACAGGGGCCTACGCAGTCATTGTGTCACCCTTCAGTGTGGCTGCTTCACGCCTTCTGGATATGTTGAAAGCAATCCATTTTTGGCCCATTGGAACCCCAATGCTGCCTTTCCCAGCGCTGCGTCAGCGCTACGGCCGTGCGTGAGCCTCTATGCAGGTCTGGCTGGGCCTGCGTCACCCTCGCTGAGCCTACACTACCTCTGTGCTGCGCTGGTTGGACTTGTGTCACCCTTGCTGGGTCTCTGTGCTGCTCTGGTACGGATCTGCCTCTCTGCCAATGTATCATCGACTTCGGATCTGAAATCACACTGCCGATCTGCATCTCACTGCACTGCAAGCTCGCTCTAAAATTCTTAGCAAACCACGCCCCAAAATTTCGGCTTAGCTCAAGTGTTGCCACTATGTGTGTGTCCTCCAACTGACCCCAAGCATTTTTTTATTACTTTTCTCGTTGAACAATCAACGACCATGATCCAATCTCTAATCGACGATTAAGATAAGAAAATACTTGATGCACGTCACTTAGAACATTCTCACCCACATGTTTAAATTAATTCAATTTAATTATTTAAATTCCCTAAGTTAGACTTAGGGTCTCCATTAAAATAATTAATATTTTGAATAGCTTAGGTTCCAGGTGGAATTTCTCCAAACGATTTCTCGATCTTGGATATCTCATGTGTTCTAGCCTCTCAAAGTTTCGGAGTTAGAGCACATCCGATGCTAACCAAAATCTCAACATTTTCAACAATGGTTGTTGCCCATCAAGAAATTTCTCCACAAGTTCCTCGATAGGTACTCCATGACACTTTTCAAGTTCAACACCTAGTTTACTGGCTTCAATCCTACTTCAAAATA